>CM031237.1:795862675-796265175 GCA_018340775.1 Taxus wallichiana var. yunnanensis | reverse complement strand
AAATACATTGTAGAGACCAAATTTGAGGTCTGAAACTTGTGAGAAGTTGACCACCCTTTTGACATGGTGTCGTTACAAAAAAAGAGGGATCTCTTTTAAAGAAAACAAGTTTCATACTTATAGAAAATGAGAGACAAAGAGAGAAAGAGAGAGGTGCCAATAGGGGAGAGATTCAACCACCAAAGACCAATCACCATATATTTTTCTACATGCCATCGGGATTCACAGGGGAAAGAGGATGGTGCCCATACTTCATTAAATTCTAGTTGGTGGAAGTGCTTGAGTGTTTGATTAATTAGGCATGGCTCACTATGAAATCCTCAAACTTTGGATGATTCCCATGGTTTCTCATGGCTTTCTATGTTATTTTTTATGTTCCGCGTCTTTAAATGATGCTTTATTTGTTCCATGACTTCTCCTCAACATTTGGAAGCTTTTAGACTTCGTAGTTTCCTTTAAATACTCCATGGATCTCACCGTAAATATTCAACTTGAATGTTTCTGCAACTTGAGAAACCTACGAGATAATAACTCCCGCACACCCTTGAAATTTTTAATCTCCTCCTCCACATGTCGTGAAGTCCTATTTATTTTTCATGTGGCCCTTTTGAATTCCTATTTATTTTTTCGTGCCTTTTGAGGTCCACAAAACACTAATATTTAAGAATCATGTAGAACACTAGGATAGTGTTCTACAACTTTCAGACTTAACCATGTTACAAACCTACTTCCCTCCATCATGTGACACCGAGCTCAAACTCCTTTGTTTTGCAGACTTGGAGAGTCTCTAGAACACTTCATTTACACACTATGTGAAACATTGGGATATTTTGGTCAGTGACTTTCCTTATCCAAAAATCCACCTAAGTCTCTATGTGCTCCCTTGTTCCATAGGTTAGAAGAACCCACAAAACATTAAGTTTCACCAAAATCTTCCCAAGTCCAAACTGGTGCTCCCCTCTTCTAGCTTCAAAATAAAGATATGACCATCTTTGGACCAATTCTATGGCTATATTTAGAACAATTATGTGGCCATCTCTATACCAATTCAATGGCCAGCTCCAGCCCAAGCTTTTCAACTAGGGACTTGATGAGTTGTCAAAAATTACAATTGGATATTTTTTATAAAAATTTGGTGACCTCCAAGGGACATCTTCCTGCTATATGATGAAGACCAATAGCATTGAACCATCCATTGGGCATGGAGTCAATAATAACCTTGAAGAGAACTAGTCTCACTTTAAAAACTTGTCTTTTGAATCCATGTGAACTTAGCACCGAACTAAAGTTGATCTTTTGGAGCTGAAGGATATAAAATGATAATTTCTCAAAGTATCTAAATTTTGCTAAGAAACCTTCTCTCGAACTAGACTGTGTAACAACAACAAAGGCCCACAAAAATATGTCTAAACATGGAAAATCAAACACACCCCATGTGGAAGCATGTAGAGTGTGTACAAGTACTTGTTTTGTAATAAACAAACGTAATATATTGTATTGTAACCAAAGGTAAAGGAATATAAACAAAACCAGCTATGGGTTGGGAGAAATAGCTTCCCTTCCTTACAAAATTGGACCATGTGATCAGTTTTGTAATAAACATGGTCTTTAATTAGAGTGGGAAAATGTCTTACAATTGATTTTCCTTTTCACCAATAATTGGAAAAAGATAAAAATACCGTTATTTGGTTTGAATTGAGGTTTGAGAAGTGTTTGAGATGATCCTTGTCCTTTAGTATCTCTTCCTCATGCTCTAAGGTAAGCATGACTGCATTGCAACTCCCCTTTTGGCTCTATACTAGCCAAATATCCGATTGGGTACACAATATTCTAATTCAATGGACTGATCCTTGTGATTTTACTCTCCTTTAAGTTCAACCCCATAAATGGGTTCATCGTGCATACTTTACTCATGGTAGATACTATTTGCAATATGGTTTGAACTTTGTTCTTCTTCTTCTATAAATAACTCTCCCTCGTTTGGATCCACATCTTCTTCCTTAATGACATGGAACTATGGTTCAACATTGGGCTCCCTATTTTTATCCTCATCTTCAAACAATAACTTTGAAACCTAAAATATTTCCTCATCCTCATCATGAAGGTCAATCTAATATCCATGTCTGATTCCATATTCATCTTTCTCCTTAGGAATGCCTCCAAGTCTCGATTCCCTGAATGAGAGTTAAGAGTAATCAATATATTCACCATCAAAAGAGAGAAGGAAGCTCTCAATAATCTCTTATATAGTAGAATCCTCAAAGTCTCATTTTCATCGTCTATCTTGTGTTATTCAACCTCATTCTCCTTTACAGATTTCTCAAATAAAACATCGAATTTCCTCAAATATGTGGGGAATTTCTTCCACTATGTTATCGAAATCAGTCCATTCCTCAATAGATTTATCATGATTATCGGTAATGGAACTCACCTCAAATGATTTTGATGCATTTGTAGAGGAGTGAATGATATCTTCTTGATGATGAACTTCCTTGTATTTAAAATCTTGGTGTCAATCCTTGAGATTTTAATTATGTTCATCTCTTTTCGGATTCTTCCCAACCTTCCCCTCTAGGCGCACATGTTCATATTCCTATCCAAAAGGTTAAATAAAAACCCATTTTTCCATGAAATATTCAACATCTTTCTTGTGAAAGAATGGGAAATTAGGAAACCAAGTAGTTAGGCACTCATTTTAGTGGTTAATATGCAATGATTCATGGTTTAATAATGGTTCTTCATGAGACTTAAGAACATATAAATAAAATTTTATAAAGTTAGGGAGGGGTTGAGCTCTTAGATGAGTTATCATGGGTTTAAATTATGGAGGAGGTGCAAGATTTTCTTTTGGAAGAGAGTGATCAGTAGGTGAAGATTTGAGGAAACCAGGGACATGGAACTTAGGTTGAGATTGTGTAGGTTGGGAAGAAGAAATATGAAGGCTATATAATGGTAGTGAGGTATTTCCCCATTGACAAGGTTTCCTACAAGTAGATTTACGAGCCTTCATTAACAAAATCCACTCTGATATTTGAGGAGACAACTCATTCATAAAGTCCAAATTTTGTTGAGGGTGAACAAGTATGGCATATGACTATCCCATTGATAGGGAACCCTAAAACCAATTTGAATTTCCTTCATTTTTCATACACCCCCTTATCTAAACCATACTTGCCCACATTTTTAGGTCTTGACCTATAAATCATCCCCACTCATGAAACTTACGCCATCATTTTGATATCCCTATTCTTGCCAAACATTTTGGTTAATATGATAACCATATGGGTCAAGAGGGGTTGGTTTATATGCATATTCATCATGATAAGGATCATACAACTAATCTAGAGGGATTTTTGGGAAAATTTAGGTGGGGGTAATAATATTGCTTCAAACTTAGGGTTCCAATGAGGAAATGAAGTCATGATTGCACAACTTCATGAAAGAGGAAAATGGAATAATAGAATAGGTCTCGAATGAGAAAGTGGGGTTTTTGGATCAATGTAGTCGCAAATGTGTTGATAATTCCCTCCAAACATTAGATACCACCAAGAACACATAAAACTTAGTGAAATGAATATGTAAATCTCTTTAAAATTTTCCCAAAGAGTGTGCCAAAATCAAGTTATCACCAAAAATTAGTACCCTAGGATTTGATAATGAAAATCCATACTTCTTGCTAAGATGGGATTGTATCCAAATGTGGGACTTGTATCTTGAGATAAACCTTTGGAGAAGGCTAGTTTTCTCTACCTATATAACCTAATGCTAACACTACCACTAAGCTAACCTACTTTAACACATCTAAGGGACCAAGGAGAGAGAGGGAGAAATACATAAAGCAATACCTAAGCTAAATGGCACAATGATAACACTATAAAGAAGGGGTGATCTCTCTCCAAGAGATGAAGGAAAGGGAGAAAATATAGAGAGGAGATGGAAGGAATATTTTCCACAGGACTCCAAAACCACATAACTAACCATTACCATGCATTGACAACACACAAAATTAGAAACCGTGCAAGTGTGACACACACAACATACCGTAGAAAAAATAGAGGTAAAACATAAGTAACACAAGTATATGGTAGAGAATAACCACAAACACTATATGTTATTACTTAAGGTATGCACATAGTATTACATTCATGGAAGATGGTGAAAATTCCTTACAAAACCAAATCTAAGGTTTAGAACTCGTGAAAATTCATCCACCATTTTGGCATGGTGTCATTACAACAAAAGAGGGATCTCTTTTAATGAAAACGAGTTCCATACTTATAGAAAATGGGAGAAGAAGAGAGAATGAGAGAGAGGCACCAACCGAATAGAGATTCAACCATCAAGGACCAATTGCCATAGGTGTTTCCCGATAAATCATCATTTTCACCGCAACACACCATCGAGACTCACAAGGGAAAGAGGATGGCACCCATACTTCATTGAACTCTAGTTAGTGAAGTGGTTAAATTTTTAATTTATAATTAGGCATGAATCTTATGTGCCATCCGACAACTTTGGATGGTTACCATGGTTTCTCATAGATTTCTATGTGATTTGTTATGTCCTGTGGCTTTGAATGGTGCTTTGTTTGTTATGTAGCTTCACATGATGAACAAGAAGGCATGAGTCATAAGACAATAATTGATATAAAACAAGAGTTTTGATAAGGTCTAAACATCATAAGGAGACATACTAACCTTTTTCTCGTTGAGATCCTGCGTGTGCGCATGAAAGTTAATTGATTTTTGAATCGAGATCATTATCCAAATAACTCTCTGAGTTATTTAGATAACTTGTATGCATATTTTGGCTCTGATTTCTTTATTATAGGCTTACGCACGCTCAAGTTCCCTTAGTACATTCCCTTCTTTTCCTCACGCTCCCTAGAGCACTTCACCTTCTTTCCTTCCTTTCCTTTGCCTCTATGTTCCATCTTCCTCTTGTGTGCATTCTCCTTCTTCCCGGAATTCATTCACCCCGCACGTGCACCTAGCACTTGCTTCAATCAGCTAAGTCCCTGGCCCTCTCATGTGCTCCGCATATTACTTTGTAATGCTTACACCTTGACCATGCATTCTTTGCTCACAAATTTTCATCATTTCCCCATGCACGTCACACGTGCCTTCCTTCCCCTTCTCCCCACACCCTTTTCTTCTACGCGTGTATCTTTTCACCCTCCTCTCGTGCCTTTTCGTGCTAATTCCTCCTCTAACATGCTCAAGTGTGCCACACATGACCAATCAAAGTGTGCCAACAAGGTGTCGGATCCTTGCAAATCAACGAGTGAAAAGTGGTAGAAATGACAAAACATTTGCACATTTGGTCATCCTTTCAGTCGATCCATGTGTGCCACGTGTTTTGTGTGCACTAATGACTCGAAAACTTCGACAATTGTATAACTACCAATGTAGGTTACGGTGCTAGACTTTCAAATTTAAATTCTTGGTGGATCTGGTAGGTGAGAAATGGGAAAACTTCTTTCTGAGCATTGATGAGTAGAGCTAATTGCTCCAACCACCCAAATTAATATTATTTTCCCTCTTTCCTTCTCCTAGGGAAGTGCATTTGACATATTTGCAGGCAGATTTGCAAGCATTGATTGCTTCTTATTGGTGGTTGCATTTCAAATTCAAATTTTTCGTCGTTCTTCTATTTTTCTTCCATGGATTCATCAATAAATTTAAGATCTAGGATCATTATTAATGTTTGACACTTTGGATCCTTACGTACTTTGCTAAGGACTTCATCTTTTATATATTTTGAGTTACTAACCTCTAGATCTCGCTCTTGCATCTAGATATCACCTCTTTCACCATTGTAACATCTCTCAGCATTTATGGAAGTAATAGAAGAATATTTTTGTGAATATTCTCTATCTTAATGTGTTTACATTCCTTCTTCTTTCCTTTTCTTTGCATTGTGTTCCTATTGTGCCATTTCACGTCCCTTGCAACTCATTATTTAGTTGTGTTGCATGAAACTGATATGGTAAATACGTTTTAAGTTGTGTTACATGTGCCTAGCCTTCTTTCATGCATTTCCCTTCATTTTCTCTTAGAACAAATAGTGTTCATCCCTTCACCTTTTAGTGTAGTTTCCTTTCATGTTATCCTTTTATCCCTGGTCCCTTGGCATTATTAGCTTATTTTCCCTTTCAGCACTAGGAGTAGAATAACAAAGATAACTAGATAGAGGAACCGGCCTTCTCCTGAGATTCGTCCCAAGCACGCAAGGTCGCACAACTTAGGAACAGTTCCATTGTTGTCACAAACAACTCGGTTCTTCCAAATCTAAGATGTGGGTGCAAGTTTGATGACCAACAATTTCTAGCACACCTGGTGAGACCAACAATGAAAGCTTAAATTTTATATTGCTAAGTTCTGGTGTGTGGACTTAGTATTTCAGCCTTTGAAGGATAATTTCAACACATCCGATGACTCCCGACATTTCCAGATCTTTTTTTAGCAGCCTTGAGAACTTTCATGAGAAGAGTGCATACAAAGAGAAGTGCGGTAGTTGAATATTCTTTCTAATACCTCCAGCTTATCCCCAAGAGAGTTTGTTCCATAAATCTTGCAAGTGCATCTCCATCTCCAATGCACCATGCCCATTCAACTCCTCCTCAAAATAGACAATCAATACACCCAAGGATAATTTTAGTGGAAAATATTCGTAATATGGTGAATATTCCATTTTAGGAAAATTTGAAAAGGTGATTTTTCTGGCATGGGTAAGTGGCTCGTTCACCTAAAAATTACAGTTTAATTTTTTTTAGGGGTCGGCTTCGCCTACACTTGAAATATATCCCCTATATAATCCTAGATTATTTGTCAGGTAGAACTCTTCTACTTCACTCACACCACCTCGGGGCATATCTATTATCAAGTACAATAAACTTGCGAAGCAACATAGGCCAATACACAAAGTGTAGTTTTATATATTTTCATCAAATTTACAGTCGGGAAACAAGTATTATTCTCAAATGCACGACAAAAAGTTCCACTAACGTGCGAAAAGTAAATTTTGTCAATGCGCGATAGGAAGGCGGAGGCTCCAAATGCATCACAGGAGGGTGGTGTTGATGCGCAATAGGATGGTGGTGTTGACACGTGAAAGGAAGGTAGTGTTGACACGCGATAGGAGGGTGGTGTTGACACATGACAGGAGGGCGATGTTGACGCGTGACAGGAGGGCAATGTTGACGTGTGATAGGAGGGTGGTGTTTATGCGTGACGAGGGTGGCGTTGACATGCGACAGAGAGGGAGGTGATGACGCGTGATAGGAGGGTGGTGTTGACACATGATAGGAGGGAAAGGTTGATGAGTGATAGGAGGGCAGTTTTGACGTGCTACAGGAGGGCAGTGTTGATGCGTGACGGATTTTAGTGTTGACAAGTGATAGGAGGGAAGTGTTGACATATGACAGAGGGGAGGTGTTGGCGTGTGACAGGAGGGCATTGTTGACGCACAATAGGATGGCGAGGCTACGGATGTGTGACAAGATTTGTTGTCGTGCTTGGCAAGGTTGTTGACACGTGATCGACAAAGACCTCGCTAATGTGTGACAGGAGGTTTTGTTGCGCATCAACAACCTTGCTAACGTGCGATAGAAAATCTCTTGTCACACATCTCAGTATCCTTTTTGTCAGGTGAAACATTTACACACAAACCCCAAAAAAATTTCCTTTCAATGAAATCGGTTCCGGGGATATTCGCTAGGTATTTTTCACCTTCGATTTCCAAGAGATCTCTTAAAATGAACCACAGAGTGCACCTGTAATGGTGCATCATCCACCTCCTCCACTAAAGAACTTTGCTAACTTCATGGGAGGAATTCCCCTTATTCTGTCCATGTAGCATGATATTCTAAATGGTGCGCTCAAAAGCATTCCATACTTTACTAGTGAGAATCAAGTCACCCTTAGGAGCATATCCAGGATATAGTGAACGTATGTTCACTCTATTTGATCACACATGACAATGTATTAGTTAGGCTACTTGTGGCCTCTTTCAAAGGAAAAGTGCTTCAATGGTACCGAGGCTTGAGACTTGGATCCATTTCTACATGGGATGATTTGGGAACATCTCTTTGCAATTATTTTGAAGATAGGTCAAATCACTTATCTTTGGTGGAGCAACTGAGAACAACAAGGATGGCATCCAATGAGCAAATGACTAATTTTAACATTAGATTTCAAAAGACTTGGGATAGAATCCCTCTTGTGGTAATACCTACATCCCAACATGCTTTTCTATATTATATAAAGGTGTTGAACAATGATATCTCAGTCATGATTTAATCCATGGGAGATAGGACTTTATCAGATGTTTATAATATTGCAGTAAGGGTAGAAAATAGTCTTATTTAGGCCATAAAAATAGCTCCTAGACCGCCTATGCCCTTATTCCTAGAAATATCACAAGCACCCCAACCTTCTTTGGCCCCTATTCCTATTCCTGAGAAAATTGCACAAAAATTGCACAACTGTTGCATCAACATCTTAATCTCCAAAGTAGAAAGAAGATGAAGAGTTGAAGAACCTGATTATAAATTTGTCAAATAAAGTCATATCATTAGAGAAACAACAGTGCAAGCCTACAGAGGAAATTCTAATCAGGTGCATACCCAAAGCAATCAGCCTTGGCATAATCAATATGGAAACCAAAGATACATTTCCAACCAACACAATGATAGATGGCATGCTAGTGTACATCTTCCTTGTAAGTTTTTCCTCATGTGCCCTCTCTTCTAGCACCAAGTACAAGTCAGTGCTTGTTCCAGTTCAGAATAATTTGGTGCAGGATTCAAAGTGGTGTTTCCCTTACAACATGCCTCACAGTCGATATCACTATGCCAATGTCGCACGCACCCAAGCCTACATGATCTAGAATGCTTCAACCTGTGAGACTTCAACAAGTTCCTTGAAGCAAAAAACCAACAAAGGCCAATAGTTCTTCCTGACTCCAATCTTATGTTCTTTGGCATTGAGGACTTTTGTGAAATCAACCAATTTGCAGAGGACACAAGTAGACTAGATGCACAAGTTGCAGACAACACAAGATACAAGAAAAGAATGCTCGAGTCTAGTGTGTAGGTCATAATCCCAGCAACACAAATGGACCAGCAAAAGCAAAAAGATGTAGCCAAGGCATCCATTACTAAAATTGATCAATTCCCTCCACAAGAGGCTCTATGCAAAGCTCCTCTAGAAGAGGCATGTACCCCTCCTTTGGTAGGTAAAACCTTAGCTTCAGCTAAGGCCCCTACCTCCACACCTGGACAGTCAAGAAAGGATGTCGTTGTGCCCCAAATGCACAAGTTATGAGGCCTTCCATTTAACATTGTGGACCAGATGAAGAAGACAAATATAAATGTCACAATGTGGGATGTCATGACGATTCCATCTCAGCATGACCTGTTGCATGAGACTCTAGCACAACTCCCACACGTTGATCCATCTATTCACAAGTTGCGCGCTTCTATCAACATCTACCAAGAAGAGGAGAAGAAAGAAATTAGTTGTTAAGAACCCACCCTTTTATATGTCCTTGATCATAGGCAAACACCTAGTGCATAGTTACATGATTGAATCAGACACTAGTACTTCTGTTATGCCTAAGAAGATAGTTGATGTCCTAGGTCTTAAGTATAGCCTCTTGTCTAAAGGATTCATGTAACTTGATGGATCAACTATTACTTAGGAATCATCAAGATCTTGAAATAACCCTCCATGCATGTCCAATCTTGAAAATTACTCAAGAATTGTCAATCATTGACCTACCTCCTTTGTTTGCCTTATGTCTTTCAAGAGAATTTACTGCAAAATAGGGTGGTTACATGTCTTCCAATTGGTCTCATATGTTACTCAAGACAAGGTATGGTACTCAGTTTACCATAAAAGTTGAGCCAATATTTTCCTATCAAGTAGAGTCATGTGTCCCATCCCCTCTCCAAGCCAACAGTTTAATCCAAGAACAAGTTTTAGTTCTTGAAGAGCATTCTCTTCCACCTTCTATTCCTGATCTAGTACTTGATGAATGGGCAAAGAGGCACCATAAATTTGACCCATATGCTAAAGAACTAGAAGCCTATGAAACTAGGTTTGGTACTTACTACATTCTTGAAGAAGTTGTCCTACCACACGCGCTTAAGAAATACCAAATTGAACCTAGTCTATGGAAGTTATACTTTGATGGTTCCAGAAGCAGAAATGGCATAGGAGCAGGATTTGTTCTCATTTCTCCCAAGGATGATAAATTCTTCTTCACAGTTCAATTCACATGTTCTAACAATGTGGTAGAATATGAAGCATTAGTGCATGGCCTTCTTATTGCTGAAAAGAAAGGGATTAAGGTGTTTTAGATCTTTGGGGACACTGAATTGGTTATCCATCAAATTACCAAAAGATGCCAGAAAAGAATAAGCTCCTCAAATCTTATAAGCACAGATTTTGGGACCTCTTTGAGAGCTTTGATGCTCTAAATCTATAGGTGGTTCTGCATAAAATGAACAAGGAAGTTGATCAAATGGCCACACTTAGTTTGCAGTTCTCTCTTGTTGAGGACTTTTTCAAAGGAAACACTCAACACATTAAAATGGTTATCAGACCATCTATTCCAGATAACAATACCAGCTGACAAGTGTTTGACAGTGATGCGTAGATCGTCCAGTTTATTCAAAATGAAGTTAAGTTCTCATCAAGCATGTAAATTGACTTGCATGATAGCTATGGTGACCAAGTTATTCAACTGAATTCAAATAAGGTTCCTAAAGCATTGGTCACCTTAGAGAAAAAAATTTATCCATGACGATGAGTTCAAGGGTGAAGAAAATTATATGTGTGTCACGCAAGAAGAATGCTCCCTAGTCACTATTGTGTGTGGGAAAGAGTTAGTGCTCAGTAAAGATTGCGTGCACGAAGAAAATCAGGCCTTCATCTCTCTTTGTCAGAAATACAATGACATCTTCTCATGGGAGTATGAATATCTCAAAGAATTTGATCCAAGTATTGTTCAACACTCCATTAACCTTGATCCTGGTATCAAACCCGTCGAGAAAAAAGAAGAAACAAATCAATCCAAGGATATATCCCCTCATGAGAAAGGAGCTATCCAAACTCATTGAGGTGAAAATTATTTTTCCAATCAAGTCTTGTACTTGGGTCACGAATCTAGTTCTAGTGCGCAAGAAGAACGGTGAAATTGGACTCTTTCTTTGACTTTAGAGATTTGAACAAGGCAAAGAGAAGACATATAAGGTTACAATATATCCCTTATGTTTTGATTGATGGACTTCTCTTCAATAAAAATATTGATGACGTGTTTTTAAGGTGTATCAATGGCACGCATGCTGAAAAAGTGTTAGCAGAATTTCACAATGGATTCTCTAGTGGACACTTCTCTACCAAAATTACAGAAATAAAGATCATAATGGTAGGAAACTTTTGACCAACTCTATTTTTAGATGCACACAAATGGGTCAAAAAATCCAAGGAATGTGCTTTCTTTGCAGGAAAGAAAAGATTGGCAGTGCTTCCCCTCCAACCAATCCAAGCGGATCAGCCTTTTGCACAATGGGGTCTCGATTCATAGGCATGGTCAATCCACCTTTAAGCGTTGGACACAAGTGGGTGCTACCAGCTATGGACTACTTCACTAGATAGAAAAAAGCTATCGTGCTCAAAGACTCAACCGAGTCAGTCATCCTTGACTTTCTCGAGGGCATAATCACAAGGTTTGGCATTCCTCAAACCATTATCTATGATAATGCAAGAGCCTTCCTTGGCACTAAAATCACTTATTGGGCTCTAAATCTAGGCATCTATCTGAAAACTTCTTCCAACTATTACCCCTAAGGTAATGGTCTGGCAGAGTCAACAAACAAGAACCTGATCAGGATAATGAAGCGCATAATGAATATCAGCCAAAGACAGTGGCATACAAAGGTCTCGTACATGCTCTGGGAAGATAGAATAATAGTCAAAAAGGCAATAGGAACTTTTCCTTACAAGCTTATCTATGGAAAAGAAGCAACCCTTCCTTTGATGTTGAAATTGAATTCATTGACCTGCTTTCCCAACAACCATAATTTGAAGGTGTAGACCAGAGAGAAATCAGAATGACAAAGCTGGTTAATCTTGAAGAGTTAAGGAACTCTACCATGATCAAGCTATAATAACATCAACAAGTAACAAATAAATGGTTTGACAAAAGGATAGGCCCCAAGATTTCAAAGTTGGGGACTTGGTCTTAAAATGGGATGTTGACAGAGCTAAACCAGGGCACCATTCAAAGTTTGATGCACTTTGGAGTGGCCCATACATCATTAGTTCATGTAAAGAGGCTAACTCTTTCGAGTTAACTCATCTTGATGGAGGTGTGCTTTGCAAATCCCAGTAAATGGGATCTATCTCAAACCCTTCCATTAAGTTTTCTAGCATCATTTTGTATATATTAGAGTAGTTTCAATTCCTCTAAGTGTGTTACGTGCACATTATTTATTTGTACATAATTATTTCCTTTTGTGTACTTCCTACGCATGCTCTTCTATTGCTTCCAAGATACATGCCTTCTTTCTGCAGCTTACAAGATTCAAAATAGAGTCAAGAATGATCCTTCAAGTGACTTCAAGGGCAACTCTTCAAATGATTACATAGTAGACTCCATGCCCAATGTATGCTCTAGGCTACTAATCTACTTCATCTAGCAGGAAGTTGGCCCCAAGAGTCGCCAAACCTATTATCAAAATAACTCTCCCAGTTATTTGGACAACTTGTATACATATTTTGGCTTTGAGTTCTTCATTGCGGGGTTGCATGATGCTCAAGTTCCCTTTGCACATTCCCTTTTTTCTCACACACCCCGGTGCACTTCCCCTTCTTCCCTTCCTTTCCTTTTCCTCTTTCTTCCATCTTCCTCTTACGTGCATTCGCCTTCTTCCTATTAGTCGTTCACCCTATGTGCACACGTTTCACTTGCTTCAATCAGCTAAGTCCCTATCCCTCTCACGTGCCCCGCGTATTACTTTGTAATAGTTACACCTTGACCATGTGTTCTCAGCTCACCAATTTGACTCATTTCCCCACACACCTTCCTTTCCCTTCTCCATGTGCCCTTTTCTTCCGTGCTCATATCTTTGCACCCTCCTTTGCGCCTTTACGTGCCAAGTCATCCTCTCGCATGCTCACATGTGCCACAGTTCCCAATCAAAGTCCACTAACAGGGCATCGATCCTCGCAACAAATCAACAAGTGAAAAGTGGTAGAAATGAAAAAGCATTTGCATGATTAGTCATCGCACACGCCATGTGTTTGCATGTGCCAATAACTCTCGATAAACTTCGACATTTGTATATTTTTCTACAGAGCTCCGATCAGTGCACACTTGGACTTGTCAAATAGCTACTAATGTGGGCTACATTGCTAGAATTTCAAATTCAAATTCTTGGTGGATCTGGTAGGTGAGAAATGGGAAAATATATTTTTGAGAATTGATGATCGAGATAATTCCTCTAACCACCCAAAATAATATTATCTATCCTCTTTCCTTCTCCTAGGGAAGTACATTTGATAGATTTTCAGTGAATTTTCAAGCATTGAATGCTTTTTATCGATGGTTGCATTTCAAATTCAAATTTTCCCTCCTATTTTTCTTCCATGGATTTATCCATAAATGTAAGATCTGGGCTCATTATTAATGTTGGACACTTTGGATCCTTACGCACTTTGCTAAGGACTTCATCTTTTTTGTATTTTGAGTTGCAAACCTCTAGATCTGGCTCTTACATGTGGATATCGGCCTCTTTCACCATTGTAACAACTTTGTGCATTTCTGGAAGTAATAGAAGCATCATTTTGTGACTATTCTTTGTTTTAACATGTTTTCATTCCTTCTTCTTTCATTTTCTTTGCATTGCGTGGATCAAGTTATGCCATTTCACGTCCCCTTACATCTCCTTATTTAGTTGTGTTCCATGAAACTCGAGTCGTAAATACATTTTAAGTTATGTTACACGTGTTTAGCCTTCTTTCACGTATTTCCCTTCATTTTCGCTCGTAATAGATAGTAATCATCCCTCTTTTATGGTTTTATCACCTTTTAGTATAGTTTTCTTTCATGTTATCCTTTTATCCCTGTTCCTTGGCATTATTAGCTTAGTTTCCCTTTCAAAGCACTAGGAGTAGCAATAGCAGTAGAACTAGAGAGAGGAACTGTTGGTGTGAGTTATCCTATGTGTCCTCCACTCACATATGGAGGGTCATCTCACATGGGTTAGGTTTAGGGTTAGGTTTAGGGTTTGTTATTGAGTCATGCACTAGGGTTACTCAAAGACCCTATCTCTGCACTGCCCTTTCACTATTCATTTATGAGCATGTCAAGACACTCTGTTGTCTTTTCTCTACATGTGCAAGCTTTGTTCTGTTATGCAAGTTATTTAGTTATTGATCGATTCTTCCTTGTGATTACATTGGAGCCATTACGATTGAACCAAAGTGTAACTTCATCATGGTGCATAGTTTCTGATATGATCCGTGAACTCTTTCATGGTATCAGAGCTGCACAACTTGACATCACACTAAAAGATCGAACTGATGGTGGAGAGGGATCTCATCGTGTTAAAAAATTGCTACACCAATACCCTCCCACATGATGGAGCCGGGTATACACCCAATCAGGCCCAACAGCATTAAGAGGCAGTGACACCAAGAATTTCCTGGGAGGTCACCCATCCCAACACTACTCTAGGGTTGGCACACTTAACTTCCTGGTATCAGAGCTGCACGACTTGCCGTCACACCAAAAGCTTGAGCTGATGGTGGAGAGGGATCTCATCATATTAAACAACTATTACGCCAACACCCTCCCGCAAAGATCAAAGCCGAGATCAAGTAAAACGTGCACTCATTTTTTTTGAGTTGTGATTACTCTTGTTTTTTTTTTTATTAACTCCTCGTGCAAGTTTTCGATCATTATTTTTTGGTTTTTCCTTGCTAATGTATCTAACATTCTTGCTCTTGGAAAGTTTTCAGTTTTGCTTGTTCTTCGTGCATGTGCAGAGTTTTCTGAGCTATCAAGGGTTTTACAACTACATTTAGCTAATCATGACCAAATTTAACAATGTACTAAACTAGAGGTTTTTTTAGTTTTTTTACTTTTTTACTAAACTGAAATTTTTTTGGAGATCTCTGGTTTTGCTTGGCTCTCTAGTGTTTTCTGGTGTTTTGCATGTTTAAGTGTTCAGTTTTAGCTCCGCCCCGAGCTTTCTAAACCCTCATCAGTGGCCTCGCGTTTTTTTTGGTGATCGGTTCGTGATCTACATTTTTTTAGGCAGATCATTTTTTGCGGTGTTTGGGAATCCTCTGGTCTTGTCGTGTTTTCTTGTTGGCCGTGGCTCCTCTCCTCGGTCGTGGTCACCTCTCCTGTGCGCTTGCCCCTCCTCGTCCCACGTTTTTTGTGATCTTCAGCCCCAACGTGTTGCTCCTTCCTCCCACGTGCTGGCAGCTCCCACGTGCTGGCTGCTCCCTCCTGGCCACTCCTCCCTCCTCCCTGCTGGTTTACATGGTCGCCCCTCCCTCCTCAAAAAAACTTGCATTTTTTTTTCCTTCACAAGCTACGCACCGGTGAGTTTTTTTTTTTTTTTGTAGTAAAGTCTTTTAACAAAGGTATTCTTTAAATCCTACTTTAATAAATCTACAAAATCTTTTCTAAATCCTTGCGCACTTTTAAAAAAAGCTTTCTTGTTTTAAAATTTAAATACTTTCTAATTGTTTTTCATCTTTTAGTTAGTATAATTTTAAAAAGAAGGAAAGTATTTTTTAAATTAGGTTTTTTTAATCTTAAATGCCTTTGTATGGTTTTTAAAATTTCCTTCTAAATTAAAAACAAACAAAAGCTTTTAAAAAGTATGGTTCGTATTTTTTAAATTTCTTTCTAAATTAAAAAAAAACTTTTTAAATTATTTCTTTCTAAAAAAATTTAGTTAGATTTCTTTAATTTAAAATTGTCTTTTAAAAAGAGGGAAAGTATTCTTTTTTTAATATTTAATTTAATTAGATATTAATTAATCATATTTAATTAAGTTTTTTAATTAGATATTAATTACTCGTAATTAATTAAATTTATTTGCGATTATAATTCCCGATTAGTAAAGTATTAATTATCGGCATTTAAAATAACGTTATACTCGTTTTTTGTCCTAAACTGCTCTAAATTTAGCTAACCTGGACGTTTCCGAATGATACTTTATTACACGTTATTGTCGATTTTTTCTCTCTAATTGTGCGTTCAAGTGTGTAGCGACATTTTGGGCCTACTTTTGTCTTCCAGAGCGTTTTCAACCTTCTGAAGATCATCGGGATTCTTTTTGAATCCTTATTCAAAAAATTGTATTTTACCCTTATTATTGCTTGTGACTAGTGAGCGCATCCGCCACAGTCTGCAGCAAGGGGGTATTCTTTGTGACGTGGGACGCTTTTTCTCACAACCAGGAGTCACTTTTGCCTCATTCCTTGTTTTTTGTTTTGTGCTTGTTTACAGTGTCCTATTTGCTACGCTCCACGAAACATTGTTGTGGTATCCTCTCTTACACGTTATTATGCTGATTGCAAAGATGATTTACCAAGTGTTTCAAACCGCAAACACAGACTCCAATCAAGTGCTAAAAGCAAGGGGGTTGTTATATTATCCTGTGTGGTTGTGTTTCTTTTCTGCATTTCCTTCTCTCTCTCACTATGGATGCACTTTCAATTCCTTTGCTTACGCCATTCAAATTTTTCGAATGGAGATCGAAAATAATAATGAAACTAAGGGGTAAAGGGTTATTCCACATCACCATGGGAACTGAGACTGAACCAGATGATGAACCTGAAAAATCTAAGTGGTTAAACCGCAATGATGAAGCTTTAGGTCTTCTTTGCATGTCCATTTCTCCCGACTTGCTCTTCCACATTGAGTCATCTGAAACACCTAAGTCTGCGTGGACAACGTTAGATGAAATTTTTGGACAACACGATGACATGAGAGCGCATGAGTTGGAAAATGAACTACTAGGGTTAAATCCTAGTGATTTTGAAAACCTACAAGCATTCTTCTCAAAGTTTTTCCACACTAGATCATTGTTAAAGGAATGTCAAGTAGAGAAGAAAGATTCTCAACTGATCTTGTCGATTCTCTCTAAGTTAGGTCCTAAATATTCTGTCTTTGTGTCAACTTTTTACGCTACAAAAGCTGCCTTGGCAAGGATTGGAATATGCCCTCCTTTGACTATTTTTCGTCCCAACTCATTCGAGAACAGGACAAACTCATTCAAATGGGGTCTCTCAAGTCCAAGTCACATGCCCTTGTAGCAAGTACTAGTAAGGAAAAGAAGACTGATAATGAGATAGAGAAAAAGGATCAACCTAAGAAAGAAACCAAGACCAAAACTAAAATTAACACGAACACTTCGAATTCTAAGCCTAGAGCACAGAAAGACAGGTATTTGTGTTCCTATTGCAAGAATTTTGGTCACGACGAGCACCACTGTTTTCGGAAACAAATTGATCACTTATCTCATTTACTTGAGAAGAATAAAATAAGTGTTCCTGAATCCATAAAACAAAATGCTCCGAAGGCCGAGTCTTCCACTACAAAAGGTTCTAAATCTGATAAGAAGAAAGGAAAGGCCCTCGTAGCTCGAGTTTCTCCTTCATTGACGTGGATTATAGATTCTGGTGCCTCACACCACATGGCTTCTTCACATGTTGAGTTCTCCAACATCGAACCTTGTGATATGTCCCAAATCACGTTGGGTGATAACACGAAAGTGTCGGTTTCCGGTAGTGGATTAGTAGAGATAGATGGGGGAACATTCAACCAAGTGTTGAGTGTTCCTGATCTCTCTACCAATCTCCTATCGGTTTACCAAATTACTCACCTTGGTGAAGGAATGCGAGTGGAATTTGGTCCTAACTCGGTGATTATTCGTGAGCTTAACGATGACACTACAGTGGCTGAGGGAAAGGCAGATCACCGTTCACGGTTGTATACATTTTCTCACTTTACTTCGATTCGACTTCTACTTCTCTACCCACGAGGTTCTTCACTCTCTCGATTCGAGACTCGACTCCTCATATGATGATGTTGTTGAGCGTGCTCCTCTTCATGACTCTCAGACTTTTGAGTCTTCTCGATTCTGACAGTAGTGATGATGAGGACTATGTCCCTTCTCACTTGAGTGAAGAATCTTTTGACTCTGAGCTTGATTCTCCTGGTCCTCTTTGGGCTAGGAAAACTTTGCAAAGTGTTGGAGATTTAGTTGGAGATACTTCGGATATGAGACATACTCGCTCAGATTTCGTTGGACCCCACTCTTTCTTCACCTCTGCTTCTAATTCAGTTGTCTCCTCTATTTCTTCATGTGATGATAGTTCCACTGATACAGACTCACTTGGTTCTACTTCTGATGACGAGGATTATGCACCCAGTTCTGATGTCAAGAGTACTACAGAGGACTCTTCTCCTCCTCTCACTATTCCAGAGAGTATTGACACATCCCACATCTCATCAGATATTGAGCAGTCTCCTATATAGTACACTTGTGATGTACTATAGGTTCTTCATCCATCTACAGGTATTTCAAAGGAGTTCATCATCTCCGTTGTTGGGAGTGCCCCTTCTGGGACTCTTGCCACTTCCACTTTTCTGGAGACTTTCATTAATCCACCCTTGTTTGTGGATCCATTTTCTATCGTGGGGGATGTTTTATTGCCTTCACATCAGTTGGAAATCCTTTCTACATGTGTTCACCCTTCATACTTTGACAATTTTGCACTCGTGACATTACCCTCGGCTCCTTCGCACTCGCTTGCTAGACCTATGTCACACTTTCATGGACCAGACTCAGAGTTCTTCATGCTACTACCTTCAGTTTCCTTCGTGGAGTGGGAAGATTTCCAACACATATTTTCTATCCTTCCTAAGGGCAGACACATAGTACGGTGCAAGTGGCTCTTCTTCGCCTCGAGAGGCAGGATCTCATCATCGACATTCTTCTGGGAGACTTCTTAGAGTTGCAGAGTTCATATCCATCCATGGCATCTTCCGCATCCATCTCATCTCCCTCATCTTCTCTCTTTTTCATCTTTCCGAGAGATTGCCCCTTTGTACATGGGTACCTTTACAGGCTAGTATATGGCCAGGACCCATCTTTGGCATCTTTCTTAGATTAAAGAGTTTTTTTTCTCTTGTGGTGGATTTTTTTCCCACTGGATTTTCCTTCGTTGCTTGGGACTTCTTTTGTACATGGGTACCTCATCAGGCTTTATTCTCGAGACCCATTTCTCTTCTTCTTATTCTTCTAGGAAGATGTTGTTTGTATATGGGCACCTTATCAGGCCTTTAGTTTCGGGCCCCATTGACACATTTTTCTTAGTTGTTTAGGAGTGTCTTCTTTTCTGTCTAACTCATCATAGCCACTACCCTAGCTTCGATGAAGGGGGTGTTGGTGTGAGTTATCCTATGTGTCCTCCACTCACATATGGAGGGTCATCTCACATGGGTTAGGTTTAGGGTTAGGTTTAGGGTTTTCTATTGAGTCATGCACTAGGGTTACTCAGCACCCTATATGTACCCTTTCACTATTCATTTATGAGCATGCCAAGACACTCCACTGTCTTTTCTCTACATGTGCAAGCTTTGTTCTGTTATGTAAGTTATTCAGTTATTGATTGATTCTTCCTTGTGATTACGTTGGAGCCATTATGATTGAACCAGAGTGCAACTTCATCGTAGTGCACAGCTTCTGATATGATCCATCAACTCTTTCAGAACTCGACCTTCTCCATAGATCCATCCCAAGTATGCAAGGTTCCACAACTTCGGGCGGTTCCATTATTGTCACAAACAACTCGGTTCTTCCATATCTCGAGATGCGGTTGCAAGTTTGATGACCAAAAAGACCTATAAGACAATGAGTGAAAACACAATCCAATATATAGGTGTGATTGAAAAAGGTGATTTTTGATAAATGGAATGGAAGGCAATTGTAAGATGTACATTACTCTTCTTCTAGCCAAATTTTTATACCCCCAATGTAGATATATTTGATTATAGTCCCAACATTTCTCTACTTCCATCTAAGCGTCTATAGCTTTGTTAGAGATACCAGAAAGACCCCTAAGAGAGAGTTTTTATATTCTTTTTTCCTTCTTTTTTTTTTGAGTTTTTACTTTTTCTTGTGATTTTATGAGTTGTTTTTGACTTGACATTTATCTCTCTCATTTTTTCGAGGGGTTGAGAACCACTAGTGGCTTGATGGAGGGATTGAAATTTATTATGGTTATGACATTGGAAAGTATCAACAAATAATGCCATAGGGCCTTCAAGAAAAAAATTTAAGTCTGTAAGAGTACATGGATCTTTAGGAGGGAATTCATTCTTAATTCACCAAGGAGAGATCAAATTCAAGAAACTATAGTAGAGACTATTGGCTCACAAAACGTGATAATAAGATAATCAAGAGTTCACCAAAAGTAGTGAAGAAAACTAAGATGTGGAATTTGAACAAACTATAAGTGAAGTATGTATTAGTGAACCAAGAATTGGAATGACATATGAATGAATGGAGAAAATGTGGAAGAACATCCATGAGAAAGCATTATTTATTACAATTTTTGGGATATATAGATTTGTTTGTATTTTGAAATATGTTTGGCTATTTTTTGAGGTGTGTGTTTGTGTTTGTGTCAATGATGATAGTGCAAGATGTGTGGAGAATCAAGACATGTTTTGAATCCAATCCAGATGAAGAGAAGTGGAATATAAGGAGCATGTAGAATGTAGTAGTGAAGATAAATGAGATTCCCCCAATCCATGTAGGGACTAGATGAGTGAGAGACATGATGTATAGAAGATGATAGATGAGATAGATAATGGGATTGGATTGGGGGGAAAATATAATGGGTGAAGCAATGATGAAAAATAGAATCCATGTGATGGTGGTGAGTGGAGGACATGGGTGTGGGGATGAATCAAACAATAAAATATGTAAGCATGGTGAATGTGTGATAATTTCAAGTGGGAGAGGACATTAAAATAGATCAATTGGAGAAGATAAAGTTATCTCAAGCATGGTACTATTGATAGTGTCAAGTGGACGAGGAGTAGAGGACATATTGATGGATGGAGGAAGTGTGATGTCTATAGGTGGGGTCTTGTAATGAATGGGCATGATGAGATGAAGATTACATGGAATAAGAAGGGGTATGTAAGAGTGGATGTCAAAAAAATGATAATGTGGGAGAAAATCAAAATGATGTGAAATTTTAATTAGATATGGAGGAGGATTGTGAGGCAAATGTGTAAGAATAAATGGTTTTGTGGTAGTGATAGATGATGTGAATTAAGGAAGGGTTGGTAATAATAAATTTTCTGAATGATTGGTGATGGAGGCAAAAAGGTGCATGTGGAAGAATGCTCCAAAAGAGGTGAAGCAATGAGAGAAAGTGTAAGTGACTTATGAGGAAGAGATGGAGGAACAAGTGGATATAAAATATGGGGAATATATACAAGGGTAATTTGAATAAGTGAAATATATGGTATAGAATGCAATGGAGGCGTAAGAAGCAAGAATGGTGTCTGAATGATTGATGATGAAGGAAGTGAGATGCATGTGGAATATGTATCTAAGATAGGTGAAGTAACAAGTGGCACCATATGTGATATAGAGGGAAATGTAGGTGTGGTAATTGGGTGTATGATAAGTGGGTGGTATATGACCAATGTGAGTGATGAATTAGAGGATGTGGTTTTCAAGATAGAATCACGGGATGATATAGACGGTGGAAATGTTGATAGATGTGGTAACAATGTGGAGAACTATGGAAAATATGATGATGAGACCACATCCAATGTGGATGGACATGACTATGGATATTAAGAAGGGGTGATGTAAGGGATGAGACACTAGGGGAGTATGATAGTGTGGATTCCAAGGTGGAGGCATGTGATGAAGTGGATTTTCAAGTGGATAACATAGATGAGGAGACACCAGGTGTACATAGAACAATACCCCTTGTTGAGAAATTCCTTAATGATGTTGTAAATTTAGAGCCATGAGTCAATGGAATGACCATTAGTACGATGATAGGAAAACTTTCTTGGTAGGCATGCCACAATGGTGGGGGAGGTATGGGAGGTAGAGTTATGTGATGCACATCAAGCAACTTGTGGAGAATAGAAGAAAGTGACTCTATAAAAGGCGTGAATATACGAGTGGTTTATACAAATCAACGAGACTTGGTATATTTTAATGAATGTGAAGATGTGGGTGTAGAAGGTGATAATATGTTAGGAGGATCCAATTGGATGGAGTTTTGAACATGGAATTTTGAAGGTGTAGTAGGTGGGGGAGAAATTGAAACGTGTGGCAAGGAAAGAGGACAACCAAGATGGACATCCTTGAGGCGTTGTTCATGTGCACATCCTTGTCAAATTTGTGTAGTTGATTAATTTGTAAGTGATGTGAGATGTGAGCGATGATTTTTTTTAAAATATTTCAATGAGATCATATTATGGGAGTGGAAACGAGAGACAATGAATTATTACACACCAATACGTGAAAAAGTCAAGGCTATACTCGTTATAGGATTAGTGAAGCATGTGAAGGTCAACTAGTGTTGCTTTGGGTGTAATATGGATGAATAAGTGGGATATGAATGTGTCATCAAGTTTTTTGAATGTGTAAATAGTGTGTTATGGGAGGTGGGAATACCATTCAAGTTATTAATCAACAAGTGAAAGTGGGAAGGTGCAGTGTGTCATCAAGTTGAATGAGGTGGCATGCGTAGCAAAAGAGATGCAAGTGGTGTTGGGGGTCCTTGGTGCCATTAAATTTTTCAAATGTGGAAAGTTTGAAATATGGTGGATAGGGGTGGCGTGGTATCGTGGGATGAATGGGCTCATTAAAAATTGTGTGATAAGTTGGTACGTTTGGAAGTCGTGTCCCAAGTGTTGGGACTCAAGATTGGTGATGTGGTCGACGAAGTGTTGGTGGAGCAAGTTAGGGTGTCAATGAGCATGGGAGTGAAGAGATGCGATGTGGAATGACTAATTAGAAGGGTGAGTGGAGAGTGTGTTGGGTGAGACTAGATCACAAAAGGGGACAGAGGGTGCATGAAGTGGAATAGAGTGTGCAAGGAGGAGGAGCATGCCCTTAAGTGTAAGGAAGAGAGTACGCAATGATAAATTTTTATGAGTGTGGAAAATGAATGGGAATGTGAGACTTAGAAAAATTTTGGGGGATTTCTTTTCATGTTTTTTATGGTGTTTTGGGGTAAAATGTGGGAAATTTTTAGTCATAGAATTGACGCTCATGGTTTTTGTTTTTAGGTTGTAAAAAGAGAAGAGGGGTATGAATAGGGAGATGAGTTGGGTGCATAGGGAGAGGAAGATGAATGATAGTAGGGGAGGGTAGACGGTCCGGATGATGTGGTCATGGAATGACACAAGTAGGGTTGTTGTTTTGTTCATGGTCATGACCGGGAGGGGATACGAGAGTAGGAGAGAAACAGGTAAGGGATCGTAGCCTAGTTGTGGGCACAATTGGATAGGGAGGGGTGGTTTGGGTCAAATTATGGGGTGAGGGATTGTATCCATGTCGTGAGCACAACCAGCAAGCAAGGAGAGCGGTTTAGTGGGGGTAGGGACAAGGTAGGTGAAGGATCGATCGTGCCTTGATCACAAGCATGAGCGGTTATGGGAGGTGTGGTGTGGGGATAAAGTGTTGTGTGGGGGTAGGGTAAAGTGAGGGGAGTGGGAAGGGTAGATTAAAACATGGGCGGGGATCATGACCCGGTCACGCACGGCCGGGTAGTGACACTAGTGGATAGAAAATGTTATAAGAGGGAAAGGGTTAAGAGGGGTGGCGTGGGGCATGGTGTAAGGGGCTGTGAGGCGGAGTATCTTAGTCATGGCCTCGACCGGGTGAGAAAGATATGTGGTGGAAATGATGAGTGTGGAGGTTAGGGTGTGAACCTGATTGTAGAGTACACCAACATAGTTAGAGCGGAAAAGGGGATGATGTAGGCCCATAGGGGTGACAGAGAGGTAGAGGGTAGTGTAGTGGTAGAGAGGAAGGAGGTGGAAGTGGTCGTATAGGGGTGTGGTGAGGGGTAGCGCGGTGGACGTCGTGGCCGTGGCGGCGGGAGGATAGGATAGGCATGAGTGGCGGACATAACGAAGTGGTAGGGGAGTTTACATGGCTAGGTCTTGCGTGACCACATAAGGTGTAGATAGGAAGGGGTGATGAGATAACTCGAGTCACAGAACAACCAGGAGGATTTGTATGGCCATACAACCAGCCAAGAAAGGTTTCAATTAGGGGTTGTAAGGTTTTTTCAAGATGGTTATAGAGAGGTCACACCTATAGCCAAAATGAAGTGAGGAGATGGAGAAAATGATAGAGTAGAATGTGCAAGGGACCAAAGCGCACAAGGGGTTGATTGGAGTGTGCAAGAGACGGAAGTACATAAACAATAAATTGGAGTGCATAAAGGACCAAACCGTAAGGGAAAACCAGGGTTTGTGAGGTACCAAAGTATGTAAGGGAATTACCTCGAGAGCGTAAGGGACTGGAGTGCACATAGGGGTCATAGTGTGCAAGGAAAATACTTTGGAGCATGTAAGGGACGATATGAAATATGAATAAACCGTATAAATAGGATGACCAGAATAGAGGAAAATGGGAAAATTAACTAGGTGAAAATTACATGGTAGTTTTGTTTGGGACTGAGATAGGGAAATTTAAAAAATGATAGAATGGAAGAAAGTGATGTAGACAAAATCGAGTAACAACATACCGTGTAGAAATGTGACTAATGGAAAAATCATAGGGCATTCATACACAGACTAGGCATGGTAAAGATATAAAAATGGTTAAAATGTACAGATGATGTAGAAATTTAGAGGAATAGTGTTAAATGTCAGCAATAGACGCGGATGCAACCGGGAATGAGTGAATGTGGCTAAAAAGTGTGTTTTGGAGAGGTCAATTTTTTTGGATTATTATTTTTGTGTTTAGATGCAATAGGTTGTGATACAAATTAAAATATAGGCCCCAATTGGTTAGGTTTCCTAAGGGTTTGAAGGATTCTCTCTTACCACCAATATTATCTAAACAAATATCACTCACCATAAAATTTGAGGTCGTGGACTTACTACTTAATTAATCGAGAACAAGGTTGTTACCATTGATAACTCTTGGTTTACCTCATGGGTGGAAACTAGTCAATCGGGATGGTTCATTTTCCTTTTTACTAGTTGGTCCTCTCAATGGGCCAACTACTTCGGGGTTCCTATGGTACTCCTCATAATGAGTTTTAGGTCTTATACCCAAGTACTTCCCATAGTTATATGGATGGACATTTACCCTTATTTGAACTTGCAATGAATGTGATTTAAAGGTTATTTCCCAATTCTTTCTCATAAGAAGAACAAATTTTTATATACTTTTGTTTTGCAAAAAACAAAATTACAAAATAGTCACAATTGTGAGCATCTTGTAACCAGATTATTAGAATTTTTGTAGAAAAATTACAAAGACACAATCCGCATTGACTACGACTAATCAAGCAACCACAATTTTTTATATTTTTAGCAAATATCCAAACCAGTGTGTTAGATCTGCAAAAAACGTTAGGGAAACATTTTTAAAAATGGGAAGGACTACAAAACCCTAAGCAAAATAATATTAGATTCAAAAAACAAAATAATTTTCCCTCAACCAAAATCACCCCACCGTGGTCACCAAAATGTATCCCTAGATTTGGATCACCTACAAGATGTGTCAGTCGATATAAAATTATCCAAATCAATGCTACTAAATAAATAGGCTTACACTTCCATTGAAAATAGAAGGAAAATCATGGGTTCTTTCAAATGAATAAAGTTGGAAAACTTCATGATCTAAATCGATAACCTCCACACAAACACACTTAAACATGTTAGTTATTTTTGTGGTTAGGAGACCTACCTCGGTCATATCCTTAACAATTTAATGAGATAAAAGACATTTTATTCAATAAAAAGACCAAAAAATGCTTAAAATTAATGATATACCTAACTTAGTCACAAACCAATCCCATGTGCGATTTTCTAAAAATCACACAGAGAATGTAGGTCAATCCCGTGTACAACTGGAACCTGTGTTGAAATTTCACCAGAACACTGATCTTACGAGTTGCACCAATCCCTTGTGATCCACCTTCACCTCTCCAAAACATGTAATACTAAAATACATGAGCAAAGAAACAAAAACTCAAGTATGGGCTCAAGTGCACAGAGAGTCAAAGGGGCCAAGAGTGATGGGGGTGAATGGTGTTTTATAGTTTTTCAGTGCATAGAAGATTATGAAGTATATGGGTGCAATGTGCATAGATGGGTGAGATTATAAGGTTCCACATTACATTGGACATGAAAATGGGTAGGTGGGATTGACAAAATTAAATGTGAGTGAGTGTTAATAAATGAGTGATGAGATGTATTTTATCACCATTTTTGTGGGGTTTTATATTTTTATTTGATTTTGCAAGATTTTTTTGGATTATTTTGTTTTATGATGTTTTTGGTATTTTTGAATAGAATACCTTATGTGCAAGGCGTGTTTCTAGTGTCTACACTCTCAAATTCTATGGACTAGTTCACATGAAAAATTCTGATCACACCCCAATCCAAACATGCACCATAAGACACTTGCTCAGGAGGATGATGTATTAGTAGCCCTTGCACAAAATAAATAGTTATAAATCATAAAAATGAGGTGTATACATATGCCCCAACCAAATATAATAATGTGTCACAATAGTGAGACTTGAGATGGTATTTAACACATAAAATCAAAAGGAAGTGATGAAAGAAGAGAAGTAATGAAAGTGTTGTAAGGAAATAAATTAACTCCACCAAATGGAATATACATATGTCATACTTTTCAATATCACTTAGCTTTCTTGTGGTGGGAAAAAAACTTCTTGGAACCCTAAATAGGAAACACTAAAAGAAACACTAGAAGATTGAGTAAAATAAGACATAAATCATCTAGTTACAGGAGGTAACTAGATGATGTATATTTGAGCATAGAAGTGACAAAAATGGAAGATTTTAGCTATATTTGGTGAAGGTATGTGTACTATGTAAAAATGAGTGGATATCTATCATGAGCATGGCACAATTTACAAAAAAACATTAATTTTTTTGTTTGAAATATATGAAGGTTTAAATATTGGGAGGAAGTCACATAAAAAAATATTAAAATATCTATAATAGTAAAGGGAGGAATTCATTTGTTACTTTGTTAGTTGAGATTAAGAGATTATAAGCTTTGAGGTTATCCAAATTGAGATATGTTTTTGATGATGGAAGGACTGTGAGGACATAGACAAGTTGGTCGAGATGGGACACATGAAAGTGTGAATCGATAGAAGGTCTTGTTTTTAAATTGGGAATGGGTAAACTAGGAGAGAGATGAAAAATGCATGTCAAGGAAAATTTATCTAGAAAAACTTTCCCCAAGGATATTCAAAATGTAGATTGAATCAAGGTTTAGGTGGGCCTAGAAGAATTTTGAGTTTTGAAGCCATCAAGTTAGGTTTTTAATATATTTCTAGAAAAGGTCACAAACTCCTAAGATCTATGGGATTGACCATGCTAGAAATGACCGATCGTGGCATGGCTAAAGGCATTTATACTTGGGAAAATTGTTAAGATAAATGACAAAAATTTTCCAAGGTGGCTGATGACATAAAGAAATGATTATTTTTACTAGGGGATCGATGATGTTAAACTAGTATGTCTAATGAAGCTTGAGTAGTTAATGTTTTGTTGTTAATTTTTTGGTAATTTGATATGTATTTTTGATGATTATTTTGGATTAAGATATGATGGGTAAATTTTTGCTGATATTTTTAGATGCCACAAAGGATCTGATTTTGGAGATTAGTAGATGTCACACGGTTACAGAGTTATTACATGGGTTATTCACATAGGATATTGCAAAGCTACAAGGCCTCATTTTTGGAGGTATTGTGCGGATGGTGTGGATCGTATTGGATGTAGATTTGATACACATGTTTTTGTTCCACTGATATTTTAGGTCCAACATCTTCAGGTGTAGGGATGGAGGATAGACTATAGATGTCATGGTGACATTGTAGGATGTTTAGGTGATTTTGGGGCTACCCACTAAGGGTGTTTGTATGTTTTGTGATGTGTTTTCAAGTACTACATAGAGGAGGGTATTAGAAGATTGATCCATAGAAATTGAGGAGTATAATATGATCTCATTTATGGTTCAATTGAGTGTCATATTTTCTACCTCGATTTTGGATGTCTAGAAGGATATTATTGGTATTGTTTATAGTACCAATCTTTTGTTGAAAGGACAATGGAGGATTACCTTTGTTTTAATTGGTTTCACTCATGCGAGAGAGGAATTATAGGATGATACACAATTTATTTCATAGACAACCACAAGGGCATAGTTGGTGTACACGGTAAGTGCATGGAAATGGGGGAAAAGGGGATCAAAAGGGACACATTTTTCTGAAATCAAGCAAAACTGAACTTTATCTAATAATTTGGCATGCATATGCTCAAAACTTGAAAAAGTGATAAGAATGAGTACCATAGAACTCGGAATCTAGTTTCTAAATTACTAATTTTTAAAAAATTGTGTATATTAAAAGGGTCAAATGTGGTGCGCACACAAAGTATGTCTATTTTTATGTCAAAAAGATAAGAACCTATTGTGTGTGTGCCCCCATTTTTTGAGTTTTATAAATTATTTTTCAAATCCCTTTTGTATAAAGTTATCTAATTCCATGTACGAGATCCCATTAATTTTTCATAATTTTTGGATGAATATATAATTTTTATTAATTTTCAAAGTGCACATATCCCGAAAATGAAATATTTGTGTGTGCACCCCGTAACTTTGAGAAAAAGTCATTTTTTTTTTTTTTTGTAGAATGGAGTTTAGAAAAAACCACTTTTTAATAAAAATGGATGAAAAAATCATAAATTGTGCACCAAAACGTATGCATAGGTTTTCACAAGAAAAGAAGGCACTAGTAAAAGAAATTATGGATGAAAGCATTAAACTAATTGGATTTTAGAAATAATTATATCATCATCAAAGTAAAACCAAGATTTACATCATAGTATAATTTATTTTTGAATATCATGTTTTAATTCATGAGATATCGGGTGCACACATGAGATTTTCATGTTTTTACGTCAAACACGGATTTATTCATGGATTACAGTCTAAACCTTTGGTTTGGATATCCAATGCAAATCCAAGCCTATTGTAGACACCTAAAATTGGTTACCCAATTTCGTGTCCCTCTCATTTGTTTACCCTCTCGGGTAACCTGGGGCACGTTTGCATTACCACCGCCCCCTTGGGGTATTATTCAATTTTGATTTAAACACCTATCCTAAGTTTAATTCACCCCATTATGTTTTACAGTGAATAATTAAATATTAACTATTTAATTACACATTTTACATGTATCTTAACCACTTATCTACCCCATATCTATTCTATCCATATATCCCCCTATTTCTCCTCCTCCTCCCAAACCAAGCGGCGGGATATTTCCTGTATTTGAGGTGGAGGATCAATCTCATCTTTCCGAAATCACTCCTTTTGGCCATTTCGAGTCTATTCTATGATCGGAGCTGACCAATACTCGGTCGGCGCCAATTTTTCGAGCAGCGCGATTTAATCTCGGTCGGCGCTGATTACAAATAGAAGCCCCGAGAACTCAATTCTAGTTAGACACAGTTGTGAGAGAGAGGTTAGACGTGAGATAGATAGTGAGTTAGACATGGGTTGTGAGAGAGAGACAATTAGACGGTGAGATAGATAGTGAGTTAGACAGAGAGAGCGAGAGAGTTTCGAGCATCAAGTCTGAGCATTATCTATCAAGTGAGAGCGAATCCTGTCTAAATCAATCCCTGAGAGGAGCACCGTTACTCTGCTCTTACCACATCGACATCATGAGTCTCCATTGATTTTCTGGTGACTCTGTTCCTGCATCTAGCACAGGTGGAGCCTTTCTAGTATCTCTACGGCTTCGCAGATCCAGCGGATGTTGACGATCTTGCCTTCATTTTCCGTTTCCCAAACCTTCTTGCAGTTTGTCTCGGATCGACGCCGATCAAAACAAGTCGACGCCGATCTATATCAGTCGACGCCGATCTGAACCAGTCGACGCCGATTTTACATAATCAACGCCGATCATCCTGTAGACAGGTAAAAGAACTCAGGTAACACAAATCCAGCATTGTTTTCACAGTTTCCTATTTTCTGTTGCTTTCTGTCCGCTTGTTTAGATTCTGTTTATTACTTTGATCAGAAAATCTAGTCCTTTACGTACATCTTTTATCATGTATGCTTCTTTACTTAATTGAAAATGTGGACTGACATCCGCCGAGGGAGCTTATCACTTCCCAGACCCGCTTCTCGGGCAGTCCACCTAAATATCTTTTAACGTGGTCTTTTTCTGTCAAGCATCGGTGTCTCGCAGGTTTCTTGGATCTACTGTGCAGGATCGCTCATGTGCACCCGTCTTATCTACATCGGCTTCCTTATCCGTCTACATCTTTAGATCTTGTCCATCAGGTATCGATTTCATTTGAGTTTTTTAAGGTTTTTGTGTTTAGTTTGGTACATTAACTTGGACAGGTAACAAGCGTGAAATTCTTGATCAACATTCTGGCATGCCCAGTGGGACCCAACCAAAGTCCCTTATTGGTAAGCTCATCTCTTTTCTATTTTTGAGCTTTGTTCTTTTTACGCACTAATTTTTATCGAGTTACCTTAAGCAGTTCCTTTCATCGTTTCAGTCTTGCTTCTTTCATTTCTGAATTTGCAAAGTTAGGTCCTTTCTTTTTTTGCAAATCTCAATTCCAATTTCTATTTATAAAATTAGTAAATATTTCATTTTGATTTCAAGATTGCATGTTTGATCCATCTCTTTATGTAAAATTGTTATTTCTTTGAAATTTTTCTAGTCCCTTAAATAGAAATTTTTCATTTTGCTATTATCTGGATATATCTTTCTGGATTGGTTTGTGTGTTTGCTTAACCTTTTCTTGCGGAGAACTTTTCTTGTTCATGGGATTTTTCAAGGGGAAGAGCTCAACAACGCTTTTTGAAGTCCACACACCTTGGAGAGCTAAATCTACAGGTATTTCTCTTTTACGGTGTTTTCCCCTTTTTAGGAACTAAAAAAAAAAAAAACTTTGTTTGTTTGTTTTCTATCACATTCGAACATTTCGATTTTGGTGCTTAAAAAGAATTTAATCGCATTTGGGAAAGAATCATTTGACTTGTCTTCATCGAAATCAAACACTTCATTTTTAAGTGCTTAAAAAGAACTCTTTCTTTGTCATTTCTGTTGTATGTTTTTCATCTAGTTTTAATTAGGTTGGAAAATTGATCAAAATCGGTAGTGACACTATTTTATTTTTATTTTTCACCCTTGCACACAAAGCCAAAATCACTAGGTATAAAGCATTTAAACAAAAATTCCTCCCCTGGCCTCGCCTACTTGGAAGTGACATCCAAGAGGAAGAGCCTACGCGGTACTCGGGCCGCGCTATAAATTCACGGAAGTTCTGGTATATATTGGCAAAGCACCCGACTCCCTTATCGCAGCGGTGTGTGAAGTGCGGGGTAGGCCCCTATATCAAGCCACGTACTGTTCTTTTACTAAAGTGCCTTCGAGACTCCTCACCAAAACATTCCCCAAACCATCCTTAGTTTGGCTATCTAAGTAGTTCTTGTTCTAAAAAGCCTTCCCTAACATTTTCTTTCTTAAAATCATAAAAATTTAAAAGAGATAATCACCTACGCTGCTTGAATTGTTTGTGCATTAGTTAGGTCAATCTTCTTTTTCTCACTATATTTCGGTTTGTTTATGACGGTCATCACTCGATTACAATCTAGAAGAATGGCTCAACTAGCCCCTTCTTCCTCCGAGATCACCACTAGTGTGGATGTTTCGGAACCCCGGGTCTTCCTCGGGACCACTGTTAGTTGGTTCCCCATCCTGGTCATATAATCCTTTTTATCAGGCCAAAGCAACCCCATCACATCCAGCTACCCCTAGTCCTTCAGAAATATCATCCGCTTCTGATATGGAGTATGTTCCTCATGGGGATCCTGAATTTCAGGCACTCCTTGATCGCAATCCGGTAGCCCTTATGGACTACCTAGTACACAAGTCTATTCGAATATCTGATCAGGGACCACCAATCTAGCAAGTTTACGATTATCCTCGTGAACCATCCCAGGCTTTTGTAGAACAGTTAGCATAATTTTTCTCACCTTGAACCATGGAAGAGGGTGGCACACCTGTGCCTCCTTTTTCTCTTCCACCAACCATGTCGACTAGTTCTCAAATAGTCTTGCCTATTCCTAACGCCGCAGTTACCTCGACTATTCCACAACCTACTTCTGAGAAGTCCTCTCCTCTGGCTATAATGGGCACGTCTGCACACCCATAGATTGTTGTTAATTCATCTATGCCATCCATTGTGTCCCAGGGTCAGTACCTCTTTATGAGTCAACCCCCTTTGACGAGTCAGTTGGTTCCCGCTTCTCATCCTCCAGTTGGTTTTTCTTCCAATGTTCCAGCAACAGTGACCTTCACCCATCCTCTAGCATCGGCACCCTTAATAACTAATCCGGTAGTAAAAAGCCTCTTTCAGACCTTATTCCCCACCATGTCCAATCAAATCGACACCCATGTTCCTCAATCCATTCCGATTCAGTCAACAAGCATAGGATTCCACCAATCACAGGCTCCATCTCATCATCCAACCTTATTTTTCTCAACAACTTTTCATCTCATAACTTTGTCTATACATGCAGGGCTCCTTCACAACAAATACCGCACCACGCGTCACCCGAGAATGCCCTACTCCTCTTATCATCCTATCAATCAACAGATGAATCCCCTGTTGACACCTCAACAACATCCACCATTTGCTTCTTATGTAGGACATGCCAGCATGCCTCCTCCTCAATCTGACGTGGTCCAAATTCTTTTCAAGAAAATTGTAGACTTAGAAGCCTCCACCAAAGGGGCTCATCCTTCATACTCTTTTGAAGAAGTGTGTAATGAACCCATTCACCCATCAGTGGCTTTTAAGCCTTATCCTCCCCAATGGGAACTTCCTAAATTTTCAAAATTTCATAGTCGAGAGGACCCTCAACAGCATCTGCATGAGCATTCAAACATGCTTGCTACCTTATAGTCTAGGATCAGGAGCTTATGCTCCGTACTTTTCCTATGTCTCTAGCAGGTCTTGCTTTAGACTGGTACAATAACATTCCTCAACATTCCTTGTTTTCTTTCTCTCAATTGGCCCAGATGTTTGTTGAAAACTTTTCAATAAATATTGCGCATAAGATCTCGATTACATATCTTTATAACATTCGTCAATTCGATGATGAGTCTATTGTAGACTTTGTCGCTCGTTGGAGAGGGATAATAAACCAATTGTATTTCTCCCTTCCTCAATCCCAACAGATCGAGTTGTTTACTTGATCTTGTGCTAATCATATTTCTTCCACTTTAAGGATCCAGACCTTTCATACATTTGAAGAAGCCTTTACGATGGCGTGCAAACTTGAGTCTCGCACCATTGAACAAGGGAAGTTAAAACTTCGCTCTAAATCTAAACCAGATTTTTCTCGGTTTACCAAATCAAGCCCTTCCACTTCTAAAGACAAGAATCAGGGATCCACCAACGCTATCGTATTAAAAACATCATGAGGCAATAACACTTCTAATCAAACACCACGGAGAGATTCCTCATCTTCTCGAAAATGATCCTCGTCATCTTGATCTTTCACTTCGTTGGGGGAATCATATGCTTCTATCCTAGAAAAAATGTTGGAAGTTCACATGATCGAACTTCCCCCCATTAGGAATATTGATGAAAGCCAAGAACGTCCATTCTGGTATAGGGAAAATGACTTCTGTCATTATCATAGAACCAAAGGTCATGACATTGAACGATGTCAGACCTTCAAAAATCTTGTCCAGAAATTCATTGATAAAGGCGAGCTCATTCTGGATAACCCAAATGCTCCCCCAAATCAAGTGCTTGATGTTTTTAAACAACCTTTTCCCAATCATTCCCCGAACCATGATGCTTCAGAGTCTCAAAAACCAAACACTCATACTATCAGCTTCATCTCTACTGAAGAATCTTCTTCTAAACCTAAGCCATCTGTGAACACATCGACCAAATCAGAACCTCCTTCCACTTCGTTAATCATTGGGATTCCACCATCTTCAGACAGCCCGTCTTTGAATATTCCAACATTGTTAGATACGGATTCATCTCTCTCTGCTTCTTTGTCTGATCTTCCGTCCATACCAGACAGTATCATCCTCATTTGTCTCATCGTTAGATATTCTTTCAATGCTCAAGGTAATTACATCCCTTCGAGTTTCCACCGCGGATACATCTACTTCTGTTTCTCCCATTTTTGCTTTGCGACTATGCCATTGGTAAATGTACCTATAGTTGTACCCACTTCGATGGAAGCGTCTTTGATTTTGACTCTTCCCATTTCCTTTCCTACAGTAGTCTCACCCACAATTACTATACCAGAAGTAGCTCCCTTGCAAGGAACTACTTCTTCATCACTCACTTCTTCCATCACCGATGCTACTTTGCCTATTAAGGGAAAATCTAAAGAAGTAGCACCAGCACCCACACTCTTGGTGCCTGAACTTAGACCGAGACAACTGAAATCTAACATTGCGTCATCAGTACCTCCCCATTTGCTTCCCCCGAAAAGGTTACAATCACCTTATGCGGTTGAAATTGTCACCATCTCTTCAAAAATCTCTCTCTGCACCTCATAAAAGATTGGATTTGTCTGCTGAGAAGGTGTCTTCTTCTGCAAACTTATCAAAACCATCATCTTCTTCTACAACACATTCTTCACCAGCACCTCGAAAAGTGGACTTACCTACTAGAAAGACGTCACCTCTTTTATCAGAATCATCATCTTCGTTACCGAAAACCAGGGCACCCTCTGTTCCTCCAACCAAACCTACTTTGGGAGCTCCTCCCTCATCTAAATCGACATTATCTAAATCATCATTAGTTTCGACCAAGCAGCCTCCCTTATCTCTGAAGACCACAACACTTGTCACATCTCCATCATCTTCAAAATCTATTTTAGGGGCTCCTCCTCCATCAAAATCAATCATGTCTCACTTACTTCCATCTCAAGTGCCCAAAGCTGCTCCTCCAGATGTCCGAAAAAATAAGATGATCCCTAAAGAGACTGTCAAACCTAACATGCATGTTCTTTTACCTCAGCAGTCTGTTAAAGTAAAAGAGGTGCCTTCATCATCTTTGTCCTCATCTTTGTCTACCGGATTCTATACTGAAATCCTCTGCCAACTTATCCAATCTTCATCCATATCTCTTCCTCCGATTAAACCCTATAACCCTAAAGGAGTAAAACCTTCCTGGTTTAACTCTGATTTGATTTGCGCTTACCACCGTACTCCAGGTCATGACACCAAGGGATGTAAAGCTCTTGATACATCGTCAGCAGGTCTTTTGGAAGAAAGTGATCTTTTCTTTAGAAGAGGAGGAGGAACAAGTATCTCCTGTCATCTTAGCTCCATCTGAGCCCCAACAATCTACTCAGACCTCTACTTCTAGTGATTCCACTCCAGATGGTCTTCCACCTTCTCAAATTGACACAATTCATATCGCCACTAGAACCCAACAGTATGATAATCCATCATCATCTACAACATCTCGACCACATGTTGTCATTTACGTAGCCCCGAAGGAGTTCTTCCTTCCTCATTAGCCCGAGACCTCGGGTCTCTATTCGTGTTGCACCTCGGGCTCAAATTCCCGTGTCAGTTGAGGAGAGTGTTATGAAACAACTCACCCAGGCTCCGGTCAAAATGTCTCTTTTTGACCTCATTCAATCTCTCATGACATCGCCAGGCTCGATTGATAATCTGCGTCGCACCTGTAGACACCTATAATTACACCCAAGCAATTTAAATACTTAAATTGTGCTAATTATCCCCTTTCTCGCAAATCAACGACGTATCGTCAAAAGCGCTCATTTTCCCTCATATCATCATTAATTAATTACACTAAGCTAATTAATTAAGTTACCTATCTAACAAATACCCTAATTAATGACCTTCCATTAATAAATCACCCCTTCTACCTAGACTAATTAATTATTATTAGTTAATTAGCTTTCCCTTCCATTTAACCAATAAATCAATATTTAATTGATTTAATCCCCTTATAATAGCCTAAATCGCACTAATATTCTTCTAATTGGCTTCTATAAGCTTACACCTACCTATTAGTTAATCACCTTTGATTAATTAAAACACCCCCCAACTCCCATGACTTGCTAAACATGTATTAAACTCTTCTAAAGTAAGGTTACCTTTAATAAAGCAACCTTATCCATTCCTAATCATGTTTTACCTTTATCCCATTAATCATGAGAATGTGTTGAATCATTTATCCTTTGGGCTATATAAAGAGCCCTCCACCTACCTTTTACTTACACCTAAACTTTCTAAGAGAGTGAATTCAAATTACATAGCAAAGAGACTAAGAGCTTGCACCTTGCCCTTTTGAGAGTTCATCATCTTGAAGAGTTAAGCCTCTTTCTTAAAGTGCTTGGGTCATATGGGAGGTGTCAAAAGGGTCTTGTAGCCCAACTTTGATTAGCCCCCATTCCTAGGTTCTTGGAACATTAAGGACAACTATTTTGATAGCCATGGAGCTTACTTAGGTCTATTCATTTGTTTGTTGTTAGAAAATAGAGGAGTTTAGATATTTAGCATTGTTAGTTTCAAAGTTTGTATTGATGAATGCTAGCATCTAACCCTTGTTTAACTCTTATAATGATGGTGTTTATGCTTTGTTTTAGCTAAATTGTAGAACTATTTTAGGTGGTAGTTTTGCTTCATTTGATTTAGTATTAAGAAAAGTATACATGCACACATTTGGCACGCCTTGAGTGGGACTTACTTCATTGTCCTTTGCACTTAATTTCAAGTTTTTGTAGTTAAGTTTTATTTTTGGTTACTAACCCTCTTTTACACATGTTGATCTAACTTTTTTTCTTAACTTGTTTTGTTGAGTTTGCATGTGTTAGGTATTCCTTGTAGGTATGAAGGAGGTGAAGTGCTATCAAAATTAGAATTGATGGGAACATTTCAAGATTTCATCATGTTTTCATTTTTAGAGCTTACTTTTTCAACATTTTACATGCTAGTTTTTCAATTTCTTGAAAATTTTCAATTCTTGAGCATGTAGGTTAGTGTTTGATAGTGCTGAGTCTTCTATTTACATATTAATGTGGTGGGTTGCTGTCAAAATTTAATCTTGGTGAGAAAATTTCAAGATTTCATCATGTTTTCATTTTTAGAGCTTACTTTTTCAACATTTTACATGCTAGTTTTGTCAATTTCTTGAAAATTTTCAATTCTTGAGCATGTAGGTTAGTGTTTGATAGTGCTGAGTCTTCTATTTACATATTAATGTAGTGTGTTGCTATCAAAATTTAATATTTTGAGAAAATTTCAAGATTTTATCATGTTTTCATTTTTAGAGCTTACTTTTTCATCATTCTACATGCTAGTTTTGTCAATTTCTTGAAAATCTTAAATTTTTGAGCATGTATGTTAATGTTTGATAGCATTGAGTCTTCTATTCATATATTAATGTGATGGGTTGTTGTCAAAATTGAATCTTGGTTGGAAAAATTTGCCCATTTTACAGATTAAGGGACGTTTTTTTGACATTTTTTGAGTGCATGTCAAGTGCATACCCATGAGCATAAGAGCATATGTGTAACCCATCTTCCGAAGGCCATAAATTTTGCTCCCGAACTCGAAATGACTCCATTTTTTTTGCGTTGGAAAGGTATTGAAGTTAAATATGCAATGAAAACATAAATTTTGGATTTATACTTATAGAAGTTACAATTTTTCTGTTATTTGAAAACTGGTCATTTTCTAACATGTCTAATATTTTGATGAATGTTGTATTTCCATTCTTACTCGATTTAGACCAAAGTGTGTGTATGCTCTTATCTTGCACCTTTTGGTGATCTTGAGAATAAAAAAAAACTTTGATCTCTATCTTGTTAACATTGGGATTAAACTTAGAAACTTGATTATTCATTTTGCTTAAGGGAATGAACCTTTTACAAAGCATTTTCAATGGTCCTTTGATTTGAAGTTTTCCATTTCTATATAGTTGGGATAAAGTTTTTGTATGCTTTTATCTTGCACCTTAGGGTGATATTGAGAATCAAAAGTAACTTTATTCTTCATTTTATAACATTTGGTAAATTGGAAACTTCATATTTCACTTTTGGTTTAAGGAATGAACATTTATCAAGAATTTTTATGGTTCATTGATTGAAAAGATTTTCTTTACTTTTTAGTTGGATTATTTATTGTGTATTATCTTCTCTTTCATCCTTGGATGATCTTGAGAATCAAAAACAACTCTTAATCTTCTTTTAAATAATGTGATTTTCTTGGAGAACTACTAACACTTGAGTGCGGGACCTAAAAACACTTGTCGAAAAGGAGGAACCAAAAAACAGAATCAAAAATACTAATACGGTTGTTATACGGGTTGCCAAAAGGTGTTCAAGCAAACCACACCTAATTAAACAAGATAAAAAGAACAACATATTCAAAACACTTTGTATTGCGGGTTTCGAAAAGTGCGTCCCTCTCCGCTCAATTGGAACATAACCCCTTTGGCATAATGCCTTAAGCCCAAAGCTACAACAATGGGGGTGGTTCCAAGAACCCCAAAGTAGTCCACGCAAGAGGAACCTTGTGGGCCGAAAACGGGAAGTGCTCCACACTACCTACTTGACTAGTGATTCCTTTGTGAGATAGAGTTACGGGTTGTCCGTTGTGGCGACCCCGGTGATAGTACACGTAGACGCACTAGTTGCCTCTTTGTTATTGAAGGGGGTAAAGTAAAGCCGATATACTCCCAAACTAGTCGGTCAACTTTTTGGGTAAATTGTGCTCGCTCATGGCAACTTTGTAACACCTAGGGCGAGAGAACCACCTAGGAGAATATACTTTGGCCAGGAGCCCACTTTGACCATTTGAAAACAATGTTGAGTTGTGAACCTTCTTTTTGAGAAACGTGTGACGTATTACTTTCGCCTAGTTTTTACTTGCCTTAGGGCGAGGTGAAACTCTGTTGAAGTGAGGCTAGCATTTTTCGTCATTTTTCTTGATTTATTTCCTTCATATTCTTTTGACACTTTGTTGATCAAAATAGGTGTGATTACCTTTGTGTTGCCATTCGACTGTTTCTCTCACTTTTATGTCTGCTTTACGCCCATCCATGTTTCTTGGTGGGTTAGTTAAATGTCTAAAGTGAGTGGAGGCATTTTCACATCATTTGGTAGCCATTGTGATCTTGATACCCATGTCAAGATCGTCATTGTAATAAGGCGTGGTTCATCATTGCGGACTTCCATAGAGGAGTTAGCTTGTTCGTCTCGTATCATTACAATTTTGATATTTACGTCTTGTTTCTTGTAAACTCGACATAGATACCTATATTATGCTGATTCTGCTGCACACATTCTTAACTATTCCTAACTATACTTTGAGCTTTTTTTTGTTCAATTTTATTATTACCTCGATTTCAAAAGGTCTTTGCAAGCTACCATTTGTGTGTGTTATATCAATAACACCTCGATATCAATACTTCACTTTCTCACAAAGTGGGTTAACATATCTTGGTGATATTGTTGTGTCATTCACAAATTGTAATTGGCACTTTTTGAGATATAGGTCTTAATCAAGTTTGAGCTCGCTCATCGTATATCTTGATTGGGAGATTGCATTGACTTCTTGTTTTTACTTACGTTTTGTTCATTTCCTTGAACTTGGCATAAGTGAAAACATCTTGTTGATCATCTTTGCATCGCATTTTCATATGGTGTATTTCCTTGTTGATTGGATTTGGGTTTCACACTCGCATGATTGTTCCTTGTGATTATTCATTCAAAAAACTTATTTTCTAGGAAAATCCCTTTTTATCTCATCGATATTACGTCGTCACGATGTCTATTTTCCTTAGACCTTAAAAAAATCATGCACGCATCCCCATACTTACACAATGTCTGGTTGGTTGTCCTTATGCTACCCAAATTGACATGTCACTTCCTTCCCTTTGAAGGAGTTCCATCACACTATCTAGATCTAGACATTTGTGCTTAAAACAACGCCAAAAATGACTAACTATCGTGTGGTTCCCCATACTTACAAAAATATAGAACCTAGGTTCAGCAATTCAAATCATAGGATTCCCATCACAACTAAACCTCGTTTGGTTCTTCGTGCTAGAGATCCCATATGGGTAACTCGTTCCCCACCTTCATCTCATAGTCGGTGGTATGATTTAGACACGTCTGATCCAAATTATTATTTGAGTTCCCCCCACTCTTCTTCTAATTCTAATCCAAACATTTCCTCTTCTTCTGAGGATTCCAATCCAAATATTTCCTCTGACTCTTCTGAGGATTCCAATCCAAATATGTCCTCTGACTCTTCTGAGGATTCAGATCCAAACTACTATTCGGATTCATCTAATTCGACTCCTAAGTCATCTAATGCGACTCTTATGTCGTGGTCCTCCCTTTCTTCGCAGGACCCCTTTTATCAGTCACCCCAATGACGTCTTCTTCCTTTGAAGATACATGCGACTCCAAATCCCTCCAATCAGAAGTATAATACAATTCTTGAGTCGCGGTCCTCTCTTTCTTCACAGGACCCTTTTCATCATTCATCTAATGCGATGCTTGAATCACAGTCCTCCCCTTCTTTGCAGGACCTTCTTCATAAATCACCCCCATGGAATCTTCCTTCTTTGAAGATTCGTGTGACTCAAAGTCCTTCAAAACAAACATCTGACTTGACCCATGTGTCACAATCTACAGACTTTGGACTTAATCCTACTATTTTACATACGGCATACCATTGTATAGGTAGGTCCACACCACCTTCTTCTATTCCTGAGAGATCTAGCTACACATCTTCTTCATCTCTCATCTCATCTTCTTCTATCAATCATCATCAAACATCTTCTAATTCTTCCACACCAAGTGAACCTCTTTCTTCCAATCAACCCCTGATGGTCGATCAACAAATCATACCGATTAACCTCTTTCAAAATGAAGAAACAATCAGGGCATTTATAGGGGCACATGAAGATATTCCTTTAGAAGATTACGAGAAAGGATTCTCTTTAGACTTCAATGCATCTGCATATTGTGAGGAAAGGGTTGATTCCTTTTATCAAGAAATGGAGGAAGAGCCTCAGATCATGCAACTTGATCCTCCTCTTATTCTTCCATCTTCACATTCTTCATTATGTGATGAAACTCCTTGGTCTTGCATAGATCCATAGCCTATCTTCTCATCACCCAATAACTCTTCGTCTATCATAATTCCTCAATCACAATCTCTTGTGGGGTCAGCTACCAAGTAGCCCTTCATCTTCATCTAGGTGTGGGTCACCTTCTAGTAACCCTCCCTCTTCTATTTGTGGGACATTTTTGAGTAGCCCAATATCTTTGATTATTGGGACACATCTAACTAGCTCCTTATCTTCTATGTATGAATCACCCCCGGGTAGTCCATCATCTTCTATTCTTGGGCCACATCCCGGTAGTCCATCATCTTACATCTATGGGTCACGTCCTAGTAGCCCTTCTTCTTCTATTCTTGGGCCACATCCTAGTAGCCCTTCATCTTCTATTTATGGGTCACGTCCTAATAGCCCTTCTTCTTCTATTCTTGGGCCACATCCTAGTAGCCTTTCACCTTCTATCCGTGGCTCACCTCCTGGTATCCCATCCTCTTCAATTCTTGGACCGTATCCTTTTCATCTATCACATATTTCTTCTATCAATGGTTGTGGCAAGCCCACTACCATTCCTATCGTTCCTATCATCAATCGTAAATTTTCACATTCTTCTCCTTCTCGAGGTCAGAAAATTCAAGCATCAGCCTATAAGAAACCCAAACAGGTTCATTATCAATCTCAGGTCAAAACTTCCAAGAGCTCAAAATCCCCCAACAACTGGAACAATCTCAAATTTGTAAATCAAGCGCGATTCAAGAACGCATATCAACATAACCATCAAATATGGCGTAAAGTTCATAAACCTCTGGATAGGGAACTCAAGCTTCCGCATACCAAATACATGTTTCAGGATAAATCATAGTCCTTTGTTGAGTGTGAACTCACCACGATTATCGAGATTGGGGAAAACATGACTCTTGATAAACAAACACGCTTAATCTCCCTTATCAAGGAAGTCGCAAACATCATTGTTGGATCCTATCACACAGAGTGACTTTGTCAGTAACAACGGTTCAAATATATATATATATATATCAAAAATCTAAAAATTGAAAAAAATAAAAATCAAAGGTACAAAGATCAAACATTGCAATCAGGTGTTGCGTACACATGGATATTTCTTTCTTCCCTTCCTTGCTATTCTTTTGCAAGTCTTCCTACCATTTTCATCCCTTCGGTGATATTTTGGTTAGCTTATTTGCATGCATTTTGTGACATTTATCTCTATGGTATCTGTTGCCCCTGGTCTTTTATCACCTTGGTAAATTAAAGAACAACTGACCTCATGGAGATCCTATCACATTCAAACATCTAATAAACTTGTTGCGAAGAAATTTTGGACATATTTGTTGACACTAGCCAATGTCATCATCACAATCACTTCCACCTCCTTCCATCAAGCCATTAGTGGTTCTTAACCCCTTGTCAAACAAGAGAGCTGAAATAAGTTTTCAGAAAGCAAAAGAATCAAACAAAACTCAAAAGCTAAAAGCTACAAATCAAAAGAAAATTAATATATAACTCTCTCTTGGGGTATTTCCAATAATCTCTATCGGGCTATGGATGCCTGACTGGCAATAGAGAAATGTTGTGATTAGAATCAAATACATCTCCGTCGGGGCTATGGACGCTTGGCTGGCAGTGGAGCAATGTATGGCTATCCTTTCACCCTCCATTCACAAAATCACTTATCAAAATAAATCATTCCTACACATTGGCTAGGGTCTCTTCACTTGTTGTCTATTAAATCTTCACTTCAAGAGGTAATAAAATCCACATGCACACATTGGATATCTATGAGTAAACATGATTAGTATGTTACCAAGTGTCTTTTTTGGACCTTGTTCAGACTCTTACTCTAGTCCATATCTCGTCTCACGATTTATGCCTTTGGCTAATCACTTCTTCATCGTGAGGCTTCTAAGATACATTCATATCATTCACATCATTCTTCTACTTCGTTCAAAACATCCATGTGTATAAGATTACTTGTTTTCCATGTTTGTGGAAACCTTTGTCCCCTTCCACAAAAATAATCTTCTCCTTCCTTTCTATCATGTGCTTTTAGGCCAACTTACGTTGGGGGCATCCTTGCCTCTTCCCAGCACTTCATGGGTTTATGTTCACCATCATGTTGAACCTATCCATAATGGCCTTGGGTCCCACTTCTACCTGTGAAGAGTTTACCTTTGAATACTCCCACCTTATCGTTGGGACATTTTTGCATCTTCACCTTTCTGGTACACACGTGGCCTTATGCCCTTGTACATCCCATCTATCGCTGGGGGCATCCATGCTTTCTCGTCTTCCTATACATAGTTTCATAAAACTTTTAAAATCAACCAAAACATTCAAATATGTTAGAAAAAAATCATCAAAAAACATTCAAATATGTTTTAGAAAACTTCTAAAAATTGAAAATCATCCTACAAAACGTCACTCTTTGGTTCTCACTTGTTCATGTGTGCGACTTGCGAATCATCTTGATCTACCTCCATCAACAAAAGCTAGGTTGCTTACTTCGTCCGTACTTTGGGGCACAACAAGTTGTCTGGTACTATTTCGTAGTGCACATTGCTTTTCCATTGGACCCAAGTGTCCTCCGTTATTCCCCTCGTATGTATCCTTGCTTGGGGCACCATCATCAACCCTTGTCATTAATTTACAGTTCGTAACTAAAGCTTGATAATAAAAACATTATATTATGTTTCTCTGTTAGTTTAGCTTGTTTACTTTCTCGTATTACATTACATTTTGTATGTTGCATGGAGTTAGGCATCTTTCACTTTCTCGTATTGCATTACATTTTGTATGTTGCATGGAGTTAGGCATCTTTCACTTTCTCGTATTGCATTGCATTTTTTATGTTGTGTGGAGTTAGTGCTTTTAGCAATGGACAATTGTTCGTAGTATGGCTTTTCATGTCATTCTACCTTTGTCGTATGCTTATATTTTTCATAAGGACTGATGATGTAGCTCCTATGGAAATATGATGACATCAAATTTGTTCCAAAAAAATAAGTGGCTAGAGGTTAAGCTCTTCTCTCCTCTCATCCATATTTCTTCTACACCACTTCCCTTTCACCCCTAATTCTCCCTCTCCTTGGGGCATCCTACCTCGTCCCCATTCTTCTGCCTACTTCTCATCTTTTTCGATCGTCGATCGGCTTCCTTCATCACCCCATCGACACTCGAGGGGGCATCTCTCCCTCCTACTAATTTTTCTTCTATCCCTTCAAAATCTCTTCTGTCTACTATCTTTGAAGTGGCATCACTTACGCCACCCCAAAGAGGGGCAAATGTAGACACCTATAATTACGCCCAAGCAATTTAAATACTTAAATTGTGCTAATTATCCCCTTTCTCACAAATCAACGACATATCGTCAAAAGCACTCATTTTCCCTCATATCATCATTAATTAATTACACTAAGCTAATTAATTAAGTTGGCTATCAACAAATACCTAATTAACGACCTTCCGTTAATAAATCACCCTTCTACTTATACTAATTAATTATTATTAATTAATTAGCTTTCCTTCCATTTAACCAATAAATCAATATTTAATTGATTTAATCCCCTTCTAATAGCCTAAATCACACTAATATTCTTCTAATTATCTTCTATAAGCTTACATCTACCTATTAGTTAATCACCTTTGATTAATTAAAATACCCCCAACTCCCATGACTTGCTAAACATGTATTAAACTCTTCTAAAGTAAGGTTACCTTTAATAAAGCAACCTTATCCATTCCTAATCATGTTTTACCTTTATCCCACATTCATGAGAATGTGTTGAATCCTTTATCCTTTGGGCTATATAAAGATCCCTCCACCTACCTTTTTACTTACATCTAAACTTCTTAAGAGAGCAAATGCAAAGCATATAGAAAGAGACTAAGAGCTTTCACCTTGTTTTCTTGAGAGTTCATCATCTTGAAGAGTTAAGCCTCTTTCTTAAAGTGTTTGGGTCATATGGGAGGTGTCAAAAGGGTCTTGTAGCCCAAATTTGATTAGCCCCCATTCCTAGGTTCTTGGAACATTAAGGACAACTATTTTGATAGCCATGGAGCTTACTTAGGTCCATTCATTTATTTGTTATTAGAGAATAAAGGAGTTTAGATATTTAGCATTGTTAGTTTTAAAGTTTGTATTGATGAATGCCGAAGCATCTAACCTTTGTTTAATTCTTATCATGATGGTGTTTATGCTTTTTTTAGCTAAATTGTAGAGCTATTTTAGGTGGTAGTTCTTGCTTCATTTGGTTTAGCATTAAGCAAAGTATACATTTACACAAAGACATCGCGATGAATTCGATGAGCCCCAGCCCTTCGAGATGGTTGTTAGATTGAATAGACCATCAACCGCCATTTCTTTTGAAGATTCAGAAATTCCTTCCCTTTCTTCCGAGGATTTGGAGGCTCCCCTCTTTATCACAGTCCAAATCAACAACACTACATTAAAACGCACTATGATCGACAGTGGTGCTGCACTCAATGTCATATCCTCGCACACATTCGAGCAACTTAAGTTACCGAAGAACGTAGTGTCACCCCCTTTCGCTCTTCGATCATTTAACAATCAGCTAGCAGTTACTTTAGGAACTGTGGTCCTGCCCATTCGAGTAGGTAAGAAGGCTTTTTCACGAACTCTTTTACATTGTTGAAGGGAAATTCCACTACAATATGATCCTCGGACGCTCCTGGATTCATGCAATGCATTGTGTCCCATCCACCCTCCATCGATGCTTAAAATATCAATATGAGGGAAAATCTATACTCATCCAGGAGATCCTTTTCCTTCCGCACAATGCGACATGACCACAGGGTCTGCCCCTCTAAAGGAGAATGCTTGTTCTCTTGACAAGGCCTCATCCTCTTCCATACCTGCAACTAAACTACCGGACTTACAAAATCTAGAAGAGACATTGCAGCATTTCTCACTAGGAGAGCTTCCTCTCCTTTCTTTTGACGCCCATCTCAAACCTAACAAGTATGGTAGACCAGACAAACAACCTGAATATCATCTAGGTCTCGGTAGCATCATCACCATTGGTCTGCCCAATCAACAGACTAATTTCATTTACGGTGGTCTTGATATACCTCACTATCACCCGGATTCTCCTCCTAGGGCCAAGCCCTATTCAGCAGGATTCGATTGTCTACAGAATCCCACGTTTGCAAAAACTTATTTATATCGATGCGCATGGAAGGGCTTTGGCTTGGGAAAATATGAACAAGGTGTGCATGACCTCATGTCCATTCCAACTCTCAAGCCACATCAAAAATTTGGTTTAGGATTTAAACCTCTTTCAAAAGCCACCATCACTATTCTCGATGAGCCTCTTCCTATTGAGGAACCATCTTCTCCCGCTAGGTTAAAAGCATCACTTGATGTGGATGATGCCATTTCCATCCCTGTCTAACTTTTTTTTTAGTCAATACCATTTCCTTAGGGCCACTAACCTATAAGACTAAAGACAAGTCCGCTTCCATACTGTTAATTTTCCCTGAAATAGTTGGAGACGCCTCTCCTACTATCAACACTATCCACTGTGCAGATGATGATTATGTCCTCACCTATCTAGGGGCAGAGGATTCCTATCTTCCTAAAAACATTCCTTCGACATGTCTACATGCTTCTCGTGAAGCCACAAATAACCTTAATATAGGGACTTCTAAAGACCCTCGCATCATTAAGGTTGGTCAATCCCTTAATCCACAGGAGTTAGGAGACTTTACCACTTTTCTTTCCAACCATCGTCAAGCCTTTGCTTGGTCATATGAGGATATGCCAGACTTTCGATCCCGATATTGTGGTCCACAATATCGTTACTCTTCCCGACATCAAACCGGTTAAACAAAAATTGCATAAAATGCACCCTAGAGTAGCCCTTCTTGTTAAAGAAGAGTTACGCAGTATTGCTCTTGGCTAACTTCATCCAACCCATCGATTAGCCACAATGGGTTTCCAATGTAGTACCAAGAACTAAAGATACTTGGGAAAATTCAAATTTGTACTTGACTTCGGGATCTTAATCTTGCTTGTCCAAAGATGATTTTCCTCTACCTAATATCGACCAACTCGTGGATTTAATCATGGTCATGAGATGCTTTCTCTTATGGATGGTTTCTCTGGGTATAATCAAATTCTCATCGCACTAGAGGACCAACATAAGACTTCCTTCATAACTCCTTGGGGGACCTTTTGTTATCGTGTCATGCCTTTCGGTCTTAAGAACGCAGGAGCAACCTATCGGCCGAGCAATGACCTACATCTTCCACGATCTCTTACACAAAAAGCGTGGAAGATTACATCGACAATATCCTCGGTAAATCCAAACGCCGTCAGGATCATCTTTTCATTCTTGCACCTCTCTTTGAGAGGCTTATACAATTTTGTCTTCATCTAAATACATCTAAGTGCGTGTTTGGCATTCTCACTAGTAAACTCTTAGGCTTTATCATTTCCATTAGGGGTATTGAAGTAGACCCCGCAAAAATAAAAGCTATCCTTGAGATGCCTCCCCCTTCTAACTTAAAGTAACTCCGCAGTCTTCAAGGACGTATTCAATTAGTGCGTCGTTTTATCTCGCAACTGTCAGACCATTGTTAGCCTTTTCATCATCTCCTTCATAGAATGTTCATTTTGAATGGGATGAGCATTGCCAAAAGGCCTTTGATGATCTCAAAGCTTATCTTCTTTCTCCACTGTGTGCTTACACCTCCACGCGAGGGGGAACCATTCTATCTTTATATCTCTCTATGATCGACCATGCTCTGGGAGCCATGATCTCACATCGAGATGCTTGTGGTAAAGAACAAGTCGTCTATTACATTAGTCGTACTCTCCATGAGTATGAAACACGTTATTCGAAGCTAAGCAAGCTGTGTTGTGCTCTCTTCTTCGCAACTTCTAAGGTTCGTCACTACCTCCTTAATCACAAAACTTATATTGTCACAAGTGTCAATCCACTTAAGACAATACATGCGAAGCCTTATCACAATGATCGTATCACTCGTTGTCTCATGCTTATGACATAATTTTATCTCGAGTTTATCCCATAAAGTCTATCAAGGGTTAGGTCATTGTAGATCAATTAGCTGATGCTCCTCTTCCGGACACTCAAGTCCCCCTTGCTCCATTCCTCGATGAATATATCCAACAAATTGATTTTAGCTTTGTCTCCATTTAAAGTAAAACTCTTCTTTGATGGATCCAAATGCCAGCAAGGGGGAGGTGCGGGTTTCGTGATGATTCCTCCTTGGGGTGCGCCTATCCCAGTCGCACACAAATTAAACTTTGAGTGCACCAATAATATGGCTGAATATGAAGCTCTTGTTTTGGGTCTTCAAAATTCCATTAATCTCGGTGCTCGCCATATCGACATCTTTGGTGACTCTGAACTCATCGTTAATCAAGTCACGGGTGTCTATCAATGCAAGAATGACATCCTTCAAAAATATCGTGATATCGTTCTCTTTCAACTCCAATCTTTCGATAAATTCACTATCCAATCTATTCCTCACTGCGAATCAATTCATAGATACAATGGCTTCATTAGCCTCGCTTATTCCACCTTTTACCGAGGACTCATGACTTTATGTGGCAGTGCAATGATTAGATCAACCATCTCATCTTAGGCAACTAACTTCAATCAATGTCGTCACAACCAATACTCAGGATGAGTGGTATCAACAGATCGTTGATTATCTATCTCATTCAGTGCTTCCTCCAGATCTGACTTCCAATGGTAGAAGATCTTTTATCCTATGCGCTAATCGCTATACTATTCTAGGCGGGATCCTCTACAAACGCGGATTTGATGGTATTTTGCTTCGATGCCTCAAAACCCCTGAATCATCTAAAGCTATCCAGGAGGTCCATGACAGTATCTATGGTGGACATTTTAGTGGTTTGGCCATAGCTAAACGCATCTTACGCTTAGGCTATTATTGGCCTTCTCTTAATCGAGATTGTTGCGAATACACTAAGAAATGTGTCAAATGCCAACAACATTCCAATCTTATGCATATCCCTAGTCAAGATTTGCAACCTGCGACAGATTTGTGGCCTTTTTCGCAATGGGGTCTTGATCTCATCAGTCTTATCAATCCCGTTCTTCACAACATCATCATTCTATCATTACTGCCACAGAATACTTTACTAAGTGGGTGGAAGCTATTCCTCTTTCTTCAACAAAAGCTAAACCGATTGTTGACTTTGTCTATCAACACATCATTTGTCACTTTGGTGTTCCACACAAACTCATCACAGACAATGGTAAGTCTTTCAAGAACGTCGATTTGTAGAACCTCTGCGACGCTTTCAATATCAAACTCAGATTTTCTTCTCCATACTATCCCCAAGCTAATGGCCAGGCCAAAGCTTCCAATAAAACTTTGCGTAATATCCTCGCAAAGGTAACTAGTCGAGCTGGTAGGGATTGGCATTTACATATCCCTTTTGCTCTCTGGGCTTATCGGACTAGAATTCGTACTCCTACTGGTGCTACTCCCTTCTCTCTCGTCTATGGGTCTGAGGCTGTTCTTCCTTTGGAAGTCCAAATCCCATCTCTCCATGTTTCTCTCGGAGAATTTGTCTCGATAAGGATTATCGTCAAAACCATCTAAGACAACTTGAATTATTAGATGAGCGGCGTCTCAACACTCTTGAGCATCATCAAGTCTATCTTGAGCGTGTCAAACGTGCTTATAACAAGCACTTGCAGCACCGTGACTTCAAAGTTGGTGATCTTGTTCTTAAAGAAAACCAAAATGTCACTACACTAGAAAGGAGTCAGCGTGGTAAGTTTGCTCCCAACTGGATGGGACCGTACGTCGTCACTCATAAATATGGGTCTGGGGCTTATCGTCTATCTTCCATGGATGGTGTACCTGAAATGGAACCTCTTAATGCCTTGCATCTAAGGCCCTTCTACTGTTAAAATCTATCTTACACAAATTTAGTCGCAAGACAAGATCTTTCATCCATCTAACAACCAGTCATATACTTTCGTGGTGATTCGAAACTATGTGGTTCTCCGCGTATTGTCTTTTTTTACCTTAAATATGAGTATCGCGGCTCTACTCATAGCATTTTTCTTATGGATATGTTCCTCCTCATGGTAGGAATACCTTAATCACTTGCTTCATCTGTCCCAAGTGTTTATCTTAATCGGATCTACTCGGGGCATGAGTACGTGCTCTTTATACATTTTCTTCCCCTCTATCTGATCTATCTAGGTCTAAACTCAGCTTCTTTCAAAAGCTCAAAAAAAAAAAAAAGAAGAAGAAGAGATGCTATCCAAAATTCCTAAAAGATAGACTGATCCCTTGAAGGACAGCTATCCATGCATTATCAAATGAATCAAAAGATATAGACCATGCCCTCGAAGGATGGCTATCATTAAAATTCAAAATACAGACCGCTCCCTTGAAGGACGATTGTTTCTCAAAGGAATTCCCAAGGCTTCTCGCATTGATCAACCTTTCAGTCAGTTTATACACTTTTTAGCATCACTGAAAGACTTCCCGTATTAATCAGTCTTTCCATATCTAGCAAACTTCCCGCATTGATCAGTTTGCTTTTCTGCCAGAAATAATGAAGCTGAGATATAGGACCTTTTGTCGATCATATGGAGAATCCTATTTTCCCAATATGAACATGTATTCTATCCCTTGTAAATTTCGACAAGATACCTACTTACTGCTCCTTCCATTTCCCTCCTAGATCTGGTTTGCGGCTAGTTAGTGTCAGGTTTATTTTAACCTCATATATGGCCTTGTATGCATGATCTTTTGGTTTCCTATCAAAGTTTCTATTTATGGTCGGTTAGGAGCCCAGCTCACCATTCTTTTTCTTATCTGGGTGTATTTCCTTTATTTCTAATCAAGGTCATTTCATTACGTCCTTGGCTCTCACAGAGAGTATTTCCCATTATTTCATCCGGTTAAATTGACATTTAACATGTTAATTTAATCAAACTCTATCATTTATCTAATTTCATCTGATCTACTTTGTCCAAAACACATATCATAGCATCTATTATGAACACATGTGGGTCTATCTATCTATTTTCATCAAAATTTAATTAACATCTCAAAAATATCAAATCTATCAAAACTATCAAATCCCATCTATCCATCACATCATCTAAACACTTGTACATCCAAGTAACATTACATCTATCTATATCTATTTCTCATCCAAATTAAATCCACATATCAATCACATCAAATCACATCTATTTATATCCTCTACATCTATGTCTATCCAATCACATCTATTCATCATCTATTGGTCTATGTCTATATCCATCATAATTATGCTACATCTATCCATGTATATCAAAATTAAAAGCATGAGAACAATCATATGACAAAGGAAATGATGAATCTATATATATACATGAGTATCTGTACAACAAAAAAATGGGTGGCTTTTAATCAAGCCATCTATAAAATGCCTTCCAATTGAGGCTACATCAATACATTGATACAAAAATACATCAGTCTCTATATCGTGAAATCTGATAGGTGGAAGACACTATCTCCTCCACCCTCCTCTGGACCAGGTTGTCTCTCCTGCCGCCACCTATCGAGCTAGACGCACCTACTGCTGGGGGCCTCCGTCCACCTCGGTCTCTCTCGGTGCTCCCTCCCTCCGATGCCCCGCTCATTTGTCATGGCTGTCGCTGATCTCCTCCTCGCCCGTAATGAGGCACATCAAGGGCATGTTGTGCTAAGGCATCCTCGTAGTATCTCACCTCAGCGAGGAGAGACTGATATGTACTCAGGCTCACGGTACCAGGTGCTCATAGTGTCGTTGCTGGTGTTGTTGGTGGTGGCCCTCCTATGGTCGTGCCCTGTGTCCTAGACTCTGACATGGTACCTGTATCACCATATTTGGCCCTGAGGGCCTCCCTATGTCGATGGTAGTGATCCCTCTACTAGATCGTTGTATCTCACTCCTGGCGAGCGGTGTCTCTCTCCAATATCAGGGCATCCCTCTCCTCTGTCAGAGCTCTGATCTCCTCAAGAGCCACCTGGTGTGTATGCGTCAGAGTGGCATGCTCTCGTCGCCTCTCCAAAGATTGTAGCCATATCCTCCTCATCAGCATCTATAGATGCTGACAGGTGTCGTGGTAGCTCTGTCGAATACCATGCCGCATAACCATCATCCACTCGGTGTCATCATCACTGTCTGTGGAGGGTGGGGCCTCCTTAATGGATATGTCGAGATCAAAATCGGCAGATCGCCTCTCTCTGTTGTCTCGCTTTGTAAGGCTGTAGGTAGTCGGCACTGTCTGCACTAGGCCGAACTGTCTCAATACCCGTATAAACGGGACGCGCTCCCACATATCAGGCATGCGGCCCCTAACCACCCTGCTCTGTCTCAATCCCACCAGGTGAGCATCCTGACCGGCCCATGTCAGAAATACCCGATACGGTCTCCAGATGACCTACTCTGGTGTCAGCGTCCTGAAACGCTCGGTATACCAATCTGCGGATCTCCCTATATCTCCCGGGCCATATCGGCCCGCCATCACCGAATCCATAATCAATAGCCCCCACTGCTGCTGGCATCCAAGGAAGCCCGGATGGCCTGATCACTGCTATGTGCTCATATGCCCAGCAATGGAGCACAAAACTGACATCAATGCCTATCCTCTGGCCAGTGGTATACATCCATAACTCATAATATATCTGCGCTATCAAGGCATCAGCAAATGCGAACACCTGTCTAAACTGTAGGATGTCACAAACGCAATCTAGTAATAACAATGGGAATCTCCCACCTCCCGAATCTGGTAGAGCAAAGTAGGAGATTACCATCTGAATCAACACTATCTGTCTGCTCCTGGGATCATCCTGTCTATACTGTGAGGCTATCCTCACTACCCCGGACACTATCTCTGAATCATCTACCCTGTCTCCATACAATCGACCTAGGGCCCTCTGTTGCTGCTCTCATGGCGTAATCTCTATCGGGTCCCCAGTGATCGATAACCTCAAGATCCTGTATATGTCCTCGTGGGTGATGGTCATCTCACCCGTCCTGAACCAAAAAGTGTAAGTCTGGCTATCCCATCGTCGCACTAGTGCTCGCATCAACTCTACATCTCATGGCACTCGTCTATAGTACCGAAAGCCCCCGAGCCCGGCTAACTCTAAGTGGCGCCAATCTGTCAGTGACATCGGGAGAATGGTCTCTAGTAGCTCGGGAATCGCATCCCTCATGTGTAATACCTCTCATGCCTACATCCACAACATCAAGAGCAATGTTAGCTTCATATTTATCCAAATCCGAACATCCAAAACACATTTTATCATTTTTATCCACATATTCTATCCAATCGGCGTCGATTAATTACAATCGGCATCGATCATACATAGTCGACGTCGATTGAATTCAATCGGTGCCGCTTTCATTAAATCAGCGTCGATTCTCTCAATCGACACCGATTGGCAGGCAGCGTGTCAAAAACACTCTGGCCTCCCACCAAAAGCAAAAATAATAATAAATAAATAAATAAAATAATGACGCGTTTAGGAAGAACCACTTACCCCAGGTCGTGTCCTCCTCCACTTCTGACCGCTTCCAGAGGCTTCCATGGTGCTCAAATCCAATTTTTGACTCTCTCTAAATCAATCGTCACAGTGTAAATAAATCATTCACGTTTTCCGTTCGCATACTTATATGCGTTGGGCACGGTCAGCGCTGATTTTTGTGGTCGGCGCCGATTGTTTCGGTCGGTGCCGATTAGTTTGATCGACGCCAATTTCTTCCATCTCCTAATCTTCTTGCCATAGTGTTGATGCTTGGCTTATTTATCTGGTCATTATTCTTCCCTGAGTGTTGCCTTTTGGCACATACTTTTTCGATATTATTGTCCATTTCGAGTGTGTTCCCTTTGCATGGGGCACTCACACTTTTTGGTAGCTTAGAGTTAACGGGTCTCAGTAGCACTAACATTATCTCGCTTTGCAGACCGTCCGTCAGTTGTCCCTACCAATGTGTCTCTCTTTAGGTGCTGACTATTTTGCAGCCCTCCTTACACTCATGGGTCTGTAGGTACTAACGTCGTCTCATGAGGAAACCATCTAGTCTGCCCTATCAATGTGAGTTCCTTAGGTTGTCTATTTATTTTTGTGCGTTATTAATGATCCGATCTACTCTAGACATCTAGCTGGGGCATCCTGCATTTTCATCTACCTTTTTCAAACTTGGGATCGTTTGTTCTATCACCCATCCCATCCCTAGTTTGAGGGGGATCACATCATCACTTTTTCTTCCTTTCTTCCACCTCCTTGTTTTTTTCTTACAACTTTGCTTATCGCAAGTTACTCAACAAAAAGGGGCAAAATGTAGACACCTAAAATTGGTTACCCAATTTCGTGTCCCTCACATTCGTTTACCCTCTTGGGTAACCTGGGGCACGTTTGCATTACCACTGCCCCCTTGGGGTATTATTCAATTTGTGATTTAAACACCTATCCTAAGTTTAATTCACCCCATTATGTTTTACCCGTGAGTAATTAAATATTAACTATTTAATTACACCTTTTTACATGTATCTTAACCACTTATCTACCCCATATCTATTCTATCCATATATCCCCCCTATTTCTCCTCCTCCCAAACCAAGCAGCGGGATATTTCCCGTATTTGAGGTGGAGGGATCACTCTCATCTTTCCAGAAATCGCTCCTTTTGGCCATTTCGAGTCTGTTCCATGATCGGCGCCGACTGGTACTCGGTCGACGCCGATTTTTTGGAATGGCACCGATTTAATCTATGTCAGCGTTGATTACAAATAGAAGCCCAGAACTCGGTTCTGCTTAGACACTGAATTGTGAGAGAGAGACAATTAGACGATGAGATAGACAGTGAGTTGAGACACGAGAGAGAGAGACAGGTTAGACGGTGAGATAGACAGTGAGTTAGACAGAGAGAACGAGAGAGTTTCGAGCATCAAGTCTGAGCATTATCTATCAAGTGAGAGTGAATCCTATCCAAATCAATCCCTGAGAGGAGCACCATTACTGCTCTTACCACATCGACATCGCGAGTCTCCATTGATTTTCTCGGTGAACTTTTCTGCGCATCCAAGCCACAGTGGAGCCTTTTCGGTATCTCTACGGCTTCTGCAGATCCAGGGAGACGTTGACGATCTTGCCTTTGTTTTCTGTTTCCCAAACCTTCTTGCAGTTTGTCTCGGATCGACGCCGATCTGAACCAGTCAACGCCGATTTGAACCAGTCGACGCCGATTTTACATAATCGACGCCGATCATCCTACAGACAGGTAAAAGAACTTAGGTAACACAAATCTAGCATTGTTTTCATAGTTTCCTATTTTCTGTTGCTTTCTGTCCACTATTTAGATTCTGTTTATTACTTTGATCGAAAGCGTCCTTTACATCTTTTATCATGTATGCTTCTTTACTTAATTGAAAACATGGACTGACATCCGCCGAGGGAGCTTATCGCTTCCCGGACCCACTTCTCGGGCAGTCCACCTAAATATCTTTTAACGTGGTCTTTTTCTGTCAAGCATCGGTGTCTCATAGGTTTCTTGGATCTACTGTGCAGGATCACTCGTGTGCGCCCGTCTTATCTACATCGGCTTCCTTATCCATCTACATCTTCAGATCTTGTCCATCGTCATGTCGATTTCATTTGAGTTTTTAAGGTTTTTGTGTTTAGTTTGGTACATTAACCTGACAGTAACAAGCGCGAAATTCTTGATCAACACCTTGATGGATTGGGAATTTCAAACCCAAATAAGATTAAATTCTCTCGCGTTATGATGGCAAGCACGCTATAACACACTCGCATTATTTTTTCTAAATGGTGTATGTGTTAATGGGAGGGATATATTTACTAAAATAAATGGTTTAAGTACAAGTTTTTCTTTTATTAATCTTTATAATTTATTAAAAATAATAAAGTATAAAGATTAATAAAATAAAAACTTATACTTTAATTTTATTTTAGTGAATATAAAAATTTAGGGTCACTCTGCACCTTATGGAGCTAGTCTCACAACTTCATCTGTCACGATTTAGAATATAGTTTTTCATATTCTAATCTGGTCAATACGTAGGTATTTTTCAACATTCAACCTTCAAGATTTTAGGGTTTAAATTATACAATTGATATCTGTTTTGTGAAAGAATATAGTCATTGTTTAGGTTTTGGGGCCTTTTGGATTGGTTATTGACATTTATAAGAGTGTTAAATGTGTCAAAATTAGAATTTACAAACCTCACAACTCTCAAAGGTAGTGAAAACTGATCGAATATATGGACTCATGAATTTTCACATGAGCATGGAGTTGAATCCCTAATTTTTCTTAGAATATGGTAAAATCATACTATGGATGAGTACCTACTTTACAAGCTTAGGGAATGCATATTTCACTTCTTGGTTAATGGTGTGTCCTTCCTCTGACCAGCCTACCTCAATACCACTCTTAACTTGGATCAAAAGAAATTATTAACAAGGTTTTTTTAAGTTTGTTTCAATGTGTAGGGATTATTGGATACGATGATTGATGAGTTCAATGTGACTTGATGGAAGATAACCTCTTCGGAGGCCTAAAAGGCCATATTGAGCTAGTCAAACACCTTCTGGGAGAGTTCAAGAAATATATTAAGCATCTGGAGGTGATGTTAGAGAATATTGGAAGTATGAGAGGTAATTTAGGAATATTTACAAATATTATTTAGGGCTTAGGGTTTAGGGTTTAGGGTTTAGGGCTCGGGGTTTAGGGCTCGGGGTTTATGACTCAAAGTGTTTGGGTTTAGGGTTTAGGGCTCAAAGCTCGGCCTCGAGTTTAGAGTTAAGGGTTTAGGGTTTATGGTTAAGGATTTAGGGTTTAGGGTGTATAATTTAGGGTTGAGGGTTTAGGGTTTAGGGTTTACATTTTAGGGCTCAATTTTTAGGGTTTAGGGATCCAGATTTAGGGTTTATGGTTTAGGATTTATGGTTTAGGGTTTAGGGATCATGGTTTATGGTTTATGTTTTAGGGTTTAAAGCTCAATATTTAAGGTTTAGGGTTTAGGGCTCGGGGTTTAAATTTTAGGTTTTAGGGTTTGGGGAACATGGTTTAGGGTTTAGGGTTTAAGGCTAGGGGTTTAGGGCTTAGGGTTTAGGGGTTAGGCATTACGGCTCGGATTTAAGGCTCGAGGTCTAGTTCTCAAGGTTTGGGGTTGATGGCTTAGGGTTTAAGTTTTAAGGTTTACGGTTTATGGTTTACATTTTAAGGTTTAGGGTTTAGGGTTTAGGATTTAGAGTTTATGGCTTAGGGTTTAGGGTTTAGGTTTTAAGGCTCATGGTTTAGGGTTTATGGTTTAGGGTATATGAATCATGGTTTAGGGTATAGGGCTTAGGGTTTAGGGTTTAGGGTTTAAGGTTTAGGGTTTAGGGATTAGGGAATAGGGTTTAAGGTTTAAGGGTCGAGGTTTAGGGTTTAGGGCACATGGTATATGGTTTAGGGTTTAGGGTTTAGGGTTCAAGGTTTAAGTTTTAGGGTTTAGGGCTCATGGTTTAGATTTGATGGCTTAGGGTTTAAGTTTTAAGGTTTAGGGTTTACGGTTTTAGGGGTTAGGGTTTAGGGTTTAGGGTTTATGGATTAGGATTTAGGGTTTAGGGTTTAGGGTTTAGGTTTTAAGGCTCATGGTTTAAGGTTTAGGTTACAGGGGTTTAGGGGTTTAGGGTTTAGGGCTCGGGATTTAGGATTAGGGTTTAGGGATTAAGGATCGGGGTTTAGGGGTTAGGGGTTAGGGATAGGGCTCAAGGTTTAAGGCTCATGGTTTAGGGCTCAAGGTTTAGGTTTGATGGCTTAGGGTTTAAGTTTTAAGGTTTAGGGTTTACGATTTAGGGTTTATGGCTTAGGATTTAGGGTTTAGGTTTTAGGTTTTAAGGCTCAAGGTTTAGGGTTTAGGGTATAGTGCTCATGGTTTAGGGTATAGGGCTCGGGATTTATGGTATATGGTTTAAGGTTTATGGTTAAGGTTTTAGGGTTTAGGTTTTGTGATTTAGGCATTAGGTTTAATTTTTAAGGGACGGGGTTTAAGGCACATGGTTTAGGGTTTAGGGCCCAAGGTTTAAGTCTTAGGGTTTAGGGTTGATGACTTAGGGTTTATGTTTTAAGGTTTAGGGTTTATTGTTTATGGTTTAGGTTTTAGGTTTTAAGGTTTAGGGTTTAGGGTTTAGGGTTTAGGGTTAAGGATTTAGGGTTTAGGGTTTGGGGTTTAGGTTTTAAGGCTTGGGGTTTAGGGTTTAGGGTACAGGGCTCAAGGTTTAGGGTATATGGCTCGGGGTTTAGGGATAGGCCTTAGGGCTCGGTTTAAGGTTTAGGGGTTAGGGTTTAGGGTTTAGGGTTTAGGGTTTAGGGATTAGGGTTTAAGATTTAAGGTTTCGGGTTTAGGGTTTAGGGTTTGGGGTTTAGGCTTTAGGTTTTAAGGCTCAAGCTTTAGGGTTTAGGGCTCAAATTTTAAGGCTCGGGGTTTAGGGCTCTGGGTTTAGGCTTACCCATTCACTCACTGTAATGTTATGTGTCTTACCCATTCTTATTCGTATTGACAGAGTATTCAACTAAAAGGGTCCATCTCGCTTCGTAAATGAACATTCAAAGAGAGTCATCACAATTTGATTCCTTTCATCTGCTGATATTTTGAAGGAGGGAAATGCCAGATATCCAAGAACAATTCGGTACAAAGAAATGTTACCCAATACAACTATCTCCTTTTTTTCTATAGCTTGTGAAATATTTAGAGCTCCAAGAGTGTTATAAATTGAGAATAACAAGTCCAGTGGTATTTTTGGGTTTGACAGATTAGGATACCAAGAAAATTTGATCATTTTTTATGTTATTTTGAATAATTCTTTTAGTTTTAAGTTGTCGGGAATGAAGGTTTCATTCGAAGAGCAGAGAGCTTGATATGTCCAGTGCTTGTGTAAGCTAGCAATTTGAGAGGATTTCTGAGGTTCAATTTTATTTTCCAAGATGCATTAATCCAATATCTGAAAATGTTTTTCTATAAGCAATGACATTCTTATTTAGACACTCAATACATTTCTAAATTTAATTAAATAGCTTCTTTCCTTGGCCAATTTCAATGATCCCAAATAATTACCTCAAATGTTCTTGATATCCTTTGAATATTTTCTCTTCAATAAAATACAAGGATCATTTTTATAGTTTAGACTCTATTGATTAATATATATGTGGCAATGACCATATCCGTCGTGAGAAATGTGAAGTTTCTGAAGTATGCATAATCCTTACCGAGTTCATGAGAAAAACTAGGAACTTTCAAGGAAGAAGAGGTTCTTGTGAATATGAACATGTATCAAAGTGAATCATGAATGTGAATATGAGCATGTGGTTATTTTTTCCAGCTTCCAATGGGTCATCCTAGCTTGCATAATACCATACATGGAAATATGAGAAATGTGAAAAAAAAAAAAATAGAGTGTGAAGAAATTGGCATTCAAGAGCGCAAGTATTTGTGGGGAAAAATAGATTTGGCAGAGATGTGTAATATGCATTGTAAGGCACAAGGTAGATGTCATATCCATTTAGTTACTTATCCCACCTCTCATAAACAAGGTGATTCAATTGAGAGAGTGGCTTTCACAATGATTCAATGTAGTTGGAGTTCAAGAAGATGGATCTCACCCTCAAACATTCCTTCAAATCTCATTTAGGGATCAATCCTTCCATATAGAGGAGGAAACCTATTTCCATGAGGAGTAATCAAGTGAATATGTGTCTAGATACTAAAAGCATGTTTCCACTCATGTGATATCTTGGTCGGGAAGTGAATTGTGAAGTTAAAAATGGTTTCATCATGTTCAAAGGTGAAATGGGAAGCTCATAGAGTAATTTTAGGATCATCATATCTTGAATTTTCTATCATGTTCAAACCTCTTCAAGGAACAAGCCAAGATGAGATAGTCAAGCTATTGAGGCATTCATGACCATCATGTGTGAAGGATCAAGGCATCATCTATCTCCATGAGAGGCATATGAGAAAAGAGGTGTATGAGTATCCTGAAGTTGATTCCATCTCGAGGAGAATTCTGGAGCCAAGAGGGGTAAGAGGATGATCTTCATATAGAGCACCATATATGTAAGAATGAGAAATCATCTGAGTTTCACTTGATTTGTCACTCACTTGGTAGTGTTCTTAAACACTCATTTGAACCTTGTAGTGTGATCACACTTCAAAGGAGGAAGGACATTACAACCACCTCATTTCAATCTAACAGGTGGCCACATGACAAGAATATCATTCAATGATAAATCCTTCCATCTACATGGTGAATACCTATTTCAGTAAGTGATAGATAATCAAAAAATGGTTTGAGCATCATGGAGTTGATTTGTGGTCACTAGGGTTAATTGTGGAGGCCTTGAAAATTAAGAGAGTTTAGGGCTTTAGGCTTAAGGCTTAGGGCTTAGGGTTTAGGGTTTAGGGTTTAGGGTTTAAGGGTTTATAGTTTATGGCTTAGGGTTTAGGGTTTAGGGTTCATTTTAATAGTTGATTGGGCTTGTGTACAAAATGTGAGAGCAGGATATGGGGGTTGGAAGGGTAAGTTTTAGGTTGATTGTGCCATTTTTGCATATTTGAGCCTATAGAGCTTATTGGAAAGACTTCTAAAAACAAGATACTAATGAGAATGATTAAAATTGGTTGTTATGAGTTGATGAATGCATGCAAATTTGTTAGATATTTGCATCACCTCATGATGTTTCAGATCCTTCATAAACCTCATGATGACCATTCCCTTGATTATTTGAATCGATAAAAACTTACATATGTGTTTTGATTTATTATGTGTTATAAGGAATTGCATGAGTCCATATATTCGATCAGTTGTCACTACCTTTGGGAGTTGTGAGGTTTGTAAATTCTAATTTTGACACATTTAACACTCCTACAAATGTCAATAACCAATCTAAAAGGACCCAAAACCTACACAAAGACTATATTCTTTCACAAAACAGATATCGATTATATAATTTAAACCCTAAAATCTTGAAGGTTGAATGTTGAAATACTAAAAATACCTATGTACTGACTAGATTAGAATATGAAAAACTATATTCTAAACCGTGACAGATGGAGTTGTGAGACTAGTTCCATAAAGTGTAGAGTGACCCTAAGAAAAACTTATACTTTTATTTTATTAAATATATCCCTTCCATAAGCACATATGTCATATAAAGAACAGAATGCACTCGCTTTATTACATGCTCGCATTATACCGTGACCACTGTCTTTTCTCTCATGTTATAACACGATCGAGCCATAACGCAAGCATGTTATGGTGAAAATGGAAAAAACACATATTTTTGTTCACTTTTGGCACCCCATTTCCATGCACTTACCCTACAATTTTGTAGGATTCATGTAAGGAAATAAGGGAAGTGGCCCCTTCATACTTTTGGAATCCTAAATGTATGAGTGTTACATAATGTATAGATTGATAAAGAAACCACTATATGTAGTAAGGGATTCCTTGAGGATTCTACAATGGGAGGAATAACCAATATTTAGGAATCTATTGGGTATATGTAGTTGATATAGGTGAGACAATATTATGTGGTATGGGAGCCCTATAGAGGGATAGTGGATCGATGGACCAGTTAGATGACTAAAGTGTTTGGTGAAGGGACATTGGATATTTTAGGACATTACTCGTGGTGGTGGAGGAACACTTAGCTGATATATTTATATTGTAGTTTGGGTTCATAGTTCATGTGGTATCCTTAACTCTTCTATAGTATGACCCAAAACATATTAGGGAGAGAGAATGGATAATGGAACTAATGGTATTAGTACTACAATGGTGACCACAATGAGTTCGGTGTGCCGCACAACTAGTTGTTAGTAAATAATGATAGAGGGTAGCAAGAGGTACATAGGGACCTCAAGTAGTAGAGCTTAGGGGCATCCTTAAGAGGAAGGCTATAGAAAAGGAGGTGAGAATGGACAGTCCTTTAGGATGGAACCCTGAATGGTAGTTACAAAGGTCGATAGGAAGTTATTTATCATATACAAGTGCCCAAATAAAAATATATATGATAGGGCAGCCATGGAAGAGAGAAAATACTCTAAAAAGGCCACATATGATATTGGTTCCGAGAGATATATGGGATCATTTAATAGGATCCCACCAATCAATATATGAGGAGGTGGGGTTAGTTTTGGGATGCCGAGAAAATGAAGCCATTATAGTGGAGCATCCCAATGAGCTAGGTAAACCCAAAAGTTAGTTATTATGAGAGCATAGATTGTGATTTTGAATAGATTTATAATGAGATATTTGTTGTATGTGTTTTAAAGAGCAGGCCATAATGGAGTATAACTTAATGATTAAGGGTGCACACCATTAGATCTTGGATGATGTCTTGGACTTGAAAGATAGGGCATGATGGCAGGTATATTATTAACAATGGTTAGAGACTTCGTGATTGCATTTAGACTTGTGGGAGAGGCAACTCATGAGATTCATATGTATAAATATTCTCAAGCAATGTCAAGTGAAAGGGATATGGTGTCCTTAGTGTTGGGCCTTCTCCTGGGCATAAGATGTATTGGTATGACCGATGTATCCCACATCACGAGTTCAAGACTCACATGGCTAGAGTGCGAGAGGGAGAGGTTATAGGGGATCGCTCTAGATCCACATCACTAGAACAATCCCTACATCCTACATATCAAACACCATCAACTCAAATCATTGGATGACCTTTATCTTAGGGAGAGGGTGTTTGAGAAATGGTGTATTTTGAGATATATATTGTATATGATGTAAAAAGGATTCATTTTGATATATATATATATATATATATATATATAACATTATTTTGGTGATATCATTTATATTTGATGTTGGATGTATGATTTATGTTTATTTTTATGATTCCATTTTGTATTATGTGCAAAAATGTAGGGACACTCATGATGAAGATAAATGAAATGATAAAAGGTGTAAAGTTAATAAAATAGGAAAAATGTATAAAATTTAATGGGATGAAATTATATGACTATCCCAAGTGATAAGAGTTAAACCTAATTGATATATTTAGGAAAATGATTGTTAGATTATCCAAAGTAGGAGGTCGTAGTCATATAAACCCAAGTGAGAGAGATAAACCCAAACAGGAGATAGTATAGGATTACCGAGTATCCAAGATAGGAAGAAATGGTCATATGAACCCAGTGGGTATATTATAGAATTATAAAATATCCAAGATATGAAGTAATGGCTAAGTAAGTAATGGTTATATAAACCCAAGTGGGAGAGATGAACCCAAGTGTGAGATAAATAATGATATACCAGCTAGAATAAAGTGTCTCAATGATGACATGCATCATTTATGATTTCAGCCACATTGTGTAATAGTTGATGGTGAGTATGAATCATGAGATCCTCTGGGTTGTCTTGGATGATTTTGATACCAAGATGGACTTATGACCATGTAGAAAAGAGAGAGTAATCAATATGATCATAGATACATGTGAGGACATCATGAAAAATACCATAGAGGAAGGGATGATGGGGTAGTGATGAGTCGATGAGAATTAGATAATGGAATAGAAGGATGTGATGGAGGGGAACAAGATCGACGCTTAGGTGCATGAGGAGAAATTTCTTGAACTCGATGCACTTATAGGAAATAACTTTACAAGTATCCTCTGTATGAAATAAAAATTCATGATGAGAAAAAAAAGAGTGGTGTAAAGAGGGTTTTGTAGCTATATTTGTTGGTTTGATTTGACATATGTCTTTAGCTTCTTCATATGTCATGAATAGGCTTTGCAATGTAAAATATCATTCCCAAGAGCCTCATGCCATGTGTAATATTTTTCAGCCAACAAGTGGGATAGGAGCCATAATGACAAGAAGATATGATGGTGATATTGTAAAAGGTATAGTAATAGGTAAATGTGAATAAGTATAAGGGGAAGGATTGGTGGATGTCACAAGATGTATTATAGAGAGCCTATATGAGGGATTAGGTTATGGCTCGCATCGATCACCAATCAAAGGAATTTAGTTCATCATCTCATCCTTAGACTCAAATTCATAACAAACATCATCATCATCTTTGAGGTCATCTCGCATTTGGATCAAATGTAGTATGCATGTCTCATAGGGAGATAGTGACAATGTTAATGTTATGACCAAAAATAGAGCATAGTTATTTTTGATAGAAAAATATTTATACATTCTTATCCTGTGTGTATCCTTTTAAGAAGGGGGTGTCTATTGAATAACCATCGTCATAATTAGTTTTAGTGACATTAATATCATATGAATCACTATTAGTCTTAGGTTAAATGAGGTATTTTATGGGAGAAAGCTTAATGCAAGTGATAGGGATGTGGGTAACATTCTTCTTGTGTGAGATAGGTGGAAAAGTGGGAGGTAATTATGAGATAATGACATCAAGAAGATCAAAAATGTTAATCCTAGGATTTATTTCATTAGACTAATAATTATCCTAATAGATACAATTGGGTAGCGTATAACCCAAAACCTTGGGATGATCACCACATCAATGAAGGGAATCCATAGGATATTTAAAGTGGTGAAATTCTCAAAATGGGATGGTGAGGAGCTCTTTGACGGTGCGAATTTTGAATTTCCCACATTATTGGAAGAGTTCAAATTTCCAAGGATTAGTGTCACCATATACTTTATAGTTAGAACCTTGGTGTGAGAATTTAATACATTGGTAGGAAGATGACGGAAGTGTGCACATGCGACGAGTCCTTAATTGACCTAAGAGGGTATTATAAGACAAGGGGTTTTAATATCATAACTTTGATATGGATAATGTGAGGAGGCATGGCGATAGGGATCCAAATGAAACCCATATGAGGCATCTATCTACAATCATAGCCCTAATACATATTGCTACTAGATTTTAGGTTATTGATAGAGTATTCAAGTGTCTTCATGAAGTAAAAATAAATGAAAAGAGTTCTAAAAACTTCATCTATAAGGGATATATTGACCATGATATGGCCAATTTGAACTAAGATAAAGAGGGGAGAATAATTTACACAAAATAGAAGATCGTCAGGGATCATGGAATCAAGAGGTAAGAGAATACATGAGGAATGATCGCTAGATAAATTGGTAGAAATATATGTCTCTTCACATTGATACATGATGCTCTCTTTTGAACCATATAGGGTAGGCTCCTATACCAAAGTGGGTGGAAATGGGATGTTCATAGTGAATTTTGTTGACATAATATGTTCACGATGTTTGGGTAAGGTACAAATGAGTTCCAAGAAAGGGATTTTTCTTGGAAGATGAGATGGTTCTAATAGTTAGGGATGGACTCGCACCATAGTTTGAACCCGAGGAGGATCGGTCTGAATAGGTTTTGAAGAAGGAGAACTAGTAGAAAGTGATAGATTTTTATTTTTGGCATTTCAATAGGAACAACCATGCCAGATATATCTTCAAAAATTTGATGTAATAATGATTTTCAAATCTTGAAATAGATGAGATCATCCATGTAGGCTTACAAGGGCCAAAGGTTTCTAGAAGATGTGATGGTGCCACGACATGATTAGTTGTGAAAGAGTTTCTAGATAGGGTGATGGAATTTATTTGAACTATGGGATGAAGAATGGAATTTTTTCATGATATTTTTGCATGAAGAGAATGGATAGATGACTCGTAATATTTATTCTTAATATAGGATGGATATGGGGAGTCCAAAATTTTTCACCTTCCATGTGATCTTCACTCTCCATAAGCACACTAGTATATTGATATGAGGTGTCCACAACATTGATAGTTATAGTGTTAGTCACAATAGGACTAGGATTGGGTTATTCAAACTTGGAATGATTAGGAAGGGTATCATTATATATTTTAAGATGTTTATTAGAATGATGAACTACTTCATGTCGATCATGTTGTTGGGATTTATCATGTTCCTTGATAACTTCATCTAACCTTTCTTAATTGGTGGCCTTGTGGTGAAATTTCATGCTTGAGGAGGAAAGTATATGTATGATATTGAATGGAACAAAAATTATCATTAAAATAGTCCCAATTAGTGTGTCATGACAAAATTTACTTTCATCGTGCCATTGAGGAAGATGTCAAGAAGGGTCCATGGCCATGGTGAATGGGCGGGTATAAATTTCCTCTCAATGTTTCCTTAAAAATAGGTTGGTGATAGTTAGTGTGGGAGGAAGAAAGGGAATTACCTTGTGATTTAGAGGTAGATTGGTCAATATTATGGATAGTCCTATTGGAATAAGTGCCTTGAGGAAGAGTATTTGTGACTCCATCATCATTGGAATTATTGTTTCTAGGAAACATGAGGACTTGAAATTTATTAGGTGGTTGTTTCTTTGGAGAAGGATTTTCAAATTCCTTCATGAGGTAATATTGGTGCTTGGATTGCTTAAATATTTTTCCAATGAGATGAGGGGAAAAGATATAACCTTGTATTGAAATCGGGGTTCAAGTTCCGTAAGGAATAATTGAAACAAACTCCCACCATGCATGTTGTGTTTGGCATTAATATATAATGTCTTCCAATGTTTGATGAAATCTTGGGAAGATTCATTGTCGATTTGTTTGCATTGATGAAAGTATTGATGTTGTTGTTAGGAAGATTATGATACTAAAATTCATTGACCAAGGAAGTTACCAAGCTTTCAAGATCAGCAATAGAGTTAAAGGGAAGAGCATGGTACAAATCAATGGCATTTCCCAAGTGTCTTAACTAAGAATTTGGTGGCAATGTAAGAACTGGTTTTGACTCACTCTTTTAGATACTAACAAAAGACTCAATATATTTGAAATAGGTTTAGTAGAACCATTCATACGTGATGGAAGGAGTAATTCCTACAATGTCCATAGGCAATGTAGGGAGCAAGAGGAACTATTTGAATGGGTTGAAGGACATTTTTTATGGATATGATAATGGGAAATGGGTGATATATTGATTCCAACTGGGAGAGGAGGGGCTTGACTTGGTTTGTAGTGTCCCAAGAGATTATAGGAGGTTGAATAGCAAGATGCGCTAAATTAGTTTACATTTGGAAAAGTTTATTTGTGGTTATAGTCTATTGTTGAATTAAGAAATAAATTAGTTGTATGATGTGTTGGGTAGGGTATATATTTGGAAGGGGACTTCTATTATGGTTTGGATTATAATTTGATTGATTTGGAGGAGGATTATTATCATTGATATCTGAATTCAACTTCGATAAAAGATAGGCGGCAATGTGTTTGTGTAGCATTTTGGGTGATTCCCTTACATAATTAGGGAATCATTAAGGGAAATTTTGCATAGTGTGAGTATAATTAGACTCAAGAATATATTCAAGTTCCCCTTCTTTAGTTTCAAAGACAACATTTTGAATGTTTGATTTGGCTTATATATTTAGAGGGGAGGTTTAGTCTTCTTAACATTAGCTCCCATGGAAAAACATTCAATGTAGTGAGGAACTAGTTTAGGAAAACCATCGATCACGAGGTTATTTTGGTTACACAAACTTGGCTTAATAAAGGATTTAATGGAATCACTAAAAAATTATACATAATGAAGCAGGGATTCTTAAAATAGGATTTATAATTAAATTTTTTTTGACAATAGTGGTTATGTAGAAAGCTTACATAGGGTATGATGTCATCCGAAGGTATTAGATGAAAAATAGGGGAGTTTGGAATAGGATCAACCATTCAAGAAGCTTGCACATGGGATGATGATGTATGAAAATAAGGATTGAAGTAGAGTCATGATTGTTTGTGTAATAGGGTTCTCCACAAGGGTCGATGGTATTTGAAGAGAGGGATTGAAATACAAATAGGCTTGGTCAAGTAGTAGGGTTTTGCATTAGTGTTGTAGTAGAAAAACAAAGAATATTTAAAAGGTAGAGAAAATATGGCCTAATTTAGGGAAGACTAAGATTCACGTAAGGTTCACCAAAGTGTACGATAGGAAAAGATAGGTTCCTAGTCAAGTTATCAAATGTAGGGTTCCAATATAAATCCGTACATATATATGTAGATACAAAAGTGCTCAAGGAGTGCCAATGTCGTAATTCTAGAGGATAGTGACCTAAACCCTAGGATATCTATAAGTTTCTAAGGACTATATATAAGATAAAGATATGTGTTCTACTAAGATTCGAATAAGAGGTATCATATGGGTGGATAAAGTTAAGGGGTGTAATATAATAACAAAATGCAATAGGTCAAAGAAGATATGCATATATTCTAGTCTATAGCAATGAATGACCAATATACAACATACATGTGCAATATAAAAGACTAAAAAGAGTTAGAAATACTTACGTGTACTATGTGCGTGATTGTTGATGCATAATTATCTCCGATTCAATATCGGCGAGATAGAATCACTATTGGTGAAGAAGGGAAATCTCAACAAGAAGATCTCCAGTCCTAACTCACTATGGTGACCCAAATACAAAAGAGGTAAGCTCCAAGACTTCAATTCCAATAAGTAGGTGAAAAATAGTGCTAAAATATTTGATCTATAAGTTCCTTCATGTATGATAAATGTTATTTTTTGGTGGTGGGGCATATATACCTAACGCCTTTGCCGCCATGAAAAAACCAAAAATGATATAACCACCCATGGTCAATGGCATCATCCTTAGGGGAAACCCTAAGGTGAAAAGGTGAAAAACATGTGAGATGGAGGCCAAAGGTGAATAAAGGCAATTGAAGAAGGTCCAGGGTGATCGAAAACAAGGATGATAGTGTGTAATAAGTATAAATAAGTAGACATAATGAGATAACTGGATGTAATGAGTGTAATGTGTGAACAACTGGCAAGAGTAAGGGAATCAAGCATAATAGTGACATCTCTATAATGATATGGTCTAGTCCACACGATCAAGTCTAATCAATCCCTAATCCCAATAGGCCCCTTAAAGCGCCCACTCATGAGGAAGATGCATCAACAACCCCGCATAAAAAAATAAGTAGAAGCATAAAAATTGAGGTGGATAAAATATAAAAATAGTCATAGAGTGTCCCAAGGAACAAAGATATTGTGGACATAAAACTCAAAAATAGAAAATCAAAAGAGAGAGAAGATGACAACTGCAAAATAATTGATGAAACTTACCATTAATGTATTATTTAAATCAATCAAAAAGGCCACGCACATCCTAAAATCACAACTCATTTATCAATAATAAAAAAATCAATTCATTCTACGAGATACTAATGCAACTACATGACACTTATTTTTATGGTTAAAAAAACAATAAGTGAAATTTAAGTCTTACTCTAGAAAAGTAGAAAAGAAGAAAAAAGAGTAGCATACACTATTCATCCCTACTTTGTTGTACAAAATGTTGGAACAATAAATGTATCTTTCTTTTGGAATAAATATAACGAGATGTTTTCCATGCAAAATGAAAATGAAGTAGATGTAGATGTATTAAACATTTAGTCGATGACCGGCTTTGCCCTCCTTCCCGTGATTTGGTCACATTTAAGGAAAATAAATAAAAACATCACAATGTAAAAATCAAACATGATTACAATTCAAAGAGCATATAAGTAGATAATTTTCATGTCCTTCAATTGAATTTAAACTTTATTTCCTTTATAATTAGGTCATTTCAAAGAAACTACACAACTCGACTAGTAATAAAAATTTCACTCCTATAACAATGACTCCATGTAAATCCCATCTTTATAATTTCCCATGAAACTTTTATGCAACCAACTTCTGCGAAAGATTTAACTATGTTCATAAATTTTGATTTGTCTACATAATCATCCTTCATAAATGAGTCATATTTCTCTTTCGAATTTCAATCAATTTGTCCCTAATTCAACATATGATCTTTTCGTACACTAGAATATATTTTAAAAGTCCATCTTTTTATATATATTTTAATTTGATAAAGTGATGGACTCCAAAAACAACTGAAACAATGCAATTTATAACAAATAAATACTCTCCCAACACAAAAACCACTTAACACTTTTTGTACGGCACAAAGTAAACAATATCTCTAAAAAAAGACGCGCGTAATAAACATAAACAGTTTTATGGTACACCCATCCCAAGAAAAAACATATTGAAATCAAAATAATTTTTGGTGGGAGCATGTATCATTGTTTTCTAATGACATTGTTTCAATCCAAAATCATATAATGCATGTATCTTAGCCATTTATTTAATTTAATAATCAGTTTCCTTCCTTCTTCACGTATTTTTTTTCAGAAGGGCTCAAGTTGCCGGTAAATTCAGATATCTACTACTGTTGAAGTGTACATACATGCATGGATGGAAAATTAGGTAATTTAGCAGGACATTTTGACTGAGAACAAAAAATTCCAAACTTTGTTGGTCGAGTATCAGAACATATCCATACTGTTTTGTTCACATTCCCCCTGAAAAATAAAAATTCACATATAAAACAACAAACAAATTTAAATTTCCACACCCATGATAATGACTCCAATCTTCTTTCCAGTTTCCCACCGTCTCTGCTTGTGACTTTCTGTCCCCTTTCATATGCCTTAGTGGATTAGAGCAATTGATTATTCATAGACTTTGACCATAGCTTTTTCTAAATTATGGTCCCCACTCTCCCACTTAAATTATCTCATCATCCCGTCCATATCCATAACAATCTTCAGTACCCACCTGAGGAACTTCCTTCCTGTGGCAGTATTAATGGCTAAAGCAGGAAATATGAAGGGATACAATACCCCATCCTCACTGCAATGCATTATATTTTGTGTCATATCTGTGGCATTGCTGTATTGGGTTGCAATTGGGCTCAGCCCCTGCCAAGAACCCATGATGCCGTCAGATTTCCTTCATTGTTTTGTCTGTGTCTTAATGTATCTATGTTCAAAATCTGTTTTCCTGCTATTAGTATGCAATGTGATAATTGGTGCCCTCTTGATTCTGAGCAAACCCACTGAAACCCATGGCTTTTACAGACCGTATCCCACCCAGAGGGAAGCCAGAAAAAAGCAGAAATTAGTTGCAGAGCCATTACGGATTGGGAAAAATAGCTACCTTCACGAACATGGTTTTGCTGATGTCAACGGAATGAAGTCTGGAACAGGTGGTGGGGATTGTTGCAGTGAAGAGACCGAATCCAAAATGTGGGTATCAAGTTCAAGTTTGAGTTCAAGCTCAAACATGGCGGTTGTTCCATATACAGAGATCAGCAACGACGAACTGAAGAGGAAGTGTGATGAATTCATTGCTCAGTTCCGCCGCCAAATGAGTCTCCAGAGCTGAGCTGTTCTACCTGATCAACTGTTGTAACTGTAAGCATTTTTCGTTTGCTAAGATTGTAATGGGTAAAGTTACCAAATACGGTAAGATTTCAATGAATTTCCGTTTTTTTCGTTTTTTTCTTATAGACCGTATTAAAATGCAAAATTTCCGTCATAAAAAGTATTGATAGATTTTTTCTTAAAAATTCAGAAATAAGAGATTTAAAATAATATATGTTATAGTTTATCTATTATTAATTCCTATAAAAACATGTTTAATTGGGAAATTTTCAAGATTTTAAATTCACCAATTTAAATGATAGTATTTGGAAGGTTTTTTTCGTTTATTTTTCAGAAGTATTTACATGGTTCTCTGCAACTCAATAGTTTATCATGCAGAAAGAAATGTGTGCTGTTCTTAAATTGTATTAAAAAAAAAAAAAAAAAACTAATACAACTACTACTTAGATTGTCCATCACTTGTTTGACAAAATGCTTTGTGAAAAACACTCAACTACAACTGTTATTCTACAAATTATTTTGACAAAATATTATAGAGTACCATAAAAATGTAAGTAGTCATAAAGAAAAACTATCACATAATGAATATTCAACTAAATATAAAATATTATCATATTTTATATATATATATATATAAAATTTACAATCAGTATGTATCAAATTTATTTGACAAACCATCTTTCCATAATTTAAATCACCCCTTTAATACACTTATCTTGCTTAAAACTATGCAAATTAATACTCTTTATTGTAAAATTTTCAGCTACAACATGTTAGGAATACTTAGAAGAAGAGATTTTGGTCATGCGTTGGATTCTGTATTTCTGTTTAATTGGTTTCTGCGTATTTTTTTGGACAATTTTTGTCAACTTTACTTTTGTGCCGCCGGAGATTACGGGGAAGAGATAACTTAGAATATAATTGGAACTGTTGTTCGAAAATACAATGCACGGTATCATTGGCCCGCTTTTATATTAAGCGGGAAAGCTCGACTTTTCATGGAAGGGTGTAACACGTGTTACGGTGGTTGCTTATTGTACTTTTAGTGCAATCAACTCTCCTCGGGGTTGTTCATTTAGTCCCTACGTTAGCAATTGCACCCAAGTGTGGAGGAAGACGACGGGTGCCTATTTATGATGGAGAGACGAATGTTTTTAAATTTTGTTGTGTTAGTCTATGCACACATCGAAATTGTTTCTTCAAATAACAACATACAATTATAAACGTAGATGAATGTTATTTCTTGCAATGATTACACAACGTGTCTACTTTTTCAATTAAGAGCAATTCATTGTGCATTTCATTAGCTTCCAAATATAAGTTTCTGCAATGAAAATAAAGACACAATTATCCAATTTTATAAAAATATCAAATACCAAGACTTAACAATGCCAATGGGCAAAACGATGTGAAGCCAACAATTCTCACCCAATGGAATAGTGGAAATCACTCTATCTTGCAAATTATAGCAACATTTTTCATACACAAATTTGTCATCAAATGTTCTTTTAAATTTTTAATGACATAATTTATTAAAGATGCAAACATTAAAACATTTATCGCTAATAAGAATATCTCACAAAAAACTTTTCACCTTAATAACCCCAATCTAGAAACAATACAAATATATCTTGTTAGGATTAACTAATTTAAAACATTGAGAACACAAAACACAAGAAAAAAGACAAACATTAACGTAACGTGGATTTATTTCCCCCTAAATGAAAAGTTCAATAACACCATTGACATGTGTATTGGGCTTTAGGTAGAGAGGATAACATGCAAGAGGTAGTGTGTAGTCACTAATCATGGAAAAATGTCATGGTTGTTAATAATTATTAGAGATGTTGGGTCTTAAATTATAGTTGGATTTATATTTGCATAAACCTCCTTTGGACACACTCAAAAATAGTTTCTGTAGTTTTATTCAAAAGATAGTTTGGGATAATGACATAAAACAATCCACTTCATCGTATTTAGGTGTTGCCATGCATTTCCCAAAGATAATTGTCATATATCACTGTTCACTTATGCTAAGGCTTTAAAGGCAACGTAATCGGCATGATAGTGGACAATGAGTGTGACATTCCTTTCTATATTTATTGCATGTTTCCTGCATAGTATCATTTATTTACACATCTAAGTGAGTCATATGTGTCCTCTACAAGCTTACTTTATCCCATAGTACTTATCAATGTCTTAAATATGTATTTTGCACTCACTATACAATGCAACATATGAACAATAATTATTGCTTATGAATTATACACGAGATCAAGGAAAAAGATTAATTCAGCCCAATGCAATTGATTTTATTAAATTATGCTTAACGAATTTCGCTAGTTCGATGTTAGCTCTTAAGGAGAAAAATCGACATGTTCTAAATCTCCTATTTTATCTCTAGGACCATGTATACTTGAATTGAAAACAAAATAAGATGTATCTTTCAGTTAGAAGAGGTTCACATTAGTATCTTTCACATGCACTCAAGGTGTGGAGCTCTGGATTTCCAATAAGGGAGTCTTGTTTGTGGAAATGCATATTGGATAGGGTACACACAACAACTACAATCAACTACTCACACTATCATTTGTGCATATGCTATTTTAAAAGCCTTGAACCAAGGAAAGTATATGCATTTACACACAATAAAATTTCAGCTAGAAGAGGTTCACATTAGTATCTTTCACATACGCTCAAGGTGTGGAGCTCTGGATTTCCAATAAGGGAGTCTTGTTTATGGAAATACATGTTGGATAGGGTATACACAACAAATACAATCAACTACTCACACTAGCCTTTGTGCATATGTTATTTTAAAAGTCTCGAACCAAAGAAAGTATATCCATTTCCACACGATAAAAAGTGGTGTTCTAATGCATTGATGAAAAGATATGCCCAACATGGGCAAGGCATAAAAGCCTTCCTGAAATTTGATGAAATGCAATAGGAAAGAATAAAGCTAGATCAATATCTGGATGTACATCATAGCGATTGTTACTTGAATTTTGTAGTGTCCACACTAACATAGAGCGAGGAATATATATACAAAAGAATGTATTATTGAACTAAAACTGCCTTTTTGCAACTTATATGCTACATAAATAAATTACATGTAGATGGCATATGGAATGATATAACAATGTGAGAAACATGATGGAATATAGGAAAAGGAAGAAGGATACAAAAGATACATCTCAATCACAAACAAAGACTAATCTCATATGAGAGTAGCTTATACAATGCTAAGTTGCCACATTTGAATTTGTGAACAAATTCATAGAGAATAAAATTAGTCAAAAATATGTTGTTATACAATTCGGCCATAAAATTTCGAAGCTCGATATTTTTAGTGGTTCATTTATTCGAGTACATAAATATAATTGAAGTAAAAGCTAATGAAATGCATTGACTAAAGTTCATTGCACTCCAGTGATATGCAATCCTTTTATTCCAAGGTCATCTCATGTGTAACTCTGAAAAATATCAATATCGTAAATAAGCGATCGAAATTTCCATTTCCACTTGATTGTATTCTACAAAGAAATGCAATAATATATATTCATACATGGAATCCACAACATGTCATTTTGTTAAATCATTTATGCATGAACACCGGGAAAAAATTATCAGCTCACCTTATCCATTCAAACCCCTTTTATCCATATTGTCATGAATTTTTGCAAGCGCAAAATTCAAACTTGAAAGCATGATAACCATACCCTATTGTGAAATTTTTTGCTTGAAAGTCATCCCGAGCCCTCCTCCAGATCATCCTAACCCCTGTATCAGGCCTATCATATCCTTCTAAGTGGTCATATGTGTTGTGTTAACCTAGTCCATAGGTGATTTAGGGATATCACGTCCATTGAAGCACTTCCAAGTCAAGATCCTTCAAGTTAGACTCTTGAGTGAAGCTTAGGGATGGTTATTTTTGGTCTTCCTAAGGTTGGTGCACACCCCCCGGAGTGGAATGAAAGGCTCAAATTCATTAAGGAGGTGTATCGGAGAGCTAAGAATGTTTTTCAACTGATTTTGGAAGATTTTGAGAAGTTTCAAAGGTTTTGGGATAAATACAAAGAAAAGAGGGTCTTGGAGAGTGAAGTAGCTTGCAGTGCAAAAATAGCCCCTGAGCTTCACGAAGTGATTTTGGGAGCTCTGTAAAGAGTTGGAGGTCAAACTAAATATCATCGAAAATTTAATTCGAGAGATATACATGATGGTGGTCTCACATATTTCACAAGATACAAAAATATTCCCACGGGGTAAGTGCACCAATCTGGGGCCGAAGGGGGTCTTAAGTGGACGCATTTTTTGAAAAAATAAAAAAATTTAACTTGTACAAGTTTTTGAAATAGTTACACTCAAAATTGGAGGATGTTGTATAGACATGAATTGTAGCATTTTGAGTCTAGTTTCTAAGCTACTAAATTTTATTGAAAACAAATAAGTTTGAGTGGGTCAAATAACTAAATTACTAACGATGCTCTGTTTTTGTTAAAAAAATATAATAGAGTGACTTTCGTGCCCCCACCATTTTTGAGCACCATTTAGTATTTTTGAAAATTCTTTGGTAGAAAGATAGCTATGATCATTTAGTTTGGGCTCCATTTTTTTAGATTTTTAGAAAGTATTTTTTTATGATTTTTCTAGTACAAAAATTTTAAATTTAAAAACATAACAGAGCTCGACCGCGCGCCCCCTAACTACCTCAAAAATGTCAAAAATTAGATTTTTTGAATATTTATAAAATTAGGCCTAGTTTGTGCTAGTATAATTTTTTTTCAATTTCAATGAGCCAAAAAAGATACACGACGAAAGATAGACATGTTTAAACTTCAAAAAATAGCTATAAAAGGGCATAGTTAGAAAATAAATAATATGGAAATCTTATATTAGTCAGAAAATTTAAAAATTTATATTTTTAGAAAGAAGAAACTCTACTCTACATCACGGTATAATTTTTTTAAATGAATTGATCGTTTTATCTTGATTTATCATGGCAGAAGTGGCATTTTTACTTTTTCTTACAAAAACACGTTATTTATTGTGTTTATGTTTGTCCATGCCTCAGGCTTGGGGATCCAAACTAGATCCAAGCCTTGAGGCATGGCTTGGAAAAGGGGAATAACATAACGCGTACGCATTATGCTCTTTACATATTTATGGGCCCCCCAACGTCCTTTTCCCCTCCTTCACGGGTTTTTTCTATTTTCTATCCTGTTCTGCAGATTCATGTACATTCTTTACAAATTTTGAGTAGTTCATCTTGTCCCCTACCCCACAATATATTATTCTGCAATCATGGGTGACAAAATACGATGTAAGGACAAGAATAAAGTCAATAACAAGACATCGAGCAATTGGAAGAGATGAGAATTAAGAAAGTGAAGAGGATGCAAAAACTTCGTGCAGGGACAAGGTACATATGTTGTATCAAATGTATCTAATGTATCTAAGAATAATGATTTTTCAATGAATGTTGATATTGAATTGAATGATAATGTTGGTATGGATGAAGAAATTGATATGAATCCAATTGTTGAACCTTTACCTGAGAATCCAAATGTTGAACCTTTACCTGAGAATCCAAATGTTAATCCTAAAATTTGTATGGAAACACTAAATGAAGAAAGTAACCCTATTAATAAATCTTCACCTCTTAGAAAATCTCCTTCCATTTTATGAAGTAAACCAATTCACTTAATTGAAATTAATGAAAACATTATAAAACCAACACCTAACAAATTGTCCGATAAAAATACGAGAAGAAAAGCTAGGGAATTTGAGATAGTTACTTTGAGAATTTAAATGACACACAAAGATGTCAATTATTTGTTACATTGATGAAATTAATTAAGATGAGACCTACAATAGAAGACCACAGGGTTAAGAATATCTAATGTTGTTGATCGAAATGTGTGAATTGTTGAAAATATAGGGTAAGTGCACCAAGTTGGGGGGCCAAAAGGGGGTCTTAAGTGGACGCATTTTTCTGAAAAAATAAAAAACTTCAACTTGTATGAGTTTTTTGAAATAGTTACACTCAAAATTGGAAGATGTTGTAGAAATATGAATCATAGAATTTTGAGTCTAGTTTCTAAGCTACTAAATTTTATTGAAAACGAATAAGTTTAAGTGGGTCAAACAACTAAAATACCAACAGGTGCTCTTATTTTTGTTAAAAAAACATAATAGAGTGACTTTCATGCCCCCACCATTTTTTGAGCAACATTTAGTATTTTTGAAAACCCTTTAGTAGAAAGATAACTGGGACCATCTAAGTTTGTGTTAGAATTAATTTTAGATTTTTTTAGCAAATATTTTTTTATTTATGATTTTTCTAGTACGAAAATTTTATGCTTTGAAAAATAACAGAGACTCATTGTGTCCCCTAACCACCCCCAAAAATATCAAAAATTAGAATATTATTTTTTGAATATGTATAGAATTATGCCTAGTTTGTGACTAAAAACTTTTATTCAATTTTGATAAGTCAAAAATATACACGAAAAAAATATAGACATGTTTAAACTTTAAAAAAAAAAAACTATAAAAAGGCATAGTTAAGAAGATAAATAATATGGAAACCTTGTATTTGTTAGAAAAAATGAAAAATAATATTCATACAAAGAAGAAACTCTACTTTTCGTCGTGGTATAATTTTTTTGAACAAATCGATCATTTGATGTTGATTTATCATGACGGAAGTTGGATTTTTGTGTTTTTCTGCAAAAACACGTGGTTTGTTGTGTTTGTGCAGGTCCATGCCTCAGGCTTGGGGATCCAAACTGGATCCCAAGCCTTGAGGCATGTGTTGAAAAGGTAAAAAGTATAACGCGTACATGTTATTCTTTGTTTATATATTGTGCCCCCAACGTCCCTTTCATCTCTTTCACGGAATTCTGCATACATTCTGTTTGGTCTACAATTTTTTGTACAGTCTTGCATGATTTTTAGTAGTTCATTTTTTCCCTACCCCACGAGTTGATTTTTTCTAATCATGGGAAATAAAATTTGAGCTAAGGATAAGAGTAAATTCAAGAACAAGACACCAGAGCAATTGGAAAAGATGAGAATAAAGAAATTGAAGAGAATGTAAAAACTTAGTGCAGGGCAAGGTACATCTTCTATATCAAATATAGCTAATGTATTAGAATATGGGGATGAAATACATAATGAAAATGTAGATAATAATGATTTTGCAATGAATAATGATATTGAATTGAATGACAATGTTGGTATGGATGAAGAAATTGATATGAATCCAATTGTTGAACCCTTACCTGAGAATCCAAATGTTAACCTCAAAATTTGTATGAAAACGCTGAATGAAGAAAGTAACTTTATACACGAATCTTCACCTCTAAGAACACCTCATTCCATTTTGCAAAGAAAACCAATTCACTTAATTGAAATTGATGAAAACGTTATAAAACCAATGCCTAACAAAATGTCTGAAAGAAATGTGAGAAGAAAAGCTAGTGGAATTTGGGATAATTACTTTGAGAATTTAAATAACACAAAAAGATGTCAATTATTTGTTACATTGATGAAATTAATTAAGATGAGACCTATAATGAAGACCCCGGGGTTAAGAAAATCTAATGTTGTTGATCAAAATGCGTGATTGTTGAAAACATACATAAAGCATACCAAACTATAGGTAGAATTAAATAAAGAAAAGATAGTAATGCTAATGACACAATGCACTTACTAATTGTATAGTAAGTGATAAAATAGTTAATAAATGCTTGATTAGAAAAACAAGCAGTGCTTTGAAGCTAAACAGAAAAACACTAATGAAAGCAATAGAGAGATGTAAACGTCTTGAATCAATCAATAACATTGACTATTGGGCTTTCTCTAGCAGACTTCCACAAAAAGACAAGAATACATCTGATATTCTAAAAGAATTAATTGTAAAATTTTGGAATGAGAACACAAGGATGTCACCAAATAAAAAAGATACAGTAAAAAGAAGAATAGGTTCTCGTAATCGTGAATCATGTGTAAAATAATTTAGATATGACTCAAACACAATTGTTCTCTAAGTTTAAGAATAAAAATCAACAAATTAACATTAGCCAAAGATTCTTTGAAATGAGCAAACCCTTTTATGTGAAAATCAATCACTCACGTACCACTTGTTGTTGCAGGCATCATGTTGAATATTTAATGCATTATGATGTTTTTGTCAAATATGTCATATTTTGCATACCGAATCATGTTACAAGAGTGTGGATTAAATTTTCCACCAAAATCTTCAAGGGAATTTATTCTCTGACAATATTTTGTGAAAAACAACTAGACAATTTTTATATAATAAAGCATGTTTGGATGGAATGTGCAATGTATGTGGTGGCTTGCCAAATCTGAAAAGTTGTATCCATGAGGAGAGTACAGATTCAATAGGAAAAGAATTGGTTGGTTTCACCAAATATAAATTGGTGGCATATCAATTAAAATATGGAAAAGAATCTAAGAGGTGTGAGCTTGTTACAAAACAATTACCTGTATCAGAATATATAGTCAAATTCAAAGAGAATTTTTTTATGAGTGTGCAAGGTATACACATAGAGCTCGATGGTTGGATAAACAATTCAAGTTAAGTAAGGACACATTCCCACTTGGTACTATTGTTTTAGTAGTTGAATTCACTGAGAACTACACATTGCAGCCATAAATGGAGGTTCAGTCTCAATATTAGAACTCAGTGCAAGTTGCTATTTTCATGTGTATAACATTCATGCACTCTCCAGAAAGCACTGACCAAAATAAAAAAATATTAAGAGAGTATCATTTCTACATCGGTGATGATCGGACACAATATACGAGAATATGTACAAGGGTGTTTCAGTGTGTTTTATGAGAACTTGAATGAGAGGAACATTAGTTTTGATCAACATTACATTTGGTCTGGACAATTGCACATCACAATTCAAGAATGCATAGATGTATTATTGGCTATCCAGGATGCACAAAGAAAAAAATGTACAACATATCTGGAGTTTTATTGAGGTAGGGCATGGAAAAGTAGAGCATGATGGTGCAAAATCATATGTGAAAAGAGCACTTGCAAGAGAAGAGTTAAAGTTCAAGGATGGTGCTAAATTTACAGATGCAAAAAACATTGTTGATTGGTGTGTCAAGAATATGGGCCATGAATCTCAAGAGATATCAACGGTTCATAGATATTTTTGGATGATAGAGGAACAACATCAGTAAACTTTGAAGATTGTATGACAATTGTAGGATCAAGTGATATGCACTTATTTCGTAGTTCGATGATGCAAATGCTTGGACTATTTATACTAGGTGCGTAACATGTTTTTGTATATTATGCATTGATTTTGCGTGGAATGAATGTGAGTCACAATAGTGGGTGGATGAATGGACTTGTAGACCTCTAATTCCACTTGACACATATCAAGTTCCACGAGCATTACAACTTGTAGGTCTTCAGATCAAATGACAACATCATCTGACTTTGACCAAGTCTCTGATTTAGTGCAACAAAGTACATACATATATGTACATGCCATGTTTTAGATTTATAAATTATTAAATGGTCAACTCTTAATGTATTTTAAATTTGACTGAACAATTTTACTTTGTGATGTAGGGCACGTTTTTATAGTTATTGCGATGGAATTTAATGAAGAGGGAACAAACTACTTATTGTCTCGTTGTGTAGAGGGGAATTTTTTTTGACTTCCACAGTCATTGATGGTGAAGACCTTGAGTATCCCACTGGGTCAGTGGTAGTCACTGGAACTTGGCTTTGACAATATCCTATCAAAAAATCAAACATTTGGTTGTTTGAAGACTATGAAGTACATCAAAAGATACTTCACTATTCACATTTGGTCCTTGCAACAAATATTAAATTGATCAAATATCGAGATCGGCTATTAAACAAGAATCATGGAAGGTTCATGAATCGATCATGAAGTAATTCTTATTACTATCTGTCAAGTAGAGTTGATCCTTGCGTTCATTGGATTGAATTTGCAAAGGTATGTTCTTCATGAATTTAATTTGAATATTTACTTAAATGATTTTGTTTAAATTTTGTATGATTTAAAATTCTATTTAATTGCTTACTAACATGTTTATGTAGGTTAGTGGTGCCAAAAAAGCTTCCACCTTCACGTGGTTGGCACTGTCAGTAGAAAATTTATTATTCTCGAAGCCAAGTGAAGCTAAGAGAAATTAAATATTAGAAACAACAAATAAAAATTCTCATTTCACCACCTATATTATATGAACCACCTATATTATTCAGGTGATTGAAAATGAACAACCTTACACCGACTCAGTTGCAGGTATTTTGTGCCTTTGCAAACAATAGACGACGATAGAACCAAATGGAGATGGATAAAACTGCGACAAAATTTCATAGAGGGCCCCGAGATGGAGGTTTCAGATATGACGAGACGTCTCTAGGTGCCACGGAGTTTGAGAAATCACGTCAGTTTAGTCCCTTAAGAGCCCTAAGACCAAAACATGTTATATCTTTGACGGGTGATTTCTCAGACTCCATGACACCTAGAGACATCTCGTTAGATCCAAAACCTCCATGTCAGGTCCCTCTACGAAATTCTTTCACGGTTTTATCCATCTCCATTTGGTTCTCTCACTATCCTATTATTTGCAAACACGTGAAATAGTGTAGTCTGAGTCAGTGTAAGGCTACCAGACGCTATATTTTGCAAACGGTAGCTCGTGGGACCAAACTGTCTATGCCAACACGTCCGGATGGCCTGGTGAACACTAGTGGAGGCTTTTTTTGGTTCCCTACGCTCCCCATGCTTTTGGGATACCTCGTTCGGGCGTAGTCTCTTAAGATCCCTGAGACCAAAACATGTTATATCTTCGACGAGTGATTTCTCAAACTCTATGACACCTAGAGACGACTCGTTAGATCCTAAACATCCACATCAAGACCATATACAAAATCCTGTCACAGTTTTATCCATCTCCATTTAGTTCTCTTGTTGTCTTATTGTTTTATGAACGCGAGAAATAGTACACCTAAGTCAATGTAAGACTGCTAGGCGCAATACTTTTCAAACGGAAACTCTTGGCACCGAACCAACTACGCCAACATGTCGGGGTGGCCAGGTGAACACTAGTGGAGGCTTTTTTTGGTTCCATATGCTCCTCATGCTTTCAGACTACCTCATCCGAGCATAGGCCCTTAAGAGCCTTGAGACCAAAACACGCTATATCTTCAACAAATGATTTCTTGGACTCCATGGCACCTAGAGATGTCTCGTTAGATCCTAAACCTCCATGTCAGGGCCCTCTATGAAATCCTATCGTGGTTTTATCCATCTCTGTTTGTTTCTCTCATTGTTCTATTGTTTGCAAACACGTGAAATACTATACACTCGAGTCATGTGTAAGATTGTCGGACGTAATACTATGTAAACAGAAGGTCTTGGCGCCGAACCAACTATGCCAACATGTCTATATGGCTCAGCGGCGAATGCTAGGGGAGGCTTTGTTTTGGTTTCCTATGCCCCGCGTGCTTTCATACTACCTCGTCCCAGGGCACGTAGGCCCTTAAGAGCCCTGAATGACTAGATTGACTTAAGAATGAATTTGATAGGGAATGTCTAACAACATATGGGAGTTATCAATCACCTAGTAAATATTTCTTATTTAGTTCTCGAATGGGAGTCATTGGCCTATGGCGTAGTGACATTCCATTCATTGATAATTTATGCTATGATAAACCCATGGATGCTTTCAAAAGCACCTTTAAAAGGATAGGGGTAGTCATCAAGCATAGTGAAGGGTGTGATGTGATTTTCAAACAACTTGAAATACATATAGATTTAGAGGTAATAACATGAATTGGACAGATTAGGCAGTCAATAACCACTAAGTGTCCAAATCGAATGTCATTGCATCATCGGAGACATTCTCAAGCATTGGAGTAATGTATATGGAGAGACATTCTCAAAATATCAATAGATGAAAGGCATCAAATTGTGATGACTCTCGGTGTTTTAATAGGGGAGAATACTATGAAGCATAGAATTATGTAGTAAGTGCGTGATAAGATAGGAACTAGTACAAAGAGACCATGAGCAAGAAGCACAAGTAAAGTAAATACACATATATGCATTGATAAATTGAATGAATAATTACTCAGATTAAGTAACTCTTTATATACATACATTATATAAATATTTATTTCCAAAGTTTGATTCATATTATACATTGAAAATGCTAGTAAATGTACATCACCAATAAATGAAAAAATAATCCATAATGTCTTAAATATTGTCAAGTGCACATCATATTAGTTTCATGCAAAAATAATCTCAGAAATGTAAGGTCTCATAAAAAATATCAAGTTCCAAATAGTATTTTAATGTGCATAATAAATATAAAAATGCCCAAATAGGTCATATACCATCAATTTTAAATGTCATATAGGCGTACATACAATGTCATGCACATAGGCATACAAAAAAATGTCATGTAATACATATATTTCCTAATCATCAAAATCTATCCCTCTCTTAGCCTTGCTCGAAGAAGTCCCTCCCTTAAATGAAGATGGAGATCTATGAGATGACTTTGGATCGTCTGAGCCCATGCTACGAGTCCTCTTCCATTGAATACTTGCTTGTAGATGAGCCTGTAAATTCAAACAATGTTTTTTTGCCAAAACTTAATTTATATATGTTTTCAACATGTATTTAAGACCATGCTAGAATGAAAGTATTTACATAAATACACAAACTTATCGCAAGTCGTTAATCACGCCAAATTTGCATCTCACACTCAGATGAGTCATTGGGAGCTCCCGAAGTATGAACAGGGGTACAAAGATGATGAGATGGAGGATTTCATGCCCTCAAAGTAAAAATAGAGGGGGTTGAAGTTCCCTGCATACACATAAGATCGTAAAAATCTAACATCGAATTAGCGAAAATAGAACTAAGTAATGTATGTGTAATGACAATATTTTAACTAATTTTATCAATATAGAACTATTGTTTTTACCCCGCCATGCCCAGTGAATCAAGTGAATAGGGCTTCACCTGTCGCAGTAACTCCTACATATACACAATAAAGGACATTATTAACATAATTTAATAATTCTACAATGGAAGACATTACTAACATGTAATTTAACATAATATGAATTACACGAGAAATTTAACAAAATTTAAATGTTGTTTGAATACCTCGGTGAGTTGCTTTGCATGGATGAAATCGCAACAACAACACCTTTCTCTACTTTTTGCGGTGATGGTGGGGTGTCAGTGAAGTCAACATCTTTATCAAACATGTATCACGTGAGTTATATGGACATACAAGAACATACATATATTTGACTTCAAAAAATTTATATATATATATATATATATATGTGTGTGTGTGTGTGTGTGTGTGTGTGTGTATGTATGTATGTATGTGAAAATTTTACACAATTAACATTCTAAATTATCTTTGTGAATGTATGTGTTATCCAAAATTCACCCTAAAGGTAATTTTGATAACATGCATCAAATTATTCATTCCTGAGCAAGTAGATTGATTCAAGGCACGAAATCATGTTTTTGGGCCCCTCGGCTTTTCTCTAACTCTCCCATCCAAGAAGAAATCCCAACGAGTTAAAAAAATGGAAAAAATGCAAAAATAAGGTTGCGGGGTTGTTTTAAAGAATTTCGTCCGAAGGGTTCGGATCGTACATGGGTCGTCGTGCCGAGGTTCGTCGTACCAAGCTTGGGGCCGAAAAAAAAAAAAATCAGCTAAGTCGGACATTTTTGTCCCAGGCGGTCCATGGGACAATTGGGACGTCGGGATGCGAGGGACGCAAAAAGCCGAAACGGCCGAAATCAGGGAAAATCGTCAAGTTTCTCTTTCACGCGGTTTGGGACAGCCGGGAAAAAAGTATGCACGGGGCGTGAATCAGCCAATTTTCCGCAAGATGGTCCATTTCGGCGCTTCGGAGATTTTCGTCGTGGATAGCTAGAACAAAAGTACACGCGGGACGCGTGGGACGTGAAAAGGTGAAAAGGCCGCAAAAGGGACAAGGAAGCCCGAATCGGCCGATGCGGGAGATATTCATCCCGGGACATCGGGAAAAAGTATGCGTGGGACGTGAAAAGCTGAAACAGTCGAAGGCAAAGAAGAAAAGTCAACGTTTGACCCGTGAAACTTCAAACGGCCATAACTTTTGACTTGAGCTCCGATTTTCACAAAATTAGACTTTCTGGAACGAGCACGACATCCTCTACGCCACAAAAACCATTTTTAACAAGGGTATATATATTTAAATAAAAGAAACATATTCGGCTCCAGTCATTTAATGCTCATTCCCGTCAAATGACAGAAAACACCTGCCAGACCCAAAATAGCTGCCCGCACTCAGAAGGCCATAACTTTTGCATTTCTCAACGAAATCACACAAAATTGGTACCGTTGGAATCATGGCTCCGAGACCAATGCACAAAAATCAAGAAATTCTATATTTTATGAGAGATTGATTGAGATTTTAAGAAAACGTGGATGGGTTCATAACAGTGTTTTATTTGGTGGTTGGGAGTGCAATTAAGAGGCATGGTCATCATTCTTTCTCTGCTGCAAAGACTGATATGGGGAGCCTTTTGCAAGTAATATATAATCATTTTACTCCATTTAATGCCTCTTACAAGTGGTTGAAGGACAAATTTCAGGATTTCCATTTTCCCTTCTCTTTCCCTTCTCATTTTTCTATAAATTGGAGTGTTGGGCTCATTGTAAGGGGGTAGTTTTGTAGCAAAGCTCTGCCAAAATTTCTTTGTGAAGCTAATGTGTTACAGGACCTTGTTGTGGACTCCTTGCATGGTGATCCAGGCCCTTATCTTGTAATAGATTGAACTGTGCATATCATGAAGCAATAAAATATAAGTTTGTGGATGTATCTTCCCCTGCTGTGTTTTCTTGCATTCTTCTTGCCCCTTCAACCTTGATTACAAGAATATTGTGTCTATTATTATGTTCATGCAGGGATCCATTATCATTGTGTATGTTTGAAATATTTTTGTGAATGCATTTTGCTAGATTATGGAGAATTGTCATCACCTCTTCTAGTGTGCACTTTGCTTCTGTATTTCACGCATTTGAAGACTACTCTCACACCCTCCTTTTCTGGTGTATCACCACTTTAGTGTAGGCTTTCATTTTATGCATTCTCTCTCCTGGTCCCTTAGAAATTTAGATTAGAATAGTTAGTTTTCCCTGCATTAGAGTAGGTTGTGGCAGGTAGTTTAGGAGCAAGAACTAGCTTTCTCTGGAGGTCTATCTCAAGTAACAAGTCCCACAACTTGGAGATAGTACCCATGTTATCCAATCACACCGTGAGTTCAAGTATATGCACTTGTATAAACAGAGGGGTGTTGTGATTTGGTGATAACAGTATGTGTATAAATGGTGCTCGTCACCTGTGGTCAGGATGAAGATGCACCTCCCGTGCTCTGTAATATTAATGCATGTACATGTACAAATACAATTATTTCAAAAATTTAATATATATATATTCATGTATGTGAAAATTTTACACAATTAACATTCTAAATTACCTATGTGAATGTCTGTGTATACATGGTGTTCGTCGCCTGTGGTCAGGATGAAGATGTGCCTCCCGCTCTGTAATATCAATGCATGTACATGTACAAATACAATTATTTCAAAAATTTAACATATATATATATATATATATATATATATATATATATACGATAATGCCACCGTCGGATGCCTTTTTGAGTGAGACATTTGGATTACAAAATCATCGATGTCACCTTCGCAAGTATTTGTTATGTTTTATTATGTGTGTTACAAAAAGTTTGGAGTACTTGATTTACTTATTATAAAAGGCATCGACGGTGGCATTATTGTGTGCACCCCTATCACCAACTCTACCAAAATTAGTACGCATGAAAGTATGATCCTCCTCGGGCCCCAAACATATGCTACCACATGACGAGCAAAGATGTGGCCTCATGCTAGTACTCCCTGAGGAAATACTCTATGTATCTCCGCGAGCATCTAGCTCAGAAATCTACCTCGTATGTCGAACAAGGGTCACGAATAGCCCCAAGTGTGTGGAGTGTATCAATCTCTAATGTCTCCTTCACCGCTAAGGGACAATCTTAGGGTGAGGGGATTACGTGTGGGACTCTACCCCTCGCTAAATAGGTGCACGTTGTGCGGCTTGGTCGATCTTGTGCGAGATCCTTTTCCTCGCTCATGTAAATCTCGAAATCAAAATAATTTGGGATCTTGTTGAGGATAAACTCACAATAGAGTTTCCTCAGAAAGTATAGTGGCACCTCATTGTTATTACAAGCTAGAAAATCAAACACCATCCACCATCGGTCCCAAAAAAAAATTTAATCAAATTATTATTGCACCAATGGATGGGAAACCGTTTACATGACAACATAATAGGAAAATTAGTACGGGGGTCCGTGAATAAGGCGCATATGAGGTCTTTTGTAATTTCTTTTTCTTTACATCCACATATGACAATTTGTTGGAATAATAAACCCTACAACCCTCTCTGTAAGTTGTCCAACGATCAATTTTTTCCGTTGTCGCGTCAACTTGAGCAATTAATGCCTCTAATATGTTTGCAAGAGAGGCACGGTGGGGTTTGTAGATTGTGAATCCTCAATCTTTTGATTAAATCCTCAATTTTAATTTTGTTTTCAACTATGTGGGCTGCTAAATATGCTTGACTACTTGGGGGATGTTGACAAATTGTGGGAGGGTTGGGAGGGATGACAGGAATAACAGGGTTTGGTTGTGGTTGATTCCCTCGACCTCAAATTGTAACAATAAAAAAATTATTCAATTCAAATTTTAATCTATAATTATCATATTTCAATGCAATTTTGAGAAAAGAATTGTTCCTACCTCTTCTCCATGGCACCATCGTCGATTCAGATCTTCCCGGTGATCCAGAAACAATCCTTTGAGCTTGAGATCCAACTGAATGAAAAAACGTGAGGGCATGATTAAGCTCAAAACTCGTGTTTGAGGGAGATAAAATGATAGAGGCTCGGGCCTCTTTTTTATTTATAGCAGACATAACACATACACGTTATGATTTGGTAAATCCCAAACCTGAGAATTTAAAACGTGATCGTGTTATAATAAAACGCGTACGCATTTTTTTTTCAAGTTTTTGTCCACTTTTTGGCCCCCCAACTTTGTGCACTTACCATATACATAAAGCGAGACTAAACTCGAGGTGCCAACAAACGCACCAAAGATAGTAATACTACATGGCGTGCACTTACTAATTCTATAGTAAGTGATAAAACATCTAATAAATGTTTGATTAGAAAAACAAGCAGAGCTTTGAAGCTAAATAGAGAAGCACTAATGAAAGCAATACGAAAAATTCTTGAGTCACCAATAACACTGACTATTAGGATTTCTCTAGAAAACTCCCATGGAAGTACAAGAATACGTCGATATTCTAAAAGAATTAATTGTAAATTTTGGAATGAAAACACAAGGGTGTCACCTGAATAGAAGAGATATAGTAAAAAGAAGAATAGGTTCTTGTAATCGTGTGTAAAATTTTTCTTAGATATGACTCAAATATGATTGTTCTCTAAGTTTAAGAATGAAAATCCACAAATTAACATTAGCCAAAGATTTTTTGAAATGAACAAACCCTTTTATGTGAAAATCAATCACTCACATACCACTTGTTGTTGCAGCATCATGTTGAATTTTCAATGCATTATGATGTTTTTTTCAAATACGTTGTGTTTTGCATACTAACATCACATTGCGGGATTATGGATTAAATGTCCCATTAAAATCTTCAAGGGAATTTATGTCTACAATATTTTTGAAAAATCAACTAGATAATTTTTTTATAACAAAGCATGTTTGGATGGAACGTGCAACGTATATGGTGGCTTGCCAAAATTGAAAAGTTGTATCCATGAGGAGAGTACACAATCAAATGGAAAATAATTGGTCAGTTTCAACAAATATAAATTGGTGGCATATCAATTACAAGATGGAAAAGAATCTAAGAGGTGTAAGATTGTTACGCAAAACAATTACTGGTATCAAAATATTTGGTCAAATTCGAGAGAAAATGTTTATGAGTATGCAAGGCACACACATAAAGCTCAATGTTTGAATGAACAATACAAGTTAAGCAAGGACACATTCCCGCTTGGCACTATTGTTTCAAAGTAGTTGACTTCGCAGATAATTACACATTGCAGCCACAAATGGAGGTTCAGTCTCAATACTATAACTCGGTGCAAGTTGTTATTTTCATGCATATAGCATTCATGCACTCTCTAGAAAGCATTGAGCAAGATCAAAAATATTAAGAGAGTATCATTTCTACATCAGTGATGATCGACACATTCTATAGAATATGTATAAGGGTGTTTCTAGGTGTTTTATGTGAACTTGAATGAGAGGAACATTTTTTTCAATCAACATTACATTTGGTCGAACAACTGTACATCACAATTCAAGAATACACAGATGTTTTATTGGATAAGAAGGATGCATAAAGAAATAGTTGTATAACATATCTAAATTTTTACTAAGGTAGGACATGGGAAAGGAGATCATGATGGTGCAAGGGCATGTGTGAAAATAACACTTGCAAGAGAAGAGTTAAAGTTCAACGATAGTTCTAAATTTACAAATGTAAAAGCATTATTGATTGGTGTGTTAAGAACATGGGCTTTCAAGATAGTTCAACGGTTCATAGATATTTCTAGTTAATAGAGGAACAACATTTGGCAAGCTATGAAGATTGTATGACAATTGCAGGATCAAGTGATATGCACTCATTTCGTAGTTCAGATGCAAGTTCTTGGCCTCTTTATACTAGGTGCATGACATGTTTTTGTATATCATGCATTGATTTTTTATGGAATGAATGTGAGTCACAACATTGGGTAGACGAATGGACTTGTAGACTTCTAATTCCACTTGACACATATCAAGTTCCACGAGCATTACAACTTGCAGTGTCTTCAGATCATACAACAACATCACCTGACTTTAACCAAGTCTCTGATTTAGTGCAACAAGGTACATACATATATGTACATGCCATGTTTTAGATTTATAAATTATTAAATGGTCAACTCTTAATGTATTTTAAATTTGACTTGATTTTTACTTTGTGATGTAGGGAAAATTTTTACAGTTATTGCGACAGAATTTAACGAAGAGGGAACAAACTACTTATTGTCTCGTTGTGTAGAGGGGAAAATTAACTTCCACAGTCATTGATGGTGAAGGCCTTGAGTATCCCACTGGGTTAGTGGTAATCACTGGAACTTGGCTTCGACTATGTCCTATCAAAAATCAAACACTTGGTTGTTTGAAGACTATGAAGTACATCGAAAGATACTTCACTATTCACATTTGGTTCTTGCAAAAATATTAAATTGATCAAATATCAAGGTAGGCCATTAAACAAGAATCTATGGAAGGTTCGTGAATCAGATCATGAAGCAATTCTTGCTATTGTCAAGAGTAGAGTTGATCCTTGTGGTTCATTGGATTGAATTTGCAAAGGTATGTTCTTCATGAATTTAATTTGAATATTTATTTTAATTATTTTGTTTGAATTTTGTAGGATTTAAAATTATATTTAAATGCTTACTAACATGTTTATGTAGGTTAGTGGTGCTAAAAAAGCTTCCACCTTCATGTGGTTAGCACTGTTAGTAGAGAATTTATTATTCTCAAAGCTAAGAGAAGTTAAGGAAATTAAATATTAGAAAGGAAGAATTAAAAAAAATCTCATTTCACCACCTATATTGTAAAAATATCTTATTAAAATTTTCATTTCACCACCTATATTGTATAAACCACCTATATTATTCACATGGTTGGTAATAGATAGCCTTACACCGACTCGGACTAGACTATTCAACATTTTTATAAACAACAAGACATCGAGAGGAACGAATCGAGATGGAAAAAAATGAGATGGGATTTTGCAAAGGGTACCAACATGTAGGTTTAGGATTTGATGGGACCTCTCTAAGTGCCATGGAGTATGAAATATCTCCCGGCGAAGTTATAGCCTTTCTTGGTCTCAAGGCTCTTAAAGGATCAAGCGCCCGAACGAAGTAGCCTAGAGGCAACGACACTATCCAACACCAAAATGACACCTCCACTAGTGTTTACCATGCCATCCTGATGCATGTGTGCGATTGATTCGGTCCCATGAGCTTCCGTTTGCAAAATATAGCATCAGACAACCTTATGTTGACTCAAACTACACTATTAGATGCTTTTGCAAATAATAGGACAACAAAAAGACCGAATCGAAATGGAAAAAAATAATATGGGATTTCATATAGGGTATCAACATGGAGGTCTAGGATCCGACAGGACATCTCTAGGTGTCACGAAGTCCAAGATATCACCGAACAAAGTTATAGCCTTTTTTTGGTCTTAGGGCTCTTAAGGGACTACGCCCGAACGAAGTAGCCCGGAAGCACTAGAAGCGTTGGCCTCCAAAAAAAAATCATCCCGTAATGTTTACCTGGCCACCCCGACATGTTGGTGTAGTCGTTTTGGTGCCACGAGCTTCCGTTTGCAAAATATAACATCAAACAATCTTACACTGACTCAAAGTACAATAGTTTACACATTTGAAAACAATATCACAACGAGAGAACCAAATGGAGATGGAGAAAACCAAGAAGGGATTTTGCAAAGGGTCTTGATGTAGAGGTGTAGGATCTGATAAGACCTTTCTATGTGCCACAAAGTCTGAGAAATCACCCCGAAAAGTTATAGCCTTTTTTGGACTCGGGGCTCTTAAGGGACTACACCTAGACGAAGTAGCCTAGAAGCATTGGGAGTTTTGGCTTCCAAAATGACACCTCCACTAGAATTTAATCGATCACCTAGATGTTTTGGCACATTCGGTTCGGTTCCAATAGCTTCTGTTTGCAAAATATTACATTAGACAACCTTACACTAACTCAAACTATAATATTTGGCTACAATTGCAAACAATAGGACAACGAGAGAACCAAATTGAGATGGAGAAAATCGAGATGGGATTTCATAGATGGTACCCATGTGGAGGTGTAAGGTTATACGAGACCTCTCTAGGTGCCATGGAGACCGAGATATCACCCATCGAAGTTATAGTCTTTTTGGTCTCAGGGATCTTAAGGGACTACGTCTGATGAAGTAGCCCAAAATCACTAGGAGCATTGGCCTCCAAACGAAGCCTCCTCGAGTGTTTACCCTGGCCACCCGAACGTGTTGGTGTAGTCGATTTGATGTCACGATCTTTTGTTGGCGGTATTTCACACGGTTGCAAATAATATCACCCGACGAAGTTATATCCCTCAACTTTGTCCTTTAGTTGCAAACAATATCACCCAGAAAAGTTATATCATTGTACCTTGAAAATTAAAACTTTGGCACTAATACTTAGTAACAAGAAATCGTAACTTCCATACTACTCGTGCCTAGAACCATCATTAAGTCTGCTTGTAAAAATAAGCATAACAACTGGGGAATGACTAAGAACACACGGGGTTTATTATCACCAAATCACCACACCCTTATGTTTACACAAGTGCATATACTTGAGCTCAAGATGTGATTGGATAACATGGGTACTATCTCTAAGTTGTGGGACTTGTTACTTGAGATAAACCTCCAAAGAAAGATGGTTCTTGCTCCTACACTACCTGCCACAATCTACTATAATGCAGGAAAAACTATCTTAACTAATCTAACTTTCCAAGGGAATAAGGAGAGAGAATGCATGAAAATGAAATCCTACACTAAAGTGGTGATACACTAGACAATGAGGGGTGTGAGAGTAGTCTTCCAATGTGTGAAAATATAAGTAAAATGCATACTATAAGGGGTGATAACAGTTCTCCACTCGCAAATGCATTCACAACAATATTTCATACATGCACAATAATACTGAGTCCTTGCAAGAGCATAAAAATAGACACAATATTCTTGTAGTGAAGGTTGAAAGGGAAAGGAGAGTGAAAACAAACACGAAGGGAAGATGCATCCACAAACTTGTATTTTATTGCTTCATGATATACATAGTTCAATCTATTACAAGATAAGGGCCTGGATCACCATGCAAGGAGTCCACTACAAGGGCCTGTAGCACATTGGATTCACAAATAAATTTTGACAGAGCTTTGCTACAAAAAAACTACCTCCCCTTACAATGAGCCCAACACTCCAATTTATAGAAAAATAAGAAGAGAGAGAGGGGAAAATGGAAATCCTGAAATCTGTCCTTCAACCACTTGTAAGAGGTATTAAATGGAGTGAAATGATATTTTTTTTCTTGTAAAAGGCTCCCCATATTGTCCCATGACTTGCAGCAGTGAAATATGGCAGCCCATGCTTCATTGAATGCATCCAACTACCAAATAAAACACTATTCTAAACTTGGCCACGTTTTTAGGAAAATATCCATCTATCTTTCATCAAATCTAGAATTTCTTGATTGTTTTGCGTTGGGCTCGGAGCCAAAATTCCAATGGTACTAATTTCGTGTGATTTCGTTGAGAAATACAAAAGTTATGTCCTTCTGAGTGCGGCAACTATTTTGGGTCTGCTAGGCATTTTCTGTCATTTGACGGGAATGAGCATTAATTGACTAGAGCTGAATATGTTTCTTTTATTTTAATATATCTACCCTCATCAAAATTAATAAATCCAATTTTTTTGATGTAGAGGACGTCATGCTTATTCCAGAAAGTCCAATTTTATGAAAATCGAGCTCGGAGTCAAAAGTTATGGCCGTTTGAAGTTTGGGAGGTCAAACATTGACTTTTCTCTTCATTGCGGCTATTTCAGAAAAATCGGGTCCGCATGTCCCGGTTGCCTCAAATAAAAATCTCCACATTACCCGATTCGGGCTTCCTTGTCCCCGTGCATCCACCATTGACCCGTGCCGTGAGGGCCTCCACCGGTGTTCTGAGCACCTCGGTGATTCAAGTGGGACATAAAGGTGACCAAAAGAGAATAAGTGTGAAGCCCTAGCAATACTTTGTTAGAACCGTGTTCTTACCATTTCTGCAGACTCCAATGCCCATACAAAGGTCTTAGGTACCCGTGGGTTCCCTATCCTTACCCGGGCATCTGTGTCCAGATCCACAAAGTGAACATCTCTACATTTTTCTGAGTTTGATTTATGATGGTCTATGCTCATGTTCCATCACATCTTCCAATTCAGACTCACTATGGGATAAGTGAAATTGAGATAAGTACCTTACCCCTCTCATTTCCTTTCATAGTTAAAATTAATAAATTGTTTAACATTCATATTTCATTATTTATTAGTTATAACATATCTTTACATTTAGATTTTAATAAAATATTCATATTTTATTAAATCATTTTGGTGAACCTATAACTTAATTTTTTTTTGCCTAGGATCCACTAAAACCCTAATGGCTAAGGATAGCTCTTCTCCTCCTAGGCTAGTCATGCCTCATGTGAGTATTAATCCTATCTATGATGAGGCAACCATAGCTGAACTTAGCACTTTATATCACAAACGTTATTCTTCCAGATGATACTCAAAGACAACTCTTAGCTAATGAATGTAATGTGCCTACTAGCTTTGATCATTCCACTATTAGCATTGTTTCTGATCCAACAAGCTTTTCTGGTTATAGACCTTGTTATTCAATCAACTACACTCCACCTTTTGTTATTTCTAATGATAACTTAGATGATGCTATTATTAGTTTTATGCTTAATCTTGATGATGATGCTTTAGCTACAAAACAAGATGAAAATAAACATGTGCATGATGTTATTTCTCATACTAGTCAAGATGATTTTATAGTTGCATCTCATACTCCTTGCATTTTTGAAAATGTTTCTCATGATGCATCACATACTAGTTCTCCTCCTCCTTCATTATATGTTGATGATACACTTAATGAAATCCTTGCATCTGAATCTTTATCTAATATTGATGATACACATACTAGTCATGATTCTACTTCTTTGCATATTGTTGAATGTGAATCCCCCACTCCGCTTTCATATTCTTCTGAGATTGTCTCTAGTAGCATGCTTGATTCATCTCCTTCTATCACTTCATCTCCTAATAATGTTTTTGATGTTAGTCCTACTACTTCTATCGACACTCCATGTGCTTCACCGCATGTTACTTCTTCGACACCTACACCTAGTGTGCCCTTAGCATCAACATCTTCAATTTATTCTCTTGATATCCCTATGATCACTCATAATGGCAAGCTTTAACCACTTAATACACTACTCACATATGTTTCCATTCCTTCACATGACATTTTATCACTCATGCATGTTGTTAGTCAATTAAAATCCTAGGTTCAACCTCTTACAATTGAAAGCAAGGCCTATTATGATTCTCTCGATAACAATACTTTACATGAAAACCCTATTCCGAAAAAGATTCACAATTCAACATTTCCTAAGGATTTCATTATGTCTACATTTAAATGCTTTGATGGTATTGGAAATCCATATTTGCATCTTAAGCATTATCATCTAGCTATGGCTTCTTATTCTAATGATCGATTATTACTAAAATCCTTTCTCCATAGTCTTATTGATGATGCTCTCCAATGGTACACACATTTACCCTTTGGATCTATTAGTACCTATTGTGAGATGGAAGAAGCCTTCCTTCAACATTTTATACTCAATAATGGCCCTAAAGTCACATATGATCATCTACCTGGCTTACATCAAGGCAAAATAGAACCTATTATTGATTACATTTTGTGCTTCAATGTTTGCATGCATCAATTAATCTTCCAACCCATTGACCTAGAGAAGAAATTCATCTTTTGTCATGGCTTGATTCCCATTTTAAAACAATGCTTGCAATATGATACATGTGAATCATTCACACTCTTGTGTTATAAGGTCATTAACTTAGAACAAGATCTCATTTTTGCACATGTCATAGATCCTCCTCCTATTGCTACCATTGATGCATCATCTAGTTCTAATCCACTTCCATCTGTTGAGCATCCTCCTAGGTCTCCATCTCCTCCACCTTGTAAACAAAAAAATCAAAATTGAATCTTTCATTACAATCTCCTAAACTTGAATTTTTAACAGAAAATCCTTCTCAACTGTAGAGGGAGGAACTTCCAAGATCTGTTAGAAGGTGGATTTCCATCTCTAATGCTCAAAACAAAGAAAAAAAATATGTCCAACACATTCTTTATATATCTCTCGCTAACCCCCTTCTCTCTCAGTTTCCAAATTGTTTGAACAAGGAAGATTTTCTTCATCTTTCGTTATAGGGAGAGTTCCCAAACCACTCCCAACAATACTCATAAAAGTCTAATGCGAAGCAAAATAAGCTATCTAATTTGACAGTGGCAAGGGCGTGTGAGAAACCATCATGCTACTAGTCTCTATATGATAAAAATCCATGGAAAAACTCATAATCGTAACAATGTCATAAACAAAAGACATAAAAAATATGGTTTCTCAAGTTTCCAAAAAGGGTGTTTTAATATATATAATAACAACATAGTAATGTGTAAGAGTAAAGTGACAACAAATGGAATCCCACATTTTGGTCTTATCAGTTCCTTTCTTACAGTATGTTCTCCATGAGTAATGGGAAAGAGTAAAACATGGGTGATTTGTATATTTGATGGTAGAAAACAGGTGTGGAGGCACTGCATTGTAACCCTTGTTCATCCAATCCGCAAAAGAAAAAGAAATCCCAATTTTACTCTTGTTGGTGTCTTGCTTACAAACGTGTTCTCTAGCTAAAATTCAATGATAGAAAGCTACAACTACCTCTCATGAATTTCTTCATCCCCATTCCGAGGAATTTTGACTAACATAAGCATAACAGAGAACACAAATCCCATATCCTTTAGAAAGGAACAACATAAATTTTCCAAATGACAAGAACATAATTTGATTCGACATGCCAAATAATAATCAAAGAGGAGGAAGTCAATGCTTCTGATGGTGCCTGCAATAATGAGCAAACAAATGATTAGTTAAAACATTAATCAATTGAACGGTGGGGTCTGACCTCTTCTGATAGATAATTTTCATTGCCCTTTTGTTTGCAATAGTAGTGTGCAATGTCCAGAGGCTCCACAAGTTTCCTGTATGCATTGCCAGCATTAATCCATTTATTTTTGGTTTGGAGGTCACTGGGCAATTGGTGCTTCTCTACCATGTCAACCATCTCATCCCAAAATATTCCCACTTATACTCTCTACATACTTGCATCCATATCTCTCTTGTTATACAAGTGACTACAATTTGATCAAAAGATGACTCTTCTTTGCTTTGCATAGTTAAATGATATGCATCTTCAGGAAAACTTCAAAAATCCTCAATAAGCGGCTGCAGTTGCTCTTTTTGAAATGTTCAATAGAACATATAAGTCCCAAAGGTCCTATTAAAGGGGCCTATAGGGACTTCTATCATCAGATTCTCCTACCACTGTAAATGTGTTCTTCAGACATTCTTAAGAAGAGTCCTCCAAGCCTCTTGAATATAAAGATGTGGTTCGGAAACAGAGTCAATGTCCATCATGCTCTACCAATGAGGTACAATCACATTCAAAGGCTCTGCAATTGATTCACATGGTGCAAGGAGTATGCAAGGAACAACATCATACTTGGAGACCACATGACAAAAATTCCCGACCAATCTTCACGGCCAATTTTTTCCCGAAGTCTAGCATCTCCCACCAGTGGAGATCCAAATGTAATGCAAAAAGGAGAGATGTGTTTCCCCCTTTTTCCAGAAGCCAGAGCATGGCCAGGGTTGCAACTGCACCTCCCATGGAATGACTAACAATTATAACAGCTTGAACCTTTTCTGGTTTCAAAAACCTCTCATCTGATGTACCAAACACACAAATAGCATTGAATTTAAATCTATGAACATATGTTTCTTTGGGACTGCAATTACCGGAATCCTACATATCAAAGCAACTATACAATACAGTAAGGCGATGACCTGCCTGCGCTTCATTCTTATGGCTTAATGAGTATCAAGTGGATTTTTTGATCTAGTGAGAGATAGGATATTGTGAAATATGGATTAATGTAGATTGATTCGAAACTACCAATTATATTCCCCAAACACTTATACAATTTGATCTGCTGTGAAAAAACCACTTGTATAGGATCTAGTTACCTCGGCTTCAAAATTTGAACTTTGCTGCAGGAATCAGTTGAGAGCTCCCTTGTGAAGGAGTGCCAGCATATCATCATCACCCTTGAAGGAGGCAGAGAAAACTATGTTCTCATTCTGTATATTGCAATCTCCATATCTGCCTTCACCAACCACAAAATCTTCCATTAAAGTGAAGGGAAGGTCACATATGCCACACCTTCATACTCATTTTGGGGCACTTGGGACTTGGACAACAAAATCATCTACATTATTTGTAGAAATATTTTGATCTCTTTCAAATCCTAGTGTAAGATTTCAGACGAAGAAATAAATCTTGCCAACTTCTGACCAACAGTGAACCTATAACAATAATTCTACAAATTAGTGCCATGTTGGAACTATAAAAATCAAGTCTTTTTGGCTGAAACCCCTTAAATTTTCGAAAAGAAATTTCAAATGCTACAAAAATCAATGCTTTTTCTAGTTAAACACATAAAATTTCAGAAAGAAGGTTCATATTTCTACAGGCTTTTGAGAACCCAAAAGACATTCTGACTATCTACCAAACTCACCTCTAAACTTCTATTAGAGCCTAGTTTTACCAGGTCTACCAATCCCTTCAAAATTAACAACAAAAGTAAATGGAAGATCCAATACTTTCATAGTCCATAATAATGCTTATACAAGTTTGAGGGAAAAAAATTGTGTAATAAGTTTTCATTCTTCATGAGGGATCAAAATGCCCAATGCGAATATTTCACACATCTTTTTTAAAAACTTTGTAATTCAAGCAAAAACAAATATTCTACAAAAATGTCAAAAGAGGATTCACAAGCTCATACTTGCTGTGGTGGGATAGGCAAATCCAAATCCACATCCATATTTTGATCATCGGCAGGTGGTTGAAAAGATGAACAACATTTGTTGCAGGTGTTTCCATGAATTATAGCAAAGCGAGTTCTACATCTGGCACAAGCAACAACCATAATTGATCGCGCATCGCCACACATACATAATAAAACCCTAAAACAATTGACAATTTTTTTTTAAATTTTCTTCACCTAACTTGTGAATCGACAACCGAAATCTTATGCTAACATTGAATCACAATTGTTTGTTCTTCTTTTCGCTCTGCTCTTTTAAACATGGACAAACAAGATTTTTCAATGGTCGTCCTTGTGTACAACTAAAATTGCAACCATCGATCGGTGTACTATAGGTAAATACATCTCATTGTATAAACACCTATAGGCATTATTAAGGTTGTGGTCCTATGCAAGGGCAAGCTAAACTTTTGGTTAATGGTGGGAGAGGAAAACTAAGATATTTTAACATTAATAGATTCTCATGATTTTTTTCTCTAGAGAGACAAAATAGGAGACTTTAACAATAGTAGACATATGGTCACATGAATCCCGAACAAAGCTGTTAGAAAGAAAATTTGGGAGGGATGCTCAAATAAAGATGCCAATGGTAGAAAAACTACCCAAATTTTATAAGCAAGCTGATTTCTTTTTTGCCCTCCACTTTGTGTTATGGCAATGAAAATCTTCTCCCTAAACCTAGTAGCTTTCTCAAACAATTTAGGGGTTTTGTTAGATTTAAGCAATAACACTAATTGTTTTTATACGAGACCACATTTCTCAAATAAAAGGAACATTAGCCCCTAACATGGGACCATGTTCTAAGGTTGTAATCCCATGCGAGGGAAAACTAAACTCTCTAGGAATGTGCGAGAGAGAAAAATAGGATATTCTAACACTAATAAGGTCCCATGAGTTCATATTTTCTCTGCAAAAACAAAATATGAGACTTTAAGCAACAAGTAGAAGCATGGTCCCACGAATCTTGAATAGATTATTGGAAGAAAAATTGGGAAGGAAGTTCAAATAAAGATGCCGGTGGAATAAAAATGCTTTAATTTTTTAATTGAATCTTTTTTTTAAGGTATCTCCCATTGCTATATTGATGGAAAGCCTCTCCTAGAGTGTATCCACTCAAAAGTTTCAAGAGTTTTAGTGGGTTTAAGTAGTAATGTGATTATTTTTACAAGGGACCACATTTTCTAGATAAACAAAAGCAATAGCCCCAACACGCAACCACATTATAAGAGAAATAACTTATGGAATAAAATTATGTCTAATTTATTTTAATCCACCTTTTTTTATGAAAAAGATCTTATATAATATTAAATGGAACATGATACAAGATTCTCCCAACAAAAAATGTGGGCGGTATGAGAGCACGCCCCAAAGACACAAAGCCAAGCTAAGGAAAGCAACAAAACAACCACAAACGGCTAAAAAACAAAACTATTCGAAGGAACATAAGGACCAGGAGAACCGAAGGACCCTTGAGAGGTAGGGGCAACAAAATGCCCCTTCTTCTCCTTATATTTTGTGACAACAATCCATAGAGCTTGTGGAGGAGCCAATGCAAGCGAAGGACCGGCAAGGGCTATGCGGACTCGGGTTAGAACTAGAAGACTCAGAGACATGCGACCACTTGATACCACCGCCAACCAGAGGAAGTCTCAACACTCATATTATCAACATGTTTAGGGAAATCACTAACTTTTGAATTTCTCCACTATGCAAAGGAACTGTGGGGGCTATATTTTGGAATCCTTTCCCTAATTCCTCGGAAGATGGCGCTTCCTAGTCCTTAGAATGCTCCTCCTTACTTTCCATATGTGGAAAATGATTGCTCCATCCTCCCTTGTTTGATGAATTCCTTTTACGGATACTCTTCTTCCTTTGAGGGAAATCTGCTTGTAAGTGCCCTAGAATTCAACATGCCCGACATCTGAACGTTGTATTTTCGTAATCCGAATATGGACATGCGATGGTCTCCTACGCACAAGAGGATTGTATCGGGTAGCCCTTTGCTCAGTCGATTTTAGCACATAATCGGTGTATGTTTTAAGGCCTCATCCCTAGATATATCTGCTTTTAGGAATCTTTTGAGAGCATTCCCTATACCCTCCAGAGCACTCCACAAATGCAGCGGCAGGTTCGGGAGACACACCCACACTGGCATCGTAGTGACAATATGAGTATTTGGGTCGAATAACTTGAAACCACAATGTGATAAATAAACCAAAGTGTTTCCCAAAACTAGGGACCATCCGATAGGCATTTTCTGTAGTCTTCGTCCTCCTCGAAATGAACCACAAAGAATCCCTTTGAGCAAAAGAAATAACACATTTGTTTGCCCAGTTATCGGAGACCCACTGAGTGAGGGTCGAAGAAGCAGGCCACATTCTATTAAATCTTCCTATTACTGCTTCTTCGAGCCAACGAGAGGAGATGGGTGCGAACCTCCGGCGTGTTCAGACTAAGCTAAGGCATTTCTCCGACCAGATCCACAATATATGCCTCCGTTCTGACCGACCATTCGTGTTTCCGCTGCAACACCTCTTTGAATGAAGAAAATCTGGTTGTCGATGGATGGCAGGGGCTCCCCCTCTAGCCGTAGCCTCCAACACCATTTTTTGTAGAGCCCTAGCTTGATGCCGACTGTTGAACTCCTCCATCCGAGCTCACTCTGCCACCGAAGCCTTTTGACTAGGGTTAGGAGTTCGAGCAACTTCTCCGAACATAGTTATTTATTTCACGAACTCCACACTTTGAATTGTTTATAACCCTAAGACTTGTGTTAGAAACGTGGCAAGTCGTCGATGAATATGATATTTGCAAATTCTCTATTGTCGATTCTCTAAACAATATTTTTTAGTTGTAAAAACATATAGATACTTTTGAATATCAACAAATTGTAAAATTACCTTTAAACATTAACAAATTATGGCATTTGTCATAAGACTTAATGTGTCATATAGAATTACAATATATAAAACTAAAATTAACATGTAAAGATGTGTCTTGAGTATTTGTTATTAACGAAATACCTTTTTTAAATTTCTCAAAGAAAATAAGATAATTGCAAAGAAAAGTAAACACTGTATATGAGTATCTCATTTAGATGCATTTGATGATAAGGCATTGTCAATGCATGCTTAAAAAGAAATTCTTAAATTATTAACAACAAAGATGAATGCTCTCAAATTATAACTAATCGGAAACAATTTGTTACACCCTTAAAATCACTTGTTCAAATAAAAAAAGCTGCTTATTTCCCACAATACTCCTGTAAATGACATGCTATTCACTTAAATATGAAAAATTCATGTTCATTAGTTGAATATAATTCATTAATTGATATAAAAAGACTGTGTTTGTTAGTTCACTATCCAAATCTTACTCTATGCGACCAATAATTGAGTCTTAAATTAATTTATATTCATGAAAAGATTGTGTTTGTTAGTTCACTATCCAAATCTGGAGTCTTAAACTCTGTGGATTAATTATTCGACCAAAAAATTCAGGGGGTGAAAACTCTTCATCTGGACTCATATATTAACTTTAAACGTCTAGCATCGTTAATATACCTTTCTTCCAAAACAATTTCTTTTTAAAATTCAATTTTATACTTAATATTAAAATTATTTTTACCTTACAAAGGGAGGTATATTGTAGCGGTACAACATGACAGAGATTGCGCAATTTCACCACAATGTGCCCTAGATTCAAACCCTTGAACTATGGGATTATATTATAATTTGTAGTGTAGATATTCCAGAACTACATTTGAAACAACGGAAAATAAACCAATGCATAAGTAGCTGCATTTCATCGCCCATTCATTCCTACGCTGACATACTGTACCGAATAAATTAAAAACAAGATGTTCAGGCGGGGAGGAGCAGGACGCAGCAGCAAACCCTACACGGTTGCTTTGGAGGTCGAATGCTACTCGGAACCCCTGCTGCTGGATGTTTCCGATGATAGAGAGGGCAGTGCCACCGGTGTTCCCTGCAAAGGCAAAGCAGAAAACCCCTGCTGAAGTATCCACTGGAATGAGATAGTTGTTTGCAGGGAGAGAGAGGTGTGCGGCCCTGTCGAAATGGAAGACGAGCGTGGGCACCTTCACTGTGGTGAGGCCTGACAAATCATAACACGTGTCGAAGAGAGAAAATGCAGGCGCGCTCTTGAGGCCTCTGGTCCCTGCTCTGAAAGCATCTCGCATGCTCACATACGCAGACTCCACCAAGCGCGTCACAGACGTCCCCGAGTCGATAATGACGCCTCCATTCCCGCTCCCATCCAGCCGAAATAGGGAGGAAGGAATGGAGGTCAGCCTCCTCCCCTACGCTTATGCCTGTGACTTGCACATAGTAGAATGTGGCGAGCTTGGGATTGTTCAGGAGAGGTGTAAAAACTGCAGATCTGGGGAGGGCAGAGGGTCCGAAGATGAGAGAGCTGGTGCGTCCGGCGGAGTCCCTGTCAACTAAACAGTAAGAGAATTTGTTGGAGAAGCGAGAGGCGGCCTGAGAAGGGAATGAGAGGCCGCCACGGCCCAGACCCAGGAGCCCCGCAGCGCCGATGAAGAGCCCCTCGTTGTCGTGGCCACACCCCAGCGCCACATTCCTCACCATCGTCCCTCTGAATGTCATCGTCTCTCGCGCCAAATCCCCACAGTGAAGGATCCATCGCCATAGGACACTTGGTATTCACAATACCGCTTATTGTTGCTGCAACCGCTTACATCCAGCCTTTTGCAGAGCGGCGTGGCGCAGGGGACTTTACGGTAAGAGGAGGAAGCGAGAGGGTTGAAGAGGGGGTCGGTCTGGCTGTAGCACCTGGTGCAGGGTAAGCACTGCAGCCATATTATATCACTCCCAGTGTCCAATACCATGTAGCTGTACCGTGGCGGTCTTCCCACTCCCACCCTCGTGAAATACTCTCCACTGCCCTGAGACAGCCCTGATATTATGGAGCTGCTGAAGTCCTTTTCTCCACGGAACACACGGCTACTATTATCTTTCCCTTTCCCTTTCCCTTTTGTGCCAATCTCCACCCTTGCATTGATCCATTCAACTCGCCTCGCATCTCGCTTCAGTCTCTGTTCCACAATCTCTTTTACTGTGTGCCTCCCACTACTTTTATTCATCGCATCTCTATGGATTATTTTCATAACAACACTCACACCGTCTTCTTCTTCTTCTTCTTCTTCTTCTTCTTCTTCCTCCTCCTCCTCATCATCATCCACCCCTCTACTGTCACTCCATTCCTCCACAATCTCATTCTCATGGTAGTTGCGAGGAGATAAATACTTTAAGGCTGATTCAACATCAAGAACCTGATGTGATATTTCATCACTAATTTCTCCTGATCTTGCACCTGCCCCTGCACCTGCACACATAAAACATGTCACAAACACACCCAAAACAAACCCAGCTACCATAGCGGAAGCTCCCATAAGTAATACCTCCCTGCCACTGCCTCGTTTCGGTGAAGATTTTGAAGTTAACAAGTAGACAGACTATGAAACCTATAATGTGAATCCTGCCCCTGCCTCTCTGGTACACTTTTACTGGCAACATTTACATAGTGGAAGAGAAAAGACATGTGGGCCCACATACTCCCTGTCCCCCAATGCCCATATGCTTGCCAGTCTTTATTTTAATTTACAGTGACAGTTTCCATATGACTCTAAAGTAAGGGAGAGGAGCCAGCATTGTGCACCCATACAACACACATTTAACTATATCAAATTTTGAAAAAAAAAAAACCCTTTAAAAGATTTTTTCATTGGAGATTTTTTTTATTCTTAGACTTTAAATTTTATGTTATTCTATTAATAACAACAAAATCCATAGCTACTTTTGAAAGGTCGATAAAGAAAAATGATGTTGGTGTAATATGTCTAACATGCCAAAAATAAATCATATATCCTACTGAATTTAACATTTAATTTTAATTTAATTTAAACTAGCAATCACACGCGAGGTGTGTGATGTGAATGCCGAAATGGAACTGGGAGTTGTAAATTAAATGCAAAAGAAAAACCTAAGAATGTTAATAACGGAAGAGGAAAAAAGATACATAAAGGAATGTAGAAAGTAATGTAGAATAAAAACAAATCATATGCGAGAATGTACGGGACAACGATGGGAGACCGAGAAGATAATTTTATTTTTATCACAAACCAAAGATGTACATTGGAGTATGTTGTAGAATCGGAGGGAACTCGTGAAAGAGCAGTAAAAGTAAGGCCAGGTCTCTCGGTGGATCCAATGTCAATGGTGGCACGAGGAAGGGTGAGTCCTTGGGATTTGTGAATAGATAATGCCCAAGCCATTTTTAAAGGCAATTGTCTACGAGAACCTCTTGAAATGGGGGGAATTGGGACATGGGAGGGATTAGATGGATTCCATGGAGGACCAGTATAGCGATCGAAGTCAACAACAATGAAAGAAGGCAAAGAAGGTGGAGCTGAGGAAGGGCAATAGACAATGTCAACGATAGTGCCAATGCGCCATTAACAAGGCCTCAGAAATCCATAAATTAGCAGTGAGCATGATTTTTTGCTTTTTGCAAAGGAGCACTATTTGTTCAAGTTGGTCATCATCAGGATCATAGTAGTCACTTCTTGTATTCAGAGCAAAGGACAAGGCGATTGGAGAATTGAGTTCCTTTAGCATTTGCAAATTGTGGTTTTTAACAAGAATATTTGTCGAGAAAAGGTGGGGGCATTGTGGAAGTTTACAAGTTCTTGTTGTGAGAGGCAAGAATCATGTGGGACATCAATGTTTCCCAATCTGGAAGGGTGGGAACACCATTTCGGATGTTGAGAAGCAAGTTGTGAAAGGAAACTTGAGCGGAGTAGAGCCTTGTTGTCTGAATATAGATCTCAATGATATTGAATTAGGAAATTTGCGCCAAAGGGATCCACCGTAGGAATTGCTGGCATATAGTGGAATGTCCATAATGGGTGGAAGTTGACCAAGGTCTCCAACCAGAATCATCGATCTATTTCCGAAGGGGAAGTCCGAAAATGTGGAAAGGCCTCACGAAGGCGGAAGTCAATTTTTGCAAGAAGTTTAGGGCCAATGAAGCTCATTTCATCAATCAAAATGTATCTAATATCTTTTAATGAGTCTTGGAAGGAGGCCAAAGCTTGGCCTTCAAGGGGTTTTAAATCTCTAATGGGAATTCGGAGGCAAGAATGAACGGTTGATGCAGAAATGTTAAAAGCAACCACGCCAGTAGGGGCTAGTAAAAGAAGGGGTGAAACGCTAGGGGCTTGAGGAGGAGAAGGAAGATTTGAGAGAGTGGATGAGGAATGACTTTCCTATTCCTGTAGTGCCTTGAATAATGAGATGAAGGGGTGGTAGGTTTGCGTAGAGGAAAAGTGGTGGAGAATTGTGTGAAAGCTAGTTGTTGGTCATCGCTGAAAAGTAGATGGCGAGGAGGAGGTGGAGGGACTTGTATGGGGAGGGAAAAAATTGGCCTTATTTGTTTCGATAAAAGAAGGGGCGACGTCGACAAGTTGAACCGAACACTGTTTGAGGACCAATCATAAAGGGAGTCAAATTCTCGAGGCCAAGCATATGGAGGTGGTCAAGACCTTCTATTTTTCTTGGATGGAGACCTACCAAAAGCTTCCATTCATAGATTCTCTCTACTGTTTGCATGGTGTCTGTGTCAGATTCAGACGAGGCATCTAGAATAGTATCAGGTTTGTGTCTGTTCTTCTAACATGCCACGGCTTGTATGAAGTTTTGAATAGGTGCCAATTGGAAGAAACAATATCTGGTGAAGAACCAATATCTGAAGGAATGTTGTGGAAAGGCTTGTACAGTAGGAGCTCAGACCAACAGAAAAGGTGGAAAGCATTTGTATTAGTTGGTGGAATGATGGAAAACCTTGGGTACACCTGAGACAATTGCTGGTGGAGTGCGTTGTTTCCATTTCTCATTCTTTCGGTATTTGTTGTAACTCCATTCTTGAGCAATCTGGATAAGGGAAAGGGACTCCATTGATGGAGGGAGAAACAAGGTATGCATCAAAAGTTGTGATGTATCTTGTTCTTGAGTATCCAATGCAGAAAGGCGGCGAAGTATTTTCTTCCCACATTCAAATAGATGGTCTGGCAGTGGCTGGACACAACAAGAGGAAGTTTGAGAAGCATGTGACAAGATTCTTGTGCACTTATGTCATGTTCAACAACACTTTCTCTGTGAGCATCTTTCATATTGCAAAAGATGAAGGGAAATCGGGGTTTGCATGTGAACAAAGTCTAGAGAGCATTTGGTGGTATGTCTCAGAATGTTGCTCTACTTTGAGGCATACTTTGCAATGTATTTAAGAACAACGTGTCGGGACAATACAGGCTGACAGTCAATGTTGGCTCTCCATATAGCTAACATGGCTTTATTGTGAATGTTTAATCTGTCATCATTCCTTGAAGGAAGGTATTTAACACTTTTCTTGGCATCCATGGTCAAGGAAGAAAAAGGTTGTGTTTCCCAAGGCGCATTATATCGGCATATAGCTCTAGAACCTTTTTTTTGTAGACATGTTTCTTCAAAACATTTGGTGTGGCGTTGAACTCGGTTTATAAGTTCCTCAAGGTCTTGTAGAGGGTTGGAAGCTAGAAGCTTCAAGAGGAAAGCAAGCAGGGATCATCCTCGAGAGATCTTTGTAAGAATGTTGGCCTACGCTCAGGAGCTCGAGGGTTCCAGGTGGAAACGTATTGATCAAAGTACACTCTTGTTGCATCGACAGAAGCATCATCATTCCAATCTATCGTGTCAACATCGGGGGAACCTTCGAGCCAAAGGAAACCGTGAACATGTGCGGACCCTCTATGTTGCCATTCATACCTATAGGAAGAAGGTAGTTAGAAAGGAAGAGAAAGAGCAAAATGGAAAATGAGTGATTTAATTTTTTACCTGTACCAATAGTCCTTGGCTCCAAGGTGTTTCGCAGGACCTCCTCGTAGAATATTGTGAACCTCTGTGCAGTAAGTAGAAACATGGTGGGGGTGGTTGATAATGTTGAGCATTCTGAATCTTTGTGTGAATCAAGGATCAGGGGGTGGAGCACCCGACATACATTTATGAAGATCAAGCCATTTAGTATCTGTAACACTAAGAGTGAAGAAGAATGTTGGTGTGCCTAATTGTTCAACCATGTCTGATATTTCCCCTCTGTATTTGGACTAGAAGGAGCATGTTCCCGGAGGTTATTTCCAAAGCGCATCAAGGTATCTGGAAGGGAATATGCAGGGTCTTCCAGTAGTTTTTTTGGAGGTCTGCTATAGTTGGTGGTATGCCATTTTCTAGGTTTTGTTACATGAAAATGGCATGTGTAGATTGGCTCTTATGGCGCATGATGAGGTTAAGCAAAAAATAGCGAAAACTAGGGGGGGGAACCGAAGCGGTTATCATGGTAATGGATCAAATGGAGGGCGTATTCATGAAAAAGGACTTCTTTCATGCGAGGTTTCCTAAACATAGCCTTACCTTTAGGAAACAAAGTTGGGAATGCCATGGAAAATAGACCCTCAGTGGTGTATTCATTTATGGGAGAAAGACTATGTCTGGCCAAGGCATGGTGGAAGGCATGTTTTGATCATGGGAGAGAAGGAAATGCGAGATTTCCTCATCTTCGGTGCCTGAGTTGTGGGAAGAAGGGACGAAAGAAGAAGTATGGGTGCTAGTTAAAGTGCAGTGAAGGATCATCACTGAAATCATGTGCGTAGTAGTGTCTAAGAGGTAGGGATGTCCATTGATTATGGAGTTAAGGGAGGAGGAAATATCTGTTTGTTGTACGGGAAGAGAGTTGAGGGCTTCATTGTCAATAAGAACATCTTTGTAGTAAGGGTCATGCAAAATTTTGTATTGAAGTGCATGCCATACACGAGATCTACTAACGTAGAAATCATATTTTGTTTGTTGGGAGCCTGCCTTTTGCACAAGAAGTAGATCCAAATCACCGAGACATCGAGGGAGGTACTTTTCTATGGAAGAGATATTTTGGGGGAAGCTTATAGTGTGGCCAGAGTATTTGTATTGTCCACCACGTGCATGGGTTACTTGGAGAATTGGGTTAACTCTAGCTATCAACATTTCTTCAACTTGTGTCAAAGATTTAAGTACGGATGCCTGGACACCCGGTCCATGTTGTTCCAAGAAGAAAAGTGGTGTCCTTGTTTCTCTAACTTGCACCTGAGCAAAGGATAGATCCTGAATAACACCTAGTTTGAATGCCAGGGTAATTCTCCAAACAGATAGTGCATGTGCTTGTAATGGAAAGGGAATCTATCCTTTTGTGGAAATGCCTTTGTGCACTCTGCAAATGAGGATGAAGAAGAGGCGGATGGCTCAGAAGGGATCATTGTGGTAGAACAACAAGCATCAAGAGGTTGGCATGTACTGGCAGCAGGGGAAGGTAGCACAAACAAATGTGAAGAGGTTGACAGAGTATCGATAGGAAGGGAGAAACAAGAGGACATTGGAGAATACATGGATGATGGGGGAAGAGGAATGCGTCGATTGAAGGGAAGTGGTGTGTCTCCAAGGGTGCATGGGCCTCAAAGAAGGAATGGGTGGAAGTGTTTTGTGTAAGGAATGGGGTAAGAGGAGCGAATTTGGAGACTCAAAACAAGTGTGGCATTGGGGGGGAGGTAACTCGAGAGGTAGAACCCAAGAAGGAAGGGCAGGGGTCGGGACCGGAATGGTGTGAGATGGGATAAAAAATATGTGCATGGTGTGTTTTTTCTTGCATGGTAATGGCGGCGTTGATCCGCATTTATCCGTTCTTTGTTTCTTGCGTAGAGTTCTCTTCTTCGAGCTAATATTTGCTCTGCAGACATGGGGAATGTTGCAATGCTCTGCGGAAGGAACACAAGTATGAGACGAGGAAAGGAAAAAAACTTGTATATAGTCATGCATGGAGTAAAACAAAAGAATATGAAATTTGTAGTGTGCATGTATATTAAAAGTAAAGGAACATAGCACTAGCAAAGCACATTCAACAAAAGTTATAAATACAGTAAAGTGTTTGAAGGAAATAACATGTCCATACGATATAAATGGCCATCACAACTATTTATTTTTCAAGCAAAAAGGTTAGGAATTCCAATTATTGATATTCAATAACGTATAGAGATTTCATTCAACAAACACAAAACAAAAGCTATATATATTGATATTCATTAAAGAAGAGTTTCCATAAACAAACACAAAGCAAAAAGGTACAAGTAAATATCCGTTTGTGCAAGAAAGAGTTCCTGGAAAGGGGGCTAGCACATAAAGAGACCACGAGAGGTTAAAATGGGGAGAACATGAACGCAAGGAAGCTTGTATACTTTTACATAAACATCATTTAGGGATGGGAAGCCATAGCTTCAAGTTTTGTGAATTAATAATGACACATTTAAACTGTTTGTTCCCACGGTATGTTTCAATTTTGATGGAAAGTGTAAATTGAAATTCTTGGCCTATAACATGGTCTACAATTTTGGTTGTCACACATCATCGATGCTCAAAAATTGCAAGTCTTCAGCTTTGACACCCATTATATTTTCAGTGGTCTCATCAAATGCAGTTACAGATTGAAGTTCTCCTATGTCATCTCTTTTAAAGTGACACGGAGTGCATACTTGTAGTCACATTTTTGGATAACAACATTACATTTCCCACAAAACCAAGACCCATTTTCCAATTCTTGCACTTTCTTGCGACACTTTGTGTACCATTTTTCACTGTAGGGCATGCCAAGTAATAAAAATTGTCCAATGCAATGTCTATGATTTTTCCGTAATTGCAGCCCATTCATTTTTTTTTGTTACCCATTTGCAGAACCTGAGCTATTGTTGTCCGGAGAGGACAAGGCAGGTGGAGGCCCTAGAACCCTGTTTGTGATAGATGGTGTGGGGACATTGAAAGCATCAGATGCAACCCATTCTTGTAGAGAGAGGCTTTCAGGGATCACTGGATTGACAAACCATTTTGTAGTGGATATAGTATCAAGAGATGTTCCATTGAAGCCGGAAACACGAGCAGTTTTAAGAACAAGCACTAGTTTCTACGGAATGGAAAGGAAGTCTTCTAGCTCTTCTCCAAGTGCAATTGAATGTTGACCCCACAAAGTGATGGAAACACTAAATGCGACATGTCTTTAACTTGCACTTGTCCTCTTCACCATTTATGTCTGATCATGTCTGCGAATGGTGGATCGCGGAGAAATAGCTAGAACAACACCAATAATGTCGACAAAAGAACCGGCAGGTCTTCTAGCTATTTCTTTGATGGGGAGAAAGTGGAAGTGGTGCAAAGGTATGATTTCGTTGTTCACATGCAGAGGGTGAACAATGGATGTTGCTTGAACAAAAAATTTCAGCGAGTTGTTCAGGTTGTTGAACTTTTCTTTTTCTTTTCCAATTCTTCCGTTAGAGATGGTGTACAATTTTTCATTTTCTATCTTGTCATAGAACTTTTCTGCAATCTCATTGAAACAAGTGACATGGATTTCACCACCTTTTCTATCCACAAATCAAAGCCAAAGAAACAACCATTTCCGTTATCATTACTATATGTTCACATGGAGTTTTTTGCCAGTGCTCTTCCCTCTATGGACCAAACCCGCATGGTCGTGTTCAAGTCATTTATGAAGATGGCCTTCGACAATGATTTTGAGGAAGCATATATCTTTTGAGGTGGTGTTTGTGGAAACAAAGTCTTGGCCACACCCTCAGTCTAGTCAACATGTGCCTGTTTTTTGAATAATAATATGGCTGGGGATCTAGGAAGGAGAACCAATCTGTGGATATGTTTCATTCACTATATCCATATCGGTAATTAAAACGGTCCTACAGGTAGGCAATGCAACGAATGAAAATGTTAGAAAATATTGTACGAGTTACAAAAGACAAAAAAGTGAAAATATCGACTACATACATTTCATGTTTGACCATCCTACAAACGGTTTTTTGCAGGTGAATTATTGTGCCTTCCTTCAACATTTTGTCGCAACCAGTTTTGAAAAGGAGGGCAACAATGTTGTTTGATGTGAACACCGTCAGAAAGGTCAACTCGATGTTGGGTTTCACTATTTAATAAAGAGCGCATTGGACAAATGTTGAGGAGCTGGAACGTGGAACCCATATCTAAGCAACCGGACATTAGGCATGCAACACCTCCTTCTGTTAAAGTTGTGTCCATTTTTCAATGCAAAAAGTAGAGGAGAATGGATGCGCTACATGACAAATGCAATGGTCAACAACAAAGTGAAAGTACACACCAAAATAAACAAGCCAACCGAATGCTATGCCGCCAATTAGAAAATGAACAGGATATTTCTTTTTCTTAAAAGCCATTGTGGAAGGGAAGGTTGAAGTGGATCAAAAGATTGATGGCGGGTTAAAGGATAGTAGCTAGAGTTTGCACAAACAAGTTAAAATCAAATGCAATGCCACCAATCACAAAAGGGCAATTTTTTTTTATTAAATTTCATTGTGGAAGGGAAGCTAGAAATGAATCTAAAGAATGATAACAGGCTAATAGATAGTAGCGTTGAGTTTGTATAAATAAGTTAAACAAAAAGCAGGAAGCAACAAATTAATGAATGGTGAATCAAATATGTTATCATTGATTGATAAAAAAAGCACAAAAAAAATGAATAAAATTTTCCAACATTTAATTTTACGTGGCATCAAAATTCCAAATATCTAAAACTTGTGAATGCACACAAAGTCACACCTAGTAAAAAAAGAGTTTGTAATAACAGATAGCCGTGGATTCATTTTTGAACAAGCATGAATTTAATAGAGATATGCATTATATAAACGTATTCTATACATGCCATTTTAGCACTATGGAAGAGGAGCTTGCATAAGAAAATGTATCCGAAAAATGATTACGTGAAAACAAAGTTACCATTTGTGAATGTACCTAAATATAAATAACTTTATTGAATTCCACTACATAATAATTAAGAGATACTTATTATATAAAAAACATAAATACACTACACATTTACACATAAACTGAAATAAAGAGAGTTGTGCACACATAATTAAAAATAAAATAAAAAACCAAACCTCCTTAAATTCCATTCCATAGTGATTAAAAAGTGGCTATTGAGACTCCATAAACATGAAAAATAGGAAGCGTCATTATATAAACCGGAGAGTAAATACACTTACCATTTACCATTCGTCATGTATTAGCTATTTCCTTTTTGAAATAAAATCATTTTTGGAAGGGAAGGTTAACAAGCTCCATCCAATGAGTCAAAAATATTTGATTTCAATCTTGTTTAATGATTTTATTGTATGGAATTTATACAAGACACAAAATAAAACATTACTCAAAACTTAACCATTTCTCTGTTTGGGAACAACATTGAAATACTTAGTCATTTTGCAACATTGTGAATTCTATTCTATTGCTTTATCTTTCCAAATGAAAATGGTGCTACAAGAAACACTTTTTCCTTTGCTATAGGAAGTCATAAAAAAACATAGGTTGCCCTTTAGGATTGCATGTTTTAATAATAGATTAGATATTTATTTGATAATGTACATAGTAATTTTATTCATTTAAAATTCTTCATGGATTCAACTCAAATTCGCAAGCATAAGTGCTTATGTAAACACATGAATTCTCAAATGAGTTGAATTTATTAATCTTGAGCTAATTTTTCCATACATTTGATGTTGATTTATTTTGAATTTAAATTTTGTCTTTTAGATCTCTAAACCTACCTTCCCTTGCATTCAATACAAATTTTGAGCCAACATTTTAAAAATATGTTTTAAGAGGGAATTTAATTTAACGAAGATGAAGATTTTTTGTTTTATGTGAATTATATGTTAACATGGGGACATACATTTCATATTTTGCAAATGTAAAAAATGAAATCTTACAAGCATTTATAGAGAATAAAAGTCTTAGAATATACAACTAATGTGGATAAACATATTTTTGTAGAAGTGTTAAAATAGTTGTTATGCAAACAATGTTTTTTTCAAAATTTTTGTGTTTCCAAAATATGCCTTTATTATAGTAAAATATAAGATTGGAGAATAGCCACTAAAAAACTCAAAAGTTTAGCTTAGAAAAAATAAAATTTATTGTCTAAATCTATGTATTAAATTATTTCTTGATGGTGAATACACATAGATCAATTTCTTCATCAAAACTAAATATGAATAATAGGATGGATAAAAAACATTAGAGAGATCTGTAATTCCCTTCAAAAATAATTATTTTTTTTACTTTTTAAAATAACATTATGCCAATTAGTTGAACAAAACCATTAAATATGTTCTCATCTCTCAAATTTCTCTCAACCTTTTTTTTTCATCCCCACATTTTTTATTGAATGCATCTTCTAATAAAAGTAAAGGAAAATCTACTTTTTGAATAGAGAATTCAACTGCAATCTTGATGGTGAGATATAAAAGATATATCCAAGGACACATGAACACACCTAAGCTTTGTAGGAATATTTGAAAATATTGGTGACATAAGAAAACAAAGTATTTAATTGAAGGAAGCACATAGTTACCCAAGCTTTGTATGATATTGAAAAAAATGAAGGGGAAAACAAACTATTTAATGGAAGGAAGCACATAGTTTCCAAACCAGAGCAAGGTAGATAAAATAAACATATATATAGTTTGACCATTGTATGTACTTACAAAATAGGGTTTAAGGTTCAACAACACCCACAACAAACCAAAGTACAAGTTGTTAGATAAAGCAAACTAGTATATTCGGGACAATATTTGTAGATCCAAAATATGGCTCATCGTAAAATGTATACTTGCAGAAAAACCTTACAAAAATCCTATAACTATATACAGTCTACAACTTTATTCTCCTTTACAAGGTGTTTGGGGAGGAGGCTATCATTTTTTTTTCATTTTTTTCTTGCTAGCACCAACAATTTTCTTTGCAGACTTTGTTTTTTTTTTTCCACTTTCTTTTTCACAACAACCACACTCATTTTTTTAATTTATAGGAAGGTTCACATTTCATTGCAGCCTCCTTAGAATCGTAAGCTAGGCCAAATCCGCGGGACTGAGGTCCAGCAGTACAAATTTGGACAGATACAAAGGGCTTTGTGGCAAAAGATGAAAGTCGCTCTCTAACCAATTCTGCTATAACCGGTTTAGGTGGTTTTGGTTGCCTGCAATGTAAAACATTTACAACAAACTGAATCCTCTTAAACTGCTCTTCTCTTTGCAAGTGCGGTGTCGTAACAGTCACACCAACCGGGGCAGAGATAATTGTATTTCTAGTCCTCATTCTTTTAAACTAAAAAGGAAAACATCCAAACATTAGGGAAAGCAACACCAGATGCAAAATGTATGATGAGTTGAGAAAGAAGTTTTCTTTTCGTAGGTAGCTTTAAAAACCTCCCCGTTGAACATTCTAACGCTCCGCAAGGGTCACTTGCAGGCTTCAAAGTGGCTTCCCAGGGAGATAACTCCCTCGGCACACTAGGAATCATGCTAACAAGAAAGGCACGCGCTCCTTCATGCCATTATTACTCAGGGAGATATTGTTTGCATTTTCACAAAGCATAAGAAAAGACTCACACAAAAAATTCTGAAAGGAAAAGATACCTAACCATAGCAACAACAACAACGTACATTGAAAGATTCTTCACCTGAACAAGCTGAATACAACATCTAGCTTGTAGTCGGAGATATGGAGCATACAAACAAAACAAAATGTACGTAGACAAAGAAAAAAACCATATGGTATACGTTTCAACAAACATGCGTACAAAGTTTTTAAAGTCCATGAAATGCTTAAATGTACAAATCTAACAAAGGACTCAAGTATTAATAGAAAAGAAGATGAGTTTACCTTTTTTTCCCAATAAACTTTTTTGCCCGCTACCTCCCACGAGAATAAGCTTTGTGCATCCAAACAAGGATAAAAGACATCTTGTTATTATCTAGCTTGCCCAGAGATATGGAGCATACACAACAAAACACTAACATGTACGTAGACAAAGCAAAAAAAAAAAAATGGTATACAACAAACATCGTACAAAGTTTTTTTAAGTCCATGAAATGCTTAAATGTACAAACAAAGGGCTGAAGTATTAATATAAACGAAGACGAGTTTACCTTTTTTCCCCAATAACCTTTTTTGCCCATTGCTCCCACGAAGATAAGTTGTTGTGCATCCAAACAAGGGTAAAAGACAACTTGTTATTCTCCACCAATTTTCTTGCTTCTAGCATCAAAAGAAATGCAAAACTTACATAAGAAAAGGACACAATAACATTTTTTTCCCATTAACAGCAAATAAAGAAAAATCCATCGCATGTAGTAAAAATCCATTGCAGAATGACTGAATAAAATTGTTTCAACTTTATATAGATTGTGTATTTTGTAGGAGATTCATAGTTTGTTTGTTTAGAAATTTGTATAGTTCTTCAAAGTACTCAAGAAAACCACAACATTCCCCTTAATACAATAGAGTTTGCTCCATTAACATATCCGCTTCAAAATCCTGGCTCTTAATACTCTAGTTTGCTGGTTTTCTCCTTACATTAACAACCATCTGTTAAAAATTTCCCACTATCAAATCTAGCTATGTTAAGCACAAAAAACCAGTCATGAGTGAAAGGGGACGAGGACTGTCCCAAATATCAAATATGGCTATGTTAAGCACAAAAAACCAGCCACGAGGGAAAGGGGACGAGGACTGGTCTTAGAGATATGATCTAGGATACGGGGACCTGGAGATGCAAAAAAGAAATAGAATAACAACATTTATATACTGGGACTTTGCACTCAGCAAGTGTTGAACCCTGGTGGGCTCTTTCTGAGCCAAACAACTTCACCAATGGGCCAACAACCATTCAATATAACATTTATATATTTAACTTTCTGAAAAAAAAGAAATGAAATACATCAGATTTTGATTTCATTAACATTGAACATTGAAATAAAATTCAGAAATATACAAAATGCATTATAAAGTTTTAGCAAAGTTTCGTGAGATTCTGAAGAAAGTAGAAATTATAATCATTGCAACTCATAAACATCATCCTTTTAAGTTCATAAAACATGAATGTCAAAAGTACATACTGATACACGGGCCAACAAATTCACATGAAAAAAATGAGAATCACATGAAAAAAATGAGAAACATATTCAAAAGTATGAACAAATCCGAATTCAATCTTCTATAGGGTCAACTTCTTTAGGACTCTTTCCCCCATATCCATTTCAAATTCCTGGCCATTTCGATTCTCTATTGTTGGTTTCTCCTTTCATTAGCAGCCATCTTTTACAAGTTCCCCATTATCAAATCTTATCAAATCTGGTTGTATGCACATAAAACCATGGTCATGAAGGGAAGGAAATGGGGACTGGTCTTGACCACAAATGATTGACGCTGGTTTTCGGACATAGTGACAACTGTGTGCTTGGATGTAACAAGAAATAAAATAATAATATTTATATATTTAAATTTCTGAAAGCAAAAAATAAAAATACATCAGATTTTGATTTCATAAACATTGAAAACTAAAATAAAATTCAGAAATAAACAAAATGCATTAAAATGTTTTCATCTTTAGCTTAGATAGAAAACATTAAGTTAAAAAAAAACATTCCATTTCCATAATTCCTTGCAATAAATCCTATAATCAAACTACATGTTTAAGAACACCCACAAGAAGCTCATCTCAGTGGCATAAAAAAATATCTATATAAATACTATCATATAATTTTACAAAGATGATGCATAAGCTTCTGTTAGAGAGTGGCATTTTGCTAGTAAGATGTAGGTTAATTGGTTAAATCAGTGGGTTGTTTCTAGATCCATCTAGATTCCATTCTTACATACATTCCACTTACAATTTCCTTATTTTCAATGTCATGAACTGGATTTGCATACTGAAAATTATTTAGAGTCTCTTTTGCATTTGTGTCAGCAGGACTAACACATGCTGACAAACATATGAAAGAAAATCAGATCCACATACACAAAAACTAGCAAACTAATGAACAGTAGAAAATTATGATGTAGAAAATGTGAATTATAGGAAATCAGGTCAACTTTGCACATAAGAATGTATATAATCACATCCGTCATCTCTATCCATATTAGATACAAGTAAAAAAATGTTCTTCAGTGCAATTCATTTGACATAAAATTTAGTATCCAATAATAAATTTTGAAAAGGGTGAGATTCATATCACATCACCATGGATCTATCTATCTATATGTATGTATGTATGTATTTGTGTGTGTGTGTATATAAAATCACAAGGAAGAATGAGTCTCACTTATCAATTTCTATAGTTTTGTTGTTTCCTCCAAGACAGTCCTGCAGAAATGGCAGAATAAGCAAATGTAAATATTAGCAAGATTTTCAAAGCAAAAATCTATAATTTCACAAGCAGAAATTTTCAAATAAAATGATGAGAAACATGATTCAATGTTTCCGAATTCTCTGGAATAAAAGGCCCATCTAAAAGAAAAAGGAAAAAACAAATGCACAAGGGACAAACATACAATCACATAACCCTCAAGCACACAAAGTAAATTGGTAAAACCCACGATAGGGAAAAAAATAGTGCTAGCCTTCCATCCGGGAACATTGTTTTTGCATTCGGGAAGGCAATAAGAAATGAAAACCCACCCACGGAACCGGCAGATCTATGGCCACACCACGGAAAAAGAAAAAAGCGAGATGTATGGTCACACAAACATTTATAGATGCGTGCGTAGAAATCCATCCACCGCCTTCCTTTACGCATTTCTTGTTTTTCGACGATTCCATATCGCATGCACTTGAGCACACATGCTCTCCTCGGTTCTACTCACCCTCTCTCCTATGCATCTTGGGAGAACCGCCCTCTTCTTTGTCCTCCCCACACAATGCATTACGGATCCAATATTATTCTACCACGACATGCACTTTAGGCGCGCATGCTCTCCTCGGTTCTGCTCACCCTCTCTCCTCTGCATCTCGACACAACCGCCCTCTTCTCTATCCTAGGGTTTCTAGCCCACTCCATCTAGCGGGCTGTGAAGTAGCCATACTCAACGTCTTCTAAAATCCCATCTCACCCGTCGATGCCCCTATACTTGTCGAGGCCGCTCACCTCGACCCACCAAGAACGCCTTTCGGTGTAAAAATTAATGACAAGAGGTAACCAAAAAGGTTAAAGGGACTACAAGAGGAGAAAAGAGAGCAAGACAATGCACGAAGGAAAAAAACAAATAAAAACAAAATATAATAAGCAATAGGAAAGGCATAGGATGCAACAAGTCTATTTGCCTGCTTAAGAGGTTCTATGCACGTGACCGTGGATCGTTGTGTGAAGTTGTGTGCCCGTTTATGCCTTCGGTGTTGTGTAGAAGGCTGAAGGAATGCACCAATATTTTGGGTCCCAAGGCTGCCATGATGATGTTTGAGGAGGCCATATCTATGTTGGGTCATCTCCTGATAAATAAAGCTACACACCTTTGGTCTTCATAATGGATAAGGGCTCGTAATGAGCCTTGAGTTTCTCAAAGATAATAGTACCTGCCATGGATCTCATAGTACATAGGAAAATGAAATATAAAGTGCTCCTCTGATTCAGGTTCATTATTGCAAAGTGTGCAAGTGCGTTGGTCTCTAGGAATGTAGTGCTCTGTCTCCATGTGAAGCTGATGAGAGCAAACTCATAGTTGACCCAAGGGGAATCTCAAACCAAGTGGGAACTGATGTATTTGGGGGAATGACACGTTCATCTTCAATTTGGAGATAATGCTCCAAATAGTGGTGCATTTTTGTTGGCAATGGTTCTAATGGTTCAATCCACATTGATTTTATGTAAGCTTTGTAGATCTCCTCTCTAATTCCTCTATGAATTTCCTTGGTTCACATGGAATATTATGAATTCATATAATCAAGGAATTCCTAGGGTTGATTTATAATTATGAGATTACTAATATATATAGTCTACAAATTAAATTTGTATAAAAAGAGTGAATTTAAAAGAAGTTAATAACAATGTCTTGATTTCATTTGTAAAAATAAAGAATTGTGAAATATGATGTAGAGTGAAACATTATTTTTAATTTTTTTGGATCTTGAAGATATTGTAAATATTTTATGTTCCATTTATATAATTCCATATTTTACATACATCTATATTAGGGAACTTGTCGACACTAAAATTTGAGAACTAAATAACGAGTTCGTCTTTGGTCTTATGTTAATTCAAATGTTCACATTCTAAGCCCAATAAATGTATTTTCTTCTCCTTCTTTACTTACTCTTACCTACACACTTTGCTTTAGGTTTGAGTTTGGATTAGATCATAAGGATGATTTCACAAATGTGTGATACTTAGGGTTTCATAGTGAAAGTCATCATATTCATTCTCAACTACACAAAAAGATGAATATTCAAACTAAGCATACATCCAAAACCATACAAAAGAGGTTGGAATTGTATAATAGAAGGTCAAGACTATAAAGTGGTTGTCTTGTCCCGAGACAAGAGAAGTTTCCTAGTTACAAGTTAAAATATGAAGCATTTCAAGATCTAGATTAATCTTGTCATCCATTCTACAAACCTAAATGCTTCGTAAACCACTTTACATAGCTAATTAATTATCCCTTTATGAGATTTGATGAAACATCTTATCATTTTAGAATTTTTGCAAGTATTTATGTGTTATTTTGAATGTGCATGGTTAATGTTAAGTAATTCATTCAAAATAAGCCATTGTAAAAAAATACTTACATCCTAATAATGAATAACGACACTTTTCTATCATTTTTAGGGTGTAAAAATTTAGTGAACATGAATATTGATCAAATCTATCACTTTTTTCAAACCCTATTTACCCTAGGGATTCATTTTCAGGTTTTTGTTTGCTTTTCTTCTACGTCCTTCATCATAGAAATAGACTTAATAGTCAACATATTGATCATAATGAACTTTATTCTCGTACTCACAAGTTTTGTTTCTCCATGGCTTCATCTTCTCCTCATGTCCAAAGAATCTCTTCACTCATTGTTTTGAATTCTAATGATGTCCCTTGTGACAATAGTAATATAAATAGTGAGCACCGGTCTAATTATAAAAATAATATATAAAATGGTGTAGATCTTGAACAAGCTAACTTCCTTTCTAATTTTGATTCACAAATTTATGATATCACTCATTATATAGAGCTTATTATCAGTATTCTTCTCAAAATCAAAGTATCTCATGATAAATCATTTAATGATAAAACCATCTCTCGGTATGCCTCAACCTACATCTTCTATTATTTCGATAACCATTAGTCCTACATCTACAATACTTACATATTTTATGAAAACCAAAGGTGGCCCATCTCACAATGTTACTATGTCTATTCCTATGACCAATTCCATTTTTGTATCTCCTTTATAAACACATGGTTTATATGCTTATTATTCTAGCATACAAGTTTTTGAAATCATGTTTCCTATTTTAAAAGCTCAAGTCTTTCGATTAAAACAAGGTTCCTCCACATCTATTCATATTATATACTCTACTAAATTAATTCATAACCTATTTGTTCAAAAAGTGGATTCCTATCCCTTTCTTATGGGGTTTGTTTTAACATAAGATTCCCATTTTTGATGATGAGGATGATCTTGAAGAACACTTGCATTCTTCCTATGCCACTTTCATCGATTATGCTTATAATGACACATTACTTATAAAGCTCATTAATAGAATTCTCAAGGGTTTTGTAATACAATATTTATATTATCTTCCAACTCACTCTATTAAGGCTTCTACCCCTCTATCTAATCAATTTCTATTGCACTTTTATATCAATATTAGGGACATAGTTTCTTATGCTCAAATGGATAAAATGAGACAAGGTTCTAATGAGCACATCAGTGATTATGTCTTACGTTATAACACTATTCCTACCAACATGAAAAAATTATCCTAGATAGTGAGATTTAATATCTATTTACATAGAGCCTTGTTTCCCCTTTGTAAGAGTTAGAAATTATCATTGAAATATTACACTCATTTGATCATTTATGTCATATAATAAAAGAGCGTGAATCTAAAATCTTAAATATGAACAAACTCACATAAATTACCAATGCTTCCATCACATCTAGTTCTAAGTTCAAGGTAAACCTACTTTAAAAGGAAAACCCAATGAATATAAAAATGATGTTAAAGATATTGTTAATGGTGTATCATAACCTAAAACCTTCAATTACAAGCCCCTCACCGGTAGCTCAAAAATTACCTTGTGCACCTCATATAGAGCTCAACACATTACTTGAGAGAAACTAGGTATCTCTCCCTCCATTGATGGAGGTCAATGCCAACAAAATTCATTATAAGAATTTCGATGCTAATGGATTTTTAATTGTCATAGATATTTTTCATTCTACTTGATCAATGTCTTAAACTTTGACATGTTATACAAGTTATTACTAAAGAAAATGATATCAAATGGTACAAGCCTAGTGACCAATCTAGGCCCACTAATGACAATTTGAAGCTAAGAATGATAAATGAACCGATTCCTTATAAAAATCTATTAATTATAAAATGGAGGTGCACTATGCTCATCATTTGATACCCCCACATCCTTCTTATGATCATATAATTGATGTTTTAATCACTACTATTACTACTACATCACTTTCATGACAAGTTATTACTTTTGATGATACTTGATATAGTTTTTGATCTTGTTTTTATATAATTTACATTTTTGTTTTTGTTGGTCAACATCCTATACATAATGTTTTGATGGATAGTCATGTTAAATATTACATGTGCACTTTTAAATTAATTCTTTCCTATGGATGTGCTAAAAATAAGTGACATTTGACACTCAAACTAACTTTTGGCATTGTTATACCTCTCATTGTTGGCTCTACAACGATGGCTATTCCATTTTTGGTTACTTATTCTATTAGCTCATGTGATATGCATCTAGATTTCCCTTGGATAAATACTTTTACGGCTATACCATATGTATTACATCAATATGTTAAGTTAATTTACAATCAACAAGTTTTCATGGTGAGGGACGTTTCATATGAGGCCCCAATTCCTAAACTACTTATTTGGAAAGATACAAGTACTATTTATATGCATAGTACAATTACACATGTTTCTTCTAGTGAATCTCTATCCTCTAGGTCTCATGCTAGGTCTTCTATTACACATAATTCTTCGAGTGAATTTTTATATCATAGGCCTTTTTCAGGTATTTTACTATGCATTCACAATATCATGTGTCTCATCCTCATAGGCATCTTGTTAGGTTTTCTATTACTCTTATTACTTCTAAGACTATACCCCTTGAACTTATTCTAGGCCTCCACATGCAAATTACTACTTCTTACAATTCTTTCCATCCTAGGTCTCCTATATCACATACTATGACTTGTACATGGATTAAACAAAAGATCATTATTATTCTCTTATGACATAGTTGATTCCTAAGCTCCCTTCACCCTAAGGGTATATAGCACTTCCTCATGAGTCTCTTAGTAAGTAGCTCTTGTGCTACCCCCTTTCTTGTACATAGTTATTTAAAAAAATACAAACACACTCCAACATGACATGTTCATGACTTAGCTAGCTAAGTAGTTCTTATACATATGTTGTTTGTCATATTGGTTTTTTAGATAACATATTTATCTATATACTTCTTACACACATGTATTCAAAAGATATACTTGGGCTTAATGTAGGACACATGTATTTTGATAGATGATGAAAGGTGTTAACTTAGTCCCTTCGAATGAAACTAATATTTTAGGACATCTATTAAACTATTCATGGTCTTTTGTTTTATTATTATTTTCTACTTCCACATTATACATTATAAATTATACATTATACATTATACATTATACATTATACATCTTTTGAGATAACAAGTTTAACACAAATATCTTGTGCATTGGTAACCTATCTTGCTATATATGTTTTTTCTATCATTGTTTGGTATACATGTTGAGCTAGATTACTTTCTTTCTCAATTGTTGTTACTACTTGTTTATTTATTAAAAAATGGCCCGATTGTCTTAAATGTCTTGTGACACCAAAGGTGACCCATGTTTATGGCTATATGAGTATCTTGTATGCAATTGTTATTTTTAGGTGGCCTAAGTGCCTTCTATGCGATTGTCTTGTGACTTGTGGGTGTCACATGTTTTCGATCTGTGTCTTGATGTGACTATTTTATATGTTATTGCTTTTGTTAGCTTGATGACTGTTTATTGATTGTTTTATTACTTTATTTTATACACACATACTATTTCCAATATATTTTTTTGTTTCATATTTCTGTCCTTGTGTGACATGGTGTACACCATGTGTAACCATCTTGTAGGAATGAGATGCTAATGATGACCACTACAAGATTCTTCTATATGATCTAATACAGATTATCAAACTTATCCAAAATGGGTACACAAATATTTTTGAGCCACATGCTCAATTGTTTTATCACATCTACCTCGAAGAGGGTGAATTAATAATGGTATATTCTATACCTATGACTAAAAATGATATATTACAAATTATACTCACAAATTTTTATAGGGTCCATATCTTTCTAAAAAGTTTGATATAAATAAAAGTAGTAGAAATTTACAATGGTAAAAACCATACACTTCAGATCAAGATAGTACAACATTTTAGACCCTATAGATGTTGTTGACATAGGTGTAAGTTTTTAGAAAATAATAATAGTTATTACCGCCATTTACAGATATTTTAGTATAAATTCAAACACAAATGACACAATTTAGAGCCCTATACAAGGAGGATGAGTACTTCATTATTTCTCCATTAAACTATTCAAATAAAATTACAAGAACATGGTTATGTGGTCATGGGCCTTCTTATACTTTTTGTTATTCAACATATTCATATTGAGACTCAAGGTCGATCCATTCCTTTTTGAATTTGTGATTTATTTACAAAGTTAGGACTAGATATATCTACAATGGTTTGGTCTATGGGGATTAGAAGGTATAGAAGTAGCTATGCTATTTGTAATATGTAATTCCTCTCCTCTTTAAAATTTATGTGGGAAAATATCAATGTTATTAAAAAATATGTAGAGTACTCTTTCCTCTTAATGGGTTGTTTTAGCACCACTACTCTTTGGTGTTGGGTGATATGCAATCGAATCCATCACTTATTCATGTTTCTCCTTCAATGCAATTGGAGACTAATCATCCCTAGTACTTCAAAATTTTAGCAAAACATTTAAATCTCTAAACCACAACAAGAATGAGATATCTTCCCTATATAAAATAAACAAGTGAATTCCCTACATTTTTTTATATCTCTTTACATTAGTTTGTACAAGTAATGTTTTTTTCAAAGTTACTATCATTATTTACATTTGAGTTATAGTTCAATTTCTACTATGGGAATTGAATACACTTAGTGTTGTAGGTTTCACCATAGATTATGCCAAAACCAACATAAAGAATAACAAAACTCCGTGAGAAGGAAAAAGATGTGTATCCACTCAATTATATTTTCCTTTAAGAATTTCATTTTCATTTCATAATTATTGGGGTTAAAATTTAAACACTAAAATTTGGTAAATTATCCTTTGGAAATGACAAGTTTGGATTTGGTCATATGCTAAGATAAATAATCACATTCTAGAACTAATAAGTGTATCTTCCTCACTCCTTGAGTTTTCACTCCTATACATTGTTATGTTGTTTTATTTGTGAAATATTAATTAACCAAAGTACTCATTAATCTCTACGTATCTTTCTTGATATTTGAGTTTTACATAACTAGAGGCTTATCCAAAACCATTATGTTCTATTCCATGGTGGAATATGGTCTTCGATGACTTATACAGTCTTGGACCCTTCAATGCAATGACTCTTTTTCAAGTTACTGAATCAATCTATTAGTCATTTATACAAGTCATTGGTTCAACTTTAGTGTAAATATATAACCTATAGAAACCTATATAAGAAATTCAATTGTAGTTTATAACTTACCTATCACTCTCATAAGCTCTTATTGAAAATATCTACACTAAAACACCCAATGTTCTCCTAAATATTTCTAAAGTAGTTACACATCAATTAGAAAAGACACTATAACATATATGAATCACTCAACTATTTCAAATAGTTTAAACTTATCCATTATCAAACATTAAAGAGAAAATACCCATGCATTAAGAAGCCCAAAGTCACACCAAGCATTGTTAAATGATTAATTGGAAAAACTAGTTGCATCCGTATAGTTATTACATGATAGGTGGATAAATACATGTGGGTTGAGGCCTCTTTGGAATAAATCCAATATTGGTAGTGTACAAATTGCACTTCAATCAAAAACTAACATTTTTAAGGGTTTCCCACCCATGGTTATGGTTTGATTTTGGATCACATAATTAAGACGATTTCACAAATGTGTGACATTTAGGGTTTTAGAGTGAATGTCATCGAGTCACTCTTAGAAACATAGAAAGTTTCAAAGTCCCACTTTGTGTATATATCTAACATTGTATGGAGGAGGTCAAAACATACGATAGAAGGTCGATACCATACAATAGTTGTAAGGTCCTAGATAAGAGTAATTTCCTTTTATAGTTTCGGAGATGAAGCATCTCAATATATAGAACAAACTGTTCATCAAATTTGAGACCCAATTTCTTCATGTACCACTTTTGTAGCTAAGTATTATCCCTTTGTGTGTTTGGAGAAATCATCTTATGATTTTTAACATTATTGCAAGTATTATTGTGTTATTCGTATGAGTATTTTTAATGTTAATGAATTAATTGAGAATAACCCTTTGTAGAGCAAACCCTTACGTCATAATAAAAATAATAACACTCTTTTATCATCCATAATTCCACATTTCTTTGAAAATATTTAAATCTTTTTTAGGAGCACATTTTGGTGAATATGATGCAATCAAAATATTCCAATATCCCACATCTCTTTGAGTAATTTTGGTAAATAGTTCACATGGAATGTGTTTTCTTCCACATTGTAACATAAAACATTTGCTAAAAAATCCACTTTTGAAAATGATTTGATGGATATCCTTACTTTTCTAAATCTCCCATTTTGGTACAATCCATAAGGATGTTAGTAAATGTTATAGAATTTGTCCTTATACCTAGAAATTATATTTTCCTTAATATTTCCAAATCTTTATCAACAAACCCTTTTTTGCATATCATGCAATTATTAAGACTCATTAAACATGTTATATGTGACTATAACACTGTACCACTTAAAATACGGTTTGAATTCTTTATTTGATAAAATGGGCCTATAATAAATATAAATTCCATGCCGAACTATAAACCCATGTGATTTCTTTCCATGTTTCAAAAATATTAATTTTTCACATATATGATAATGATAGTGAGAGCATATGTACTAAAAAATACATAAATCATGTTCATCGTGACCATCTTGAATATGAAAAATGATTGATGATTCAAAAATCTCATGTTTTCTGTAGATACCCTAATTTCACATTTTTCCTAAATCAATTAATTCCTCTTCCTCATTTCCCACAAAAATACACTTCAATTAATCAAATATACTTTGATTAATTATCCATTTCAAAATCCAAAAATAACACAATCCTCACCACATGTCATTATTCTCCATGTTTTTCTACTATTTAATTAAAAATTCAAATTCAAATCCTCACCCACTCTTCATGGTCCCCACTCACCTAAAATCCTCCACTTATGAATTAAAAATCCAAAATCTAATCCTCACCCATTCTTCATGGTACCCACTCACCTAATCTTGCCCACATTTTAAAACCATGATTACTTAAATTACTCTAAGTTAATCACTCCCCAGCTATAAATACAACCTTACCCCTCCCCTCTAAAGACATAGAGAATAAGCTTGAATGCCATATCTAAGTTCTTGCATCCTTTGAGCAAAGAACATCCTTCTGCCTCGTCCTAATGCCCAAATAGCCTCATTTTGAAGCACCTAAATCCATAGTCCTTTTATCCATTTGGTGCAAAGTAAGTGGATCATTGTTGCAAGAAGGCCTTGCTCCGTCTTAAAGAAAAGCACCTACATATCATGCAATCGGGGCTCAATCCAAGTTTCCTAGCCCATTTTGAGGTTTTCTACGGAACGCAAAGGAGGAGGTATGATTGTTGGTATTTTACTTCCTTGTTAGTAGTGTATTTTTCCTAGCTCACATTCTAGCATGCCCGGTTACTTTTGATATGTTACCATTAATTTCACAATTAGTGGTTTTATCTGTTCTTTCTTTATTATTATTCGTTATTATTTCTTTTTCCATGCCTTATGGCCTTCTTTGGTTAACCTTCACGTTGTGGGTAGTGTTTTTGTTGTGTGGTGTCTTGTGGTGCATCTGCAGGTTATAGTAACAATGACATTACGACACTTGTCATCTCTTTGATTTCCTTGGTGCTCGAGTGTGTAACAGTAAAGAAAATTCATCACTTGCTCTAGATACTCGTGGGTCGCCGTGGATAAAAACATTTTGGTATGGGAAACTGATCCGGAAAGTCATTTTGAAGTTTCCTCTCGTCAATTTAATTTGATACTCAAAATTTGTAGCGTATACTCTTATTATACGAATTTAATATTCCCTTTAGTTTTCTAATTTCTTTTACTTTAGTATGGTCTTCTCTGTCTAAAACCTACACACAAAACAAAACAAAAAGATTATTATTATTAAAAAACTCAAAATAATACAAAAAAAAAAATTTAGTATTTTGCTTAGCCCGTCTATTCATTTCAATCTCAAATCTATATAGCTTTTCATGTTTATGATATAAACATATTTATTTATTTATTTCAATTAAAAGCAAACTTTACATATCCTAACTACACCTACCCATCATCCCCGCTTCCCAAACCTTCACGTCGACCCCTTGTCCTAACTCCCCTTCCACCCATCTCATCTCCTTCCTTCCACTTCAGCTCTTCTCCCATTCTCCATATCCCACCGATCACATCTCCCAAGATCCTCGGCCATGCTATACCCCACTATCTTCTAACCAACTCCTTCCCCATTCCCACATCGACTCCTTTCCCTATTATCCTCCATGTCGAACCCCTCTCCTACCAATCACTTTTACCCCCTCTCCAGGTCACTTCCCGCCCGACCACTAAGCAATCCCCACCTCTTCCCCACCAACTCCATCCCCACCTCCGACTACTCTACCATCTCCTCCCCACTCCCTCCACACCCAAATCCCTCACAGTCCTTCCTCTATGCCTGTCCACCACCCATCTTCCTTCCACCTTCCACTCTAACTCCCCATCAAACCCATCTCCCACTTCTCTCCATGTCAATCCAACTCACCAATCATCTCCACACATTTCAATCCCTCCCGAATCACTTTCCAACATAGTGTTTCCACCCTCAATTCATCTCCATCCTCGACTTGCTCAACACCTTGAACCCCCGATCCACTCTCCACTCACACCACCGTCCATGCACTCCCGACGCCAAACCCAAGCTCCCACACATCCCTCCCTCAAACAACTTGCATCCAACTCATCCCCCACTTCCACATATGCCTTTCTCCCACGTATTCTATCCTACGTGAGCTCCTCAACTCCCACCAGAATCCTCCATTCACATAATAAACTTTTCCATGCCTTCTTGCTATTATTGTGGTGTTGAGATTGACAAAGGATTGGAGGCCATTTTTGTGATTTTAATGGTATATTACTGTGCCAATTTTTCAAAACCATAGACAAACTGCACATATTGATAATTGTACATTTTTTTAAAAAATAATGGTTTATATAAACACGTAATCCATATTTATATATGAACATAGAAGAGATATATCTATAAAAATTACTGGAATTTACTACTACTGTCCTTTCTCCCCTTCCACGTCACCCCTTTCTCCCTTTCTCCCAACTCCCCATCCAACACCCACCCACTATAAAATCCTCTCCTTCCCGTTAACACCCCCACGTCAAATCCTCTACATAGACCACTCCACTCTCAACACTCACCTCCATCCCCACTTGGCCACTCACTCAGCTCTTCACCCAACTCCCACGTCCCCTGGTCAACTTTGCCAAATCCCCAAACGTCGTCCCTCATCTTATTCATCCCCCACCATTTGAGTTCATTAAAATGTGTGTGTCGCACTCTCTCTCTCTCCCCTCCATCTGCAAACACTCAAACTCCATCCTTACCTCGACTACCCACATCGCAACTTCCTCCCACGTCGACTCTACTTGCTTCCCCTCCTTTGCATGAGCTCTCCCCACTCCTCGACCACGTCTCCCTTCTCCACTCATCAAGCTTCATCCCCATTTTCTTTCCTTGTTTGTACGTCCACCCATTACTTGTTCTCTCCCATTTCTCACTTAGCCACGATTTGTCCTTCCTTGCCACTTGGCCACATCACCAAACCCCCACTTTTGATTGCCTTTTTAGCATATCATGAATAGTTACTTTGACTTCTAAAATAGTCATTCATAAGACATATTTTAATTCAAATTTCTACCTATCATGTACCCTTTTCCATTAAAATGTTCACCTACTAACCTATGTTTTTAAGGAACCCTCACACAATGAATTTTGCTAAGAGCAAGAGTCTAAAAAATTCCAAATTTTCGGACTTTGGAATTTTTTCCTTTTCATAATTTTGAAGCTAAGTTCAGATTTTAAATTTGATTTTTTAAAGTTTGAAACTCTGAAAGTCTAAATTTTGAATTTTTTGGGCTTTTGGAATTTTGGAACTCTTTAGGCTCTTTTGTTTAAAAATTGACTCGACTTCCGAAGTCCGAAAATCCAAAAGTCTAAATTTTCAGATTTTTGGGTTTCGGGTTTTCGGATTTCTCGAGTCATTTTAGGATTTTAAACTTGATTTTTTCCAAAGTTTGAAACTCTAAAATCCAAATTTTAGACTTTCAGTTTTTGGGTTTTAGACTTTTAGTTGCCAAATTATCCTTTGCTTCCCCATTTTTTCCAAGTCCAAAATCCCAAATTTCAAATTTCGGTTTTTGGGTTTCAGAACTTCAGAGGTTTTAAGCATGATTAATTCTCACCTACCTCCGTACGGGGTAGATTTTTTACCATTAATGTCGGGATTTCTATATAAACGTGGATTTTTACTTTTATTTTTACCTGACACTTTCGCTCTGACATCTCATTCTTGTCCTTTTCGATGTCCTTTTCAAGGTATGTTTTTGGTTTTACTTTCTTTTGGTTTTTAGGTCTTTTCTCCTTTTTCCCCATTTTGGGTTTCTTTTGTTTTCCCCTCTATTTTCTCTTGTGATATCCTTCTTTTTACCTTGTTTTTGTAGAGGGTTTTTAGGTTTTTTAAGAATGGGGATCTCTCTTGAGTCCCTCATACTTCCTCCTGTTTCTTGAAATCCACTTTGGTTTCTTAACATTTCCTTTTGCAGTTACTTCAGAGATCATTCAGTGTCTTTTGGAAAAGTTTCATTTCAGAGAAATCCTCAAAAAATCACAAGGTGGGAAACTACGTGGGAGAAAATTTTTTTGAAAAATTTCACAGAAATTTTTGGAAATCGAGATTCCAGTTTTCAATTTTCAGATTTTCAGAGAATTAGAGATTCCAGTTTTGGTTTTCAAGATTTTGGTGAATCGGATTCTAGTTTCAGTTTTTAGTTTTCGGAGAATCGGAGATTCAATTTTGGTTTTAGCGATCTTTTGGATTTTAATCCCTACTTTTCGAGAAACTTTTTAGAGATTTCTTTCAGTATTTTCTTTCAAACTTTTTTGGTTCGGGTTTTCAGAGTTTTCCTGCTCTCAGATTTTTGGATTTCTATAGCATTCAAACTCCCAAAACATAGGTTTGATGTCTGCCTCTACTTCAAAAGGGAAAGAGAAGATGAAGTACACATTTCTTGGAGTTTCTCCTCAATCCTGCTTAACCTCTGATTTGGGAAATATCGGGGACACCGATCTCGGGCAAGATTGATCTTCTTGAGTTCTAGGAAAGATTAAAGGCCCCAAATAAAAAGCCATGGATGTAGGCCATCTTCGATAGTGGTCTTGCTCTTGCCATTGGTTTTCCCGCATCCATGCAATGCCCAAAATTTGTCCTAGCTGCAGTAGCAGCTCACTACGACGAAGACTCTATGTCGATAAGAGATAGCGACGATAAGGTGGTAATCCGTCTGGACCCGGATTTCTTCAAGGACTTGTTCAAACTTCCAGACGTACAAGATTACGCCACTATCTCACCTGAGATAGTAGTCGAGCACTAGGATAAAAAGTAGGAGGTATGCTCGAAGGTTATGATGAAGTCTTACCTAACTAAGAATTTTTCCAAATTTCCCAAGACTATACATCGATCAGATTTTATTCAGGAGGTCAACGACCTCATTATACTCTTGAGCAGAGTTTTAGGTCTTCCTTCTGCTAAGGAATTCCAAGAATGGATGTTCTTGTACATAGCAATGATCAAGAAGAATAATGAGTTTATCTGATGGGGTGAACATATCAGCAGTAATATCCGCTACCAGTTGGGCAAGGTGGCAGAGACCAAATCCTTCTACATGACATCTTTCCTAGTGTATGCAGTTGTTGCTTATGGGGGATTTTATAGGGTTAAATACTAGGGGTGTTCATAGTACATCCCAAATATATGAATTTTATCCCCAGCTTACTCTAGATGAGGGGAGAAAACACTTCCAAAGGATCAGCGATGCTTTCTTCGCTATTGTCCTCTATTATTTTGACAAGGAGCTATATAATCGGTGGATTTACGATGAGGCTTTCCAAGAGGTGTGGGAATGGGGAGAAATTTACCTTTAGTTTCCCACATTCACCTACCTTCAGATTCCTAGTTTCATAGGCACCCCTAGCAAGTTGCCAAGGTGCCCTACTTGACAAGTGGATTCTTCTAGAATTGGTTCGGCAGTTGTTGGATTACCATAAAATCCAAAACAAGCGTCACAAGGTGGGGATGCATTTCCCTATTACAATTGGTAGGTATTCTTGCCTAACTATCCATAAGGCAAGAAACGTGGATGCTTGAAATGGTTGAGGTAACCCTGTGGACCTTCCATCCACAAACTAACTTTGACTATTGGGGAAAGTTTGGGGAAATAGGAAATCTAGTGCTCATATGCCCTAATTAGAAGATATATGGATCCATTGCCGAGATGAATTCATCATATGACAAAGGGATTACGAAAGATTAACCCTTGATGAAGTGTGGCAGTTTGGGTTGGCTGATGTGCCAAATGACTTACAAGATAATGATGAGGTTCTAGATTCATCATACAGGATGATGATGTTGCTAATAGACCACTACCATTGGTTGACTGGTATATAGAGGAATGCAACAATACTAAGGAGAGAGCGGGCCCCATTCTAAAAAGAACTTTCAGCTAGTTGGCCACTTTGGGAATCTCACCCAAAGGGGAAAATCAACCTTCAAATATAGGGCCCACATCAGCAGTGCACCAACCAACACCTACAAAAGGCAAGAGATCGACCCAAAGGGTTCCCATAGTTCCAAAGAAGATCTCATTTGTGGTTGGTGGCTCATCCCTTTCTAGGTCTACTACTTCCATAGGGTTACAACATCTACAGTATCTGAGATAGTGGAAGTAAGTGATTCCCCAAGTACCATTCAGGATCCATCCCATCTTCCCCTTCCTCCATTATCACTTCCAATATCAGTTCCCTCCACATCTACCATTTCCTCTTTTCCATCTCCTTCTATGGCCCAGGTATTTTCATCACTTCCAGTTTTATCAGTTGGGGAAAATATTGGGTCACCCATTTCTTCCTCACTTCCTTTGACACTCCCATTTTCTTCAATCTCAACTCCCAACATCACCTTGTCAATTCCCATGGCTCTCCTCACTCCCACACCTTCCATCATTGCCACCTCTGCTCAGATGTCAGTTGGCATGTCTAGCGATATTTCCTTAACTGGTACTTCAGGTATCGGATCTTTTCCACCTTCCTCAGCTCTAGCTATACCAGAGTGGTGTTTAGATAGACTCCTAAATAGAAGAAAAAAAGTTCCTCTAGGAGATGTGATAGATCTCAGCATATTGGAGTCCCTGCCCAAAAGACAAGCCAAGAGACCAAGAACCGTATCAATTCTAATGGTTAATCCATCAGGAGAGCACGTGATAGAAGTAGCTACCCCTATTGAGGGGAAAACTAAAGAGACTATCACAACAAGAAGATTACCGATCTTGAAGTTCTCATTGGGGAAGGCTACACATGAAGGAGCCAAGTAGGATGTACATACTACTCTTGGGGCCCTTTTGGAGAAATACGATAAAGACAAGGCCACCAAGGATGAGCTTAAGGCCAAGGTCGAGTAGCTCACTACACTGCTGCATGTAGAGTAACTCAACCCACTCCCCCCACTGACATCTCAACTACTACAACCATGAAATCTCATCTACCATCGATGATATCTCTTATCATGAAATCAAAAGCTAGGCTAGAAAGGGAGAGCGGTGAATGGATGGATGGAGAGGATCTTGCAGGAGGCCAACCCCTTGATCAAGGAAGCTGTGGAGATTTATGATGATTTATAGATTACAAAAACCACCATCACTAAGATGGATGAATCCCTCTCTGAAGATAGTAACAACTTGAACTTAACCTTGGTGACATGGAGTGACATAAGAGAGGAAGATTTTGACTTACTTTTGCAAGAGGAGGTAATTGATGATGCCTCAAAATTGTTTGAATATCAAAAAGCTATGGAATTCTAATGCAGGTGTCTGCAAGATCTAATTAAGAAGCTGGAGGATAAATGGGTGGAAATTATGGATGCCCTCAATGATATCTCTAAAGAGTTCGACAACGCCCACTGCAAGTTTTTCAATGAGAATATCGATGCTCTTCCCGAGGACCAGATCAAAGAGAATTTCAAACACTTGGTGGAGTGGGATGGTGATATTGTGAAAAATTTCAATAGTGACTCCATTGATCAACTGGTTCTATGCCAACTTTATAGGGAGACTAAAGAAAGTCATAATCAAGCTTCAAGGTTGCGGAAAGGATCACAAAAGAAATCAAATAGCAATGACGTGGTGAATCACTATGCGTGTGGACTGGAGATGATGAAACTCGGGTATTGTCAAGTTTACTTCAAATACGAGAAAACACATGGCCACGTGGGAAGAGGGGCAACAAAAAATGTAGAGAGAAGGAAAGGAGGGTGAACCAGGCCAAAGCTGAGTGGCCATGAAAGGACAAGTTGAAGCTCTGGAAATGGTCAAAGTCATAGGATTGACTTGGTCAACCCTCAGCAACAAATTTGCTATTTTTATGGGAGCCTGTTCCCTTTCATAAATGACATTACTATTTTTAGTTAACTTGTTAGTTAAGGCTCAACTGTAATGGCTCAGTTTAGGAACTTATAAATAGTGGAGTGCTCTACATTATTAGATATACATATTTTTGAGAGATTTGGAGGAAAGTTGCTCTTCAAGCTTGGAAGAGTACTTTCATAATTTTGTTGAAACCTTTTAATTATATTCAAAGTTTCTCCTTGCACTTGAAAATCTATCTATTGTGTTTAATGATTAATCATTGCATGCCTTGTGAATGAGATTCCTTAGTGTTATCTGATTAATCTACCTTTAGTTCAGGTTATCTATTTTCATATTGAGAAAAGAATAGTGTGATTTCTTCCCATCAGTTGTGAGAAAATATTTTCCTTCTGCTGATTAAAAGTTACATTATTATTATCATTTAAGTGAATAATGGATCTGTGTTTGTGATTATCCCTTTGATAAATTATCTATGTATTAAATTAAAGTTGATCCCTCTATTGTGTATGTTTAAGGTTTAACGGAGGAACGTGTGCTTCTGGTCTATGGTATTTTACCCTTTCCAAGTTGCAATAGGTGAGGGTGGTTAATGGTGAAACCATCATACCCACATTAACCCTTCTAGAAGTTAAATATCCCTTTTCTTGGTGCATCACCACTTCTAGAATAGATTTTATTTCCTTGTATTCTTCTTCCCTAAATCCCATGAAATGTTAGCATAGGACTAGTTTTCCATCTCTCTTACATCAGAAGTAGTGTTGTGTTTAGTCTAGGAGTAGGAAGCCGGCCTTCTCTGGAGGTTCACCTCAGCCCAAGTCCCACAGCTTGAGAGGTGATCCCATGTGTCCCAATCACACCAAATGTCATGATTCATATCAGCCATTCGGGGGTGCAGTGATTTGGAGACAACAATTTTTGGCACACCTGGTGGGATGAGTTGGTACCACTCTTCTCATTTCATTAACACAAGGTACCTAGCGACTCCATCTCTCTAGATTTCAAAGTTTAGTACAACAACTCATGTGAAGGATTCACACAAGAGCTTCTTCAAGACAGGATAATTATTTTCATACAAACTTTCTTTGTCTCCTCCAAGAAGAAGGGGAAGAAACCTTTCAGTGTCATCAGCTGCAGCTTTACCTCGTAGGGGACATTCAACTCCTCCTGAAAGACATTTCCCCTCACCAAAGTATAACCAGTTTGTGAATATCATGGCAGCCAATACTTGTCCTCCATTCAATACTAGCAGTCCCCTATTGTTAGCACAAAGAGACGCAATACCAACAGCCACTTTGAAAAGTTTACCATTTTACATAGGGAAAATAATGTATCACCTCGGGAGCACATACTGGATGTGGCCAACATCATGCAATACATAGTATTATAGAAGATAACGTGGCAGTTTGACTCCTTACTACTTCATTCAAAGGTAGGGCACTTCAATGGTTCCAGTTTTAACTGCAGGATCCATTACCAATTGGAATGATTTGGGCACAAAGTTGTGTAAACAATTCAAGATAAGAGTGATAATATTTCACTTGTGGAGCAGTTTCATACTATCAAGTGATCTTCCCAAGAATATATGAGTGACTTCAACCTCCACTTTGATAGGACTTGGAAACGGATCCCAACACTCGTAAGGCCATCCCCAGAAAGTGCTTTTTTATATTACTTACGGGCATTGAACAATGATGTCACTATGTCATGATCCAGTCTATGGGGGCACCGTGATCCCTGATGCTTACGAAGTGGCCATACGAGCTGAGAACTACCTTGATTCAAGTAGGTAAAATTGTTCCTAGACCCCCATTCCTATTTTTGTAGAGTTGGCAGGACAACAGCCAGTCCTTGCCCCAATCCCGGTTGCTTCGGTTCCAATAGCTACACATGCTTCCAATACCTCAAATGATTTGGCTGAGGTAAAATCACTATTACAGACCTTTGGGAATGAACTCGTAGCAATGAAAAGGCAAGTAGTCCCAATATACTCACCCCTTTCAATCCCAATATCAAACAAACCATCCTCCTTTCCAGGGAAGCGGTCAGCCACCAAACCAAGCTATAACCCAAGCTGCAACTGTGAAGCCTTTGAACTTTTGGAATCCCTCATTTAGCTAGCTCATCCAGAGCTATAGTCCCGGTGCAAAACAACCTCATCCAAGACTACGAATGGTGTTATCCATGTTCTCAACCCCATAACCAGAATCTTTTCCCAAATGGAGTTTTGAGCCAAGCTCTCATGGTTCAAGGCATAACAACTCCACCTGAATCATCTGCTGAACCATCCAATTCAGAAGGTCAAGACCAAGCCCCTGATGAAACCACATTATTAAATTGGCAGGTAGAGGACTTTTGTGGTTTGAATACTGATTCCTCCACCATAGCATCTAACACCCATTCTAAGAAAAGGGAAATAGATGCAGGGTCTCCCAATACTGATCAGGCATCCACTTCTCAAGCCCCAACATAGATACCAGATGATAAAGGCATGAGGAAGAAATCACCAAAATATCTGCTGATCAAAATACAAAGAAAGATGGGACGTCCAGTATCACGATACCCAATAAGCACTATCCAAAGGAAGACCCCAACATCCCAAAAGGTATTAGCAAAGTGGGAGCAATTCCATTCAACATAGTGGAACAAATGAAGAAAACCAATTTGAGCATCACAATGTGGGATGCACTTTCAATTCCTTCTCAAAGGAACTTGTTACGAGAAGCTTTGAACAACTTTAGCACTACTAATAGATCGTCGGGTCAAGAAGTCACAGTGGCAACCAGTTTGTGCCAACCTGAAACAAAAATACAGGCTAAGACCAACAAGCCTCCACCATTTTATATCTCACTGATCATTGGTGACCATTTGGTACACAATTGCATGATCGATTCTAGAGCTAGTAGTTCTGTGATGCCTAAGCAGATCACAGATGTATTACAGATTCCATATGCTCCAATCTCAAGAGGAGTTGTTCAGCTGGATGGTACTGTAGTCCAAACTATGGGGGTTATTAAGGGGCTTCAGCTCACCATCCACGCATGTCCTAGTTTGAATTTCACACAGGATATATCCATCATTGATCTCCCTCCCCTCTTCGCCATCTACTTATCACATGGATTTCACCACAAAAATGGGAGGATATTTGTCATCGACTTGGTCACATATGATCTTGAGGACTCATTATGGGATGAAGGTAACCATAAGAGTAGAACCAATTTCTCCTACCCATGTGGAACCATACACGTCCAAGCCCATAGAAGGTAACTACGCCATTTGTGACCCAGAAGAAGAGATCACGGATCATGAACCTGCTACTCTTGTAGAAGAGGTTCCTGATACAGTGCTTGATGAGGTGAGTATAGACCATCAATACGACCCGTATGCTGATTTATTGGCTAACGAGGAGTCTTTCTATTGTTTTTGGATGAGACTAGGCTTGGAACTTATTGTATACATGAAGAAGGTACAACCATACCTCAGTTGATTAAGATGCCCAATGATTCTGAAGGACTATGGAAGCTTTTCTTTGATGGTTCGGAGTAAGAATGGATCTGGTGTAGGAGTCATGTTAATTTCTCCAGAGGGGATAAATATTTCTCATCTTTTAGATTGCAGTTCAGTTGTACCAATAATGTTGCAAGTATGAGGCTCTTATACAAGGGTTGCAGCTGGCCCAACAAAGAGGAATCAAATCTCTGATCACTTTTGGCGATAGTGAATTGGTGGTTCATCAAGTAACCACCCACAGTGCATCAAAGAATGATCTCTTAAGATCATATAAGAATCGAGTTTGGGACCTAATAGAAGACTTTGAAGCTTTCAAAATTCATGCGGTTCCTAGAACTCAAAATCAAGATGTTGATAGGCTTGCCACCGTTGGATCTCAGTATGATATACCTACGGATATCATGAAGGAAGGGCAGGAAAATGGGGTTGATAGTAGTTCCTAGTCAAAATCAAGATCTTGATATTGCCACCGTCGGATCTCGCATGATATACCTACGGATATCATGAAGGAAGGGCAAAAAACAGTCAAAAATGGTTGTCCATCCCACAGTACCAGATAATGTAAGCAGTTGGCAGGTTTTTGATAGTGATGAGAAAATTGTTCTCTTTCTACAACAAGAAGTAGAGTTCACCACCAAACAACAAGGTAAATTGTAGGAATCCTATGGTGACTAGGTCATTCAGTTGAGAGGAAACAAATTTCCAAAAGGCTTGGTCACACTTGAATCTATCTTCAATTCGGATGACCAGGCTAAATGGAAAAACACAAATATGGTGGTAAAAGAAGAAGATTTTGAGGAAGTCGAGGTGGCCAATGAGAAACGTTTAAAGATTGGTAAGATATGCACTACTCAGGAAAAGGAAGCTTTCATTGAGTTGTGTTAGGAGTATCATGATATTTTTGCATGGAGCTACAAAGACTTGTGCATGTGGTTTTGACCCAGGCCTAGCCCAACACACGATTGAACTGGATCTCGAACTCTAAACCAGTTCATCAAAAACAAAGGCCAATCAATCCCAAGGTTGAGCCACTAATGAGGAAAGAGCTAAGCAAGCTTATTGAAGCTTGCATAATTTTTCCCATCAAGCATTCATCATGGGTAGCTAATCTAGTGCCCATGAGGAAAAAGAATGGGGAGATTCGACTTTGCGTAGATTTCAGGGATTTGAACCATGCCTCGTTAAAAGATCACTACCCTCTTCCATCAATGGAATAGATCCTCCAAATAGTGGCAGGTGCTCAAAGGTTTTCTCTGTTGGATGGCTATTCAGGGTATAATCAGATTTTGGTCCAAGAATCTGATCAATTCAAGATGGCTTTCACCACTAAGTGGGGCACATATGCATACAACAAAATGCCATTCGATTGTCTAATGTGGGGCTACTTTTCAAAGAGCCATGGACATGGATTTAAAGGACTCATCAATGATATGATCTTGGTTTACCTCGATGATATTACTTATCTATTCCAAACATTCTAAAGATCATATTACTCACCTAAGGAAAGTTTTCCGAAGGTGTAGGGAGTTTGGGATCTCACTAAACCCCAAAAAATGCATTTTCTCAATGCAGAAGGCAAGCTATTGGGGCATATTGTTTCAGCTGAAGGACTCTCAATCGACCCGGCCAGATTCAAGTCGATCTTGTCTCTATCTCTCCCAAGTCACAAAAAGGGGCTCCAGAGCTTCCTAGGAACTATAAACTTTGTTCGGAGATTCATTCCCCAATTTGCAGCATTAGCCAAGCCACTGATGGCTATGCTTAAAAAGAACATTCCTTTCTCATGGACAAAAGAGGGGAGAGAAAGCTTCGAGGCTATCAAAGCTACTATTTCCCAAGCTCCTACGCTGGTAAACCCCGGTTTGACAAGGATTTTATTCTCTACACTTTTGTGGGTCATGAGAGTATTTCAGGTATCCTCACTCAGTAGAATAATGATCTAATGGAGCAACCCATCACCTTCTTTAGTTAGTCTCTCAAGGAATACGAGCTAAAGTATTATTTTGTTGAAAAGTAGGTTTTTGCGGTCATTCGAGCCTTAAAAAAGTTTAGGCATATGTTGTCCAACAACAAGATACACTTAATGGTTTCTCACCCTGGCGTTAAAGAATTTTTGTTGAATAAGGAGATGAATGAGAAACGTGTTGGGTGGATCACGAAAGTCATGGAGTATGATGTACACATTAAAGTCACTAAACTTGTCAGAGGCAAGGGGTTATGCCAGTAGTTGGTCATGGATGTGGAAATAAAAAATGATAAGGATGTCACCCTCCTCAACATTGATGAAGGAAATGGTCCGATTGATTGGTTTACTACAATGGAAAATTTCCTCCTCTTGGGAGTATATCCCCCAAATATGGACAAGATTCAATGACGTACTTTCCATCTCTGGTCTATTCCATATGTTGTGGTAGATGGCATTCTTTTCAAGGATCTTGAACGATGTTCTTTTACGCTGCATCAAACCAGAGCAAGGTAAACAAGGTATTGGAGGAATTCCACAATGGGCCATCAGGAGGACATTTTTGGCACGAATGACTACCAAGATCATGTGGGCTGGTTACCACTGGCTAGACTTGTTCAAAGATGCCCATTTTTGGGTATAGAAATGTAAGGAATGTGCTCTGTGCAGGGAAAACAAAAGTTGGCAGCCCTCCCATTGCATCCCATTTTGGGTCGATCAACCTTTTGTCCAATGGGGGTTGGATTTTATTGGTATGATCAACCCTCCATCCAGTGAAGGACACAAATGGGTCCTTACTACGATGACATTATTTCACCCACTGGACATAGAAGTGGTGGCCTTGAAGGAAAGCAATGAAAAAGTGGTCCTTGAATTCTTGGAGAGTATCATGACAAGATTTGGTGTTCCATTTACTTGTCATCTCTGACAATGCAATGGCATTCCTCGGGATGAGAATAAGTGAATGGGCCATCAAGAATGGGGTCTATCTCAAGACTTCATCTAATTACTATCCACAGGGAAATGGGTTGGCTGAGTCCAGCAATAAGAACCTGATAAGAATCATCAAGTGCACAATGGAGGCCAACAAATGTACCTGGCATACCCAACTTAAGGTTGCTCTATGGGAAGATCGAATAACACCTAAAAAGGCTATTGGAGTTTCACCTTTTATGCTCATATACGGAAGGGAAGAAAAGTTTCCACTTTCCTTAGAATTGCCTTCCTTGGATTTGGCTTATCGGCTAGAAGTTATGGAGGATGAAGCCTTGATAGTGAGGTTTTTAGAACTCATGGAGCTAGAGGAGATTCGAGACACGGCTATGAATACGTTGATAGAACATCAGGCTCAGGTTAAGAAATCCTTTGACAAGAAAGCCTCAGATAGGTTGTTCAGGGAAGGGGATTTAGTTCTAAAATGGGATGAAGATCGTGCCAAACCAGGCAAGCACGCCAAGTTTGATGCTCTCTAGAGTGGGCCCTATGTCATTACAAGCTGCAAGGAGGTAAATTCATTTTGCCTATCCAGACTCAATGGAGAGGAATTTCCCATTCATGTGAATGGTATACACCTCAAAGCTTGTTTTTGAGGAGGTTCCACCCTGTATAGTTTTGTTGTTTTCCTCCAAGTGCTCTGCACATGTTTTGGTTTTCTTTTCTTTTGCTTGTGTGTTTTTTTTTCGGTTTTGGTTTTGTTCTTTTGGACTCCTTTGCCCAATGTTTTGCTTAAGGCTACTGGTGTAGAAGCTTAGCAGGAAATCTTTCCCTGAGATCACCAAAAATGTTAACCATTTAACCTACTTAAAAAGGATGTATGTCAGACCTATGTTTTTTAAGGAACCCTCACACAATGAATTTTGCTAAGAGCAAGAGTCTGAAAAAAATTCCAAATTTTTGACTTCAGAATTTTTTCCTTTTCAGAATTTTGAAGCTAAGTTCAGATTTTAAATTTGATTTTTTTTCAAAGTCTAAAGACTTCTCCAAATCTGAATTTTGGACTTTTGGGCTTTTGAAATTTTAGAACTCTTTAGGCTCTTTTGTTTAAAAATCGACTCGGACTTCCAAAGTCAGAAACTCCAAAAGTTTGAATTTTCAATTTTTAGGGTTTGGGTTTTGGATTTCTCCGAGTCATTTTAGGATTTTAAACTTGATTTTTTCTTAAGTCTAAAACTCCAAAATTAAATTTTGGACTTTTGGGTTTTTGGGTTTCAGACTTTTAGTTGCCAAATTATCCTTTGCTTCCCCATTTTTTCCAAAGTCTGAAATCCCAAATTTTAAAATTTCAGGTTTTTGGTTTTCAGAACTTCAGAGGTTTTAAGCGTGATTAATTCTCACCTACCTCCGTACGGGGTGGATTTTTACCATTAATGTCGGGATTTCTATATAAATGTGATTTTTACTTTTATTTTTACCTAACACTTTCACTCTGACATCTCATTCTTGTCCTTTTTCGATGTCCTTTTCAAGGTATGTTTTTTGGTTTTACTTTCTTTTGGTTTTTAGGTCTTTTCTCCTTTTTTTCCCCATTTTGGGTTTCTTTTGTTTTCCCCTCTGTTTTCTCTTGTGATATCCTTCTTTTTACCTTGTTTTGCTGTAGAGGTTTTTCCAGGTTTTTTAAGAATGGGGATCTCTCTGAGTCCCTCATACTTCCTCTTGTTTCTCAAAATCCACTTTGGTTTCTTAACATTTCCTTTTTGTAGTTACTTCAGAGATCATTCAGAGTGTCTTTTGGAAAATTTTCATTTTGGAGAAATCCTCAAAAAATCACAAGGCGGGAAACTACGTGGGAGAAAATTTTCGAAAAAATCTTCACACTTTTTGGATTTTGGAGAATTCGGTTTCGAGTTTTCAGATTCGAGATTCTAGTTTGGGTTTTAGATTTTTGGAGAATCGGAGATTCTAGTTTTAGGTTTTTATTTTTCGAGAGATCGAGATTCCAGGTTTTGGGTTTTTGGTGAATCGAGATTTTTAGATTTTGGGATCCCTACTTTGGAAAAAAAATTTTTTTAGAGATTTCTTTCAATATATTTTTTTGACTTTTTTTGGTTCGGGTTTTCAGAGTTTTCCTACTCTCAGATTTTCAGATTTTGTAGCATTCAAACTCCCAAAACATAGGTTTGATGTCTACCTCTACTTCAAAAGGGAAAGAGAAGATGAAGTACACATTTCTTGGAGTTTCTCCTCAATCCTACTTAACCTCTATTTGGGAAATATCAGGGACACCGATCTCGGGCAGATTGATCTTCCCGAGTTCTAGGAAAGATTAAAGGCCCCAAATAAAAAGCCATGGATGTAGGCCATCTTTGATAGTGGTCTTTCTCTTGCCACTAGTTTTCCCGCATCCGTGCAATGCCTAAATTTTTCCTAGCTACAACAACTCACTACTGATGAAGACTCTATGTTGATAAGAGATAACGATGATAAGGTGGTAATCCATCTGGACCTATTTCTTTGAGGACTTGTTCAAACTTCTAGATGTACAAGATTACGCCACTATCTCACCTGAGATAGCAGTTGAGCACTAGGATAAAAAGTAGGAGGTATGCTCGAAGGTTATGATGAAGTCTTACCTAACTAAGAATTTTTCCAAATTTCCCAAGACTATACATCGATCAGATTTTATTCAGGAGGTCAATGACCTCATTATACTCTTGAGCAGAGTTTCAGGTCTTCCTTCTACTAAGGAATTCCAAGAATGGATGTTCTTGTACATAGCAACGATCAAAAAGAATAATGAGTTTATCCAATGGGGTGAACATATCAAGCAATAATATCCACTACCAGTTGGGCAAGGTGGCAGAGACCAAATCCTTCTACATGACATCTTTCCTAGTGTATGCAGCTACTGCTATGGGGGATTTTGTAGGGTTAAATACTAGGGTGTTCACAATACATCCCAAATATATGAATTTTATCCCCAGCTTACTCTGGATGAGGGGAGAAAACACTTCAAGGATCAGTGATGCTTTCTTCACTATTGTCCTCTATTATTTCGACAAGGAGCTATATAATCGATGGATTTCCGATGAGGCTTTCCAAGAGGTGCGAATGGGGAGAAATTTACCTTCAGTTTCCCACATTCACCTACCTTCAGATTCCTTGGTTTCATAGGTGCCCCCAACAAGTTGCCAAGGTGCCCTACTGATAAGTGGGTTCTTCTGGAATTGGTTCGGGTTTGTTGGATTACCATAAAATCCAAAACAAGTGTCACAAGGTGGGGATGCATTTCCCTATTACAATTGGTAGGTATTCTTGCCTAACTATCCATAAGGAAAGAAACATGGATGTTGAAATGGCTGAGGTAACCCTACGGACCTTCCATCCATGAACTAACTTTGACTATTGGGGTAAGTTCGGGAAATAGGGAAATCCAATGCTCATATGCCCCAATTAGAAGATATATGGATCCATTGCGAGATGAATTCATCATACGGAAAAGGGATTACGAAAGATTAACCCTTGACAAAGTGCGGTAGTTTGGGTTGGCTGATGTGCCAAATGACTTACAAGATAATGATGAGGTTCTAGATTCATCATACAGGGATGATGATGTTGCTAATAGACCACTATCCATTGGTTGACTGGTATATAGAGGAATGCAACAATACTAAGGAGAGAGTGGGCCCCATTCTAAAAATAACTTTCAGCTGGTTGGCCACTTTGGGAATCTCACCCAAAGGGAAAATCAACCTTCAAATACAGGGCCCACATCAGTAGTGCACCAACCAACACCTACAAAAGGCAAGAGATCGACCCAAAGGGTTCCCATAGTTCCAAAGAAGATCTCATTTGTGGTTGGTGGCTCATCCCTTTCTAGGTCTACTACTTCCAGGTTACAACATCTACAATATCTAGATAGTGGAAGTAAGTGATTCCCCAAGTACCATTCAAGATCCATCCCATCTTCCCCTTCCTCCATTATCACTTCCAATATCAGTTCCCTCCACATCTACCATTTCCTCTTTTCCATCTCCTTCTATGGCCCAGGTATTTTCGTCACTTCTAGTTTTATCAGCTGGGGAAAATATTGGGTCACCCATTTCTTCCTCACTTCCTTTGACACTCCCATTTTCTTCAATCTCAACTCCCAACATCACCTTGTCAATTCCCATGGCTCTCCTCACTCCCACACCTTCCATCATTGCCACCTCTTCTCAGATGTCAGTTGGCATGTCTAGCGACATTGCCTTAATTGGTACTTTAGGTATCGATCTGTTATTCTACCTTCCTTAGCTCTAGCTATACCAGAGTGGCTATTTAGATAGAACTCCTAAATAGAAGAAAAAGGTTCCTCTGGGAGATGTGATAGATCTCAACATATTGGAGTCCCTACCCAAAAGACAAGCCAAGAGACCGAGAACCATATCAAGTCTAATGGTTAATCCATCAGGAGAGCATGTGATAGAAGTAGCTACCCCTATTGAGGGGAAAACTAAAGAGACTATCACAGTAGCAGATTACCAGATCTTGAAGTTCTCATTGGGAAGGCTACACATGAAGGAGCCAAGAAGGATGTACATACTGCTCTTGGGGCCCTTTTGGAGAAATACGATAAAGACAAGGCCACCAAGGATGAGCTTAAGGCCAAGGTCGAGTAGCTCACTACACTGCTTGCACAGAGTAACTCAGCCCACTCCCTCCACCGACATCTCAACTACTACGGCCATGAAAATCTCATCTACCATCGATGATATCTCTTATCATGAAATCGAAAAGCTAGGCCAGAAAGGGAGAGTGGTGAATGGATGGATGGAGAGGATCTTGCAGGAGGCCAACCCCTTGATCAAGGAAGCTGTGGAGATTTATGATGATTTACAGATTGCAAAAACCACCATCGCTAAGATGGATGAATCCCTCTCCAAAGATAATAACAACTTGAACTTAACCTTGGTGACATGGAGTGACATAAGAGAGGAAGATTCTGACTTACTTTTGCAAGAGGAGGTAATTGATGATGCCTCAAAATTGTTTGAATATCAAAAAGCTATGGAATTCTAGTGTCGGTGTGCAAAGATCTAATTAAGAAGTTGGAGGATAAATGGGTGGAAATTATGGATGCCCTCAATGATATCTCTGAAGAGTTCGACAATGCCCACTACAAGTTTTTCAATGAGAATATCGATGCTCTTCCCGAGGACCAGATCAAAGAGAATTTCAAACACTTGGTGGAGTGGGATGGTGATATTGTGAAAAATTTCAATAGTGACTCCATTGATCAACTGGTTCTATGCTAGAACTTTATAGGGAGACTAAAGAAATTCATAATCAAGCTTTGAAGGTTTCCGGAAAGGATCACAAAAGAAATCAAAACAACGGACGTGGTGAATCACTATGCGTGTGGACCTGGAGATGATGAAACTTAGGGTATTGTCAAGTGTTACTTCGAATACAGAAAACACATGGCCACGTGGGAAGAGGGGAAACAAAAATATGCAGAGGAAGGAAAGGAGGGTGAACCAGGCCAAAGCTGAGTGGCCATGAAAGGATAGGTTGAAGCTCTAGAAATGGTCAAAGTTATAGGATTGACTTGGTCAACCCTCAACAACAAATTTTCTATTTTTATGGGAGCCTGTTCCCTTTCATAAATGACATTACTATTTTTAGTTAACTATTAGTTAAGGCTCAACTGGCTATAATGGCTCAATTTAGGAACTTATAAATAGTGGAGTGCTCTACATTATTAGATATACATATTTTTGGAGAGATTTGGAGGAAAGTTGCTCTTCAAGCTTGGAAGAGTACTTTCAAATTTTGTTGAAACCTTTTAATTATATTCAAAGTTGCTCCTTGCACTTGAAAATATGTCTATTGTGTTTAATGATTAATCATTGCATGCCTTGTGAATGAGATTCCTTAGTGTTATCTGATTAATCTACCTTTAGTTCAGGTTATCTATTTTCATATTGAGAAAAGAATAGTGTGATTTCTTCCCATCAGTTGTGAGAAAATATTTTCCTTCTGATTAAAAGTTACATTATTATTATCATTTAAGTGAATAATGGATCTGTGTTTGTGATTATCCCTTTGATAAATTATCTATGTATTAAATTAAAGTTGATCCTCTATTGTGTATGTTTAAGGTTTAACGAGAGAACGTGTGCTTCTAGTCGTGGTATTTTACCCTTTCCAAGTTGCAATAGGTGAGGTGGTTAATGGTGAAACCATCATACCCACATTAACCCTTCCAGAAGTTAAATCTCCCTTTTCTTGGTGCATCACCACTTCTAGAATAGATTTTATTTCCTTGTATTCTTCTTCCCTAAATCCCATGAAATGTTAGCATAGGACTAGTTTTCCATCTCTCTTACATCAAGTAGTGTTGTGTTTAGTCTAGGAGCAGAAGCCGGCCTTCTCCAAGGTATCTTTCACGATCATTTGTAATCATGTTTTGTGATTTTTTAAAAAATTCCTCATTTACCATCTCCACATTTTATTTTATCAACATAGTTTTGTGATTTTTCACACTTTGTGCTTATAATTAATTATTTTTAGTAATCATCCTACTGACATTGTTTGCAGGTACAAACTACTAATCATTTTCTTGCAGGACCTTTTTCAACAATACAAGCCCTCATCACACCTATCTAGCTAGAATGATTAAAATCACATTTCTAGTCATCCTTTACAACTAAGAGACCCACCGGACTCCACAAAATAATTAAAATTTGCCTTACATTCCATTTTTCCACGATGACACTTATGGTAACCTTTTTAACGCTCTTGTTTCATTGTTTTTATTTTTTTGTGACGATAATAGTTATTACTATTTCGCAATCACGATTAATAGCAAAAATTATTAAAAAAACATTAACAAAATCTATTCCAATTGTATCCACGTATACTCTTTTCCTGCGCCTTGAAGTGATTTGGAAAATCAGAACCGGCCTTGTTTAATTTCTTATATTGCAGGATTCATTTCCTTATGTTTTTAGTTATCATCTCTATCAATTTTATTTTGTCACATTATTGATATCTATTCAATCATTGGTTGTGTATGCTCTTTTCCCACACCTTTGAGTGATCTAGAAAATAAAAAACAGCCACGATTATTTTTCTTCCTAACATTTCGTTTTAGGAAAATTACTAATTTGTTTTTTTTAGGACCACATCGCTTTAGAATATTATAAAAAAACACAAAACAAACAAAAAATCCTGCAAAAGTACCACCATTCAAAGAAAATTTCTAAAACTAAAAAAATTTAGCACGCTCATGTACGTAATTATTTTCTACTAGTGATTTATTTCAAGTTGGAAAGAACCCTGTGTTTAATCACTTTATCATTTTGTTTTTACACGTAGATGAGGTGGATTTCATCACCACCAAAGCTACACCAGGTGATATGGACTTGACTACCATGCACCAACAACATTTACATCTGCATTGCACTTTGAGACCTAGTCTCATCACAACATTCGGTATTTACCTCACCCCTGCTCTTCACTTACAAGTAATGCTATCATGCGGCGCATGCGAGTCACACCTAAATAGCTGTAACAACGAAGCTTGGGCATCGTCCCTGTAAATATTTGGGGAGTTATAAGGACACCATACACATTCATCCCTCCATGACCTTCCACCTTTTCACAAAACACATTCGGACTTGGTGATTCGCTTGAAAAACAAACAATTAAGAATTAGTGAGTCTCCTCCAGGTGCTCTAAGGGTTCCCTGCATTACCCGATTCGATCTCAGTATAGAATTAGGTATATCAGATTAGGGTATATTAGAGGATGCATATTTTTGGAGTAATAAGAGCCTGCATCTATCATTCCACAACATACTTGTATGATTGCTTGAAACAATGATCATTCCTGAAGAATTTACCTCCTAAGCCAAAACAATTGGATCCACATGATTGCTTGTTATTTGAAAACAAAATAGTTTAACATTGTTTTATCATAAAAATTGGCTGATATCAATGTGTTCATTGTAAAATTTCAAACCCTAGTTGTGTTCCACAAAAAAATTAATTCTCGACCAATTCAATACCAAGCAAAAACATCCAAACAATCCAACAATGCAGACCAAAACATCACACCAATTTCATTAGCTTGCTTCAGACTAACAATACATCTACCATAGCTTGTCTTCAGCTATATCCAACTGATATTGAGTGACTAGCATTCACTCCCCATATCGTCAATTGTCAAAACATCCTTCATAGCTTGTTTCTAGCTATATCAAACTCATATTGGGTGACTTATTTGAGTTCACTCATTATTTTGTCCACCATCGCATTTATCCAAATCACAGCCAACACAAATCCTTTCATAACTCATTTTGAGTTATATCACAACCATATTGAGATTAACTTGTATGGGTTACTTTCCCCATCAACAATCCAGAGCTTGTTCAAGCCAAATCTACACAACGTATAAAAATTCCCTAATAACTCGTCTTGAGTTGCATCACCATCATATTGAGATAAATTTTTTGAGTTACTCTCCTTATCAGGCATCACGAGATTATTCAAACTAAATCCAAAGTAATCAAGTTCTCATTTAATCACACCTGCTCAAAATTCCTACCCATTTTTTTAGCTTAATTAGACACATTTCATCATGGTATTCATTCGTAGTCACAATCATGAAAATGACGATGAAGAAGTTGCCAACCAGAACTCACTAATGAAGAACAAGAATAAGTCAATAGGGTGATAGAACAAAACAAAAATGAATATCTGTTACGCATCCTAGCCATGGGGAAAAACTACCCCCTGACTTTGGGATGGAAAATGTAAACAAACTTATTGAAAAAGGTGAATAGAGTTATCACAATGAAATACCAAACAATCCAAATGGTTCTTTGGCCGACGAGTTATTCACTAAAATCCAAGACTTAACAAAGAAACTTGAGGAAGCAATGGCTAGAGCTGAAAGATTAAAAGACCCCAATCTAGACTCCAATACTCATGACATTTTTGATAAACCGTCCCCCGCCTCTCCATTCGCACAAGAATGGAAACATATGAAAGACACCATTTAGGGACTACAAAACAATCAAAACAATTCAACTTTGAAGAATTGTGTCCTTATCCATTTGATACAGAGATATCATGCTTACCATTTCCGTCATCCTTCGAAATCCCAAAGTTTGATAAATACAAAAGCAAAGGTGACCCCCGTGAACATGTCAAGGAATTTTACATGTAATTTCAGGAAGTTGCCTATCGAGACACGTACCTTTTATGATTATTCCCCCAAAGTTTAGGAGGACAGGCTTTAGATCTGGTTTTTCCATCTTCCCAAAGGGTCGGTCACGACATTCACAGACTTATCGAGAAATTCGTCAAACATTTTTCCTATAACTTAGACTCAAACCTTCTTGGATGTCCTGTACTTTCTTCTCTACAAATTTATCTTTTCTCTCAAAAGGAAACTTCTCTCTATTCTCAATTGAATTCTCCCTTCTAAACCTTATCTTTATGCTTATATATGCATCTACAAACTTAGGGCACTTTAGCTATGAAATTACAACCATTAGATTCACTTTACAACTAAATATGTATCTAATTCCTGAAACTTAATTATAATAGTCACGCATAGGAAACCGATGCGGTTAGCCTTAACCGATGACGGTTAGCCCTAAGCGATGTCGGTTCTTCCTTTCCCGACCGATACCGGTCCATAGGTGACCGGCGGCGGTTCGTCGGCCCAAGCACCGATTCTTGTGTAGTCCAAAAAGTCTATAAACGCATTCCAAAGGTGAAGTGATTAAGCTCCACAACTCAACAATTTGTTTGAAGTTATGCATAGTGGATGGCTCTGTGTTTTGGTTCTCTATCCACAGGTCGAGCTATTTTATATATATATTTGTTTATAGATGCATCTAGAGGGTTTGTTCTCTTGAGATATGTGATTTGATCTGTGGATTTATCATCTTCAAAGAAATTAGTGATTATCTTAGTCGTATAGCCATTCTAGGAGTTTGACCTATTTGTGACTGTAGCTTATTGTGATGTTCTTATTACCCAGCTTGTGCATTCAAAGGTTGGTGATAGTATTAAATCCATAGCTTGACGAACCCCATGTTGACTCAGCTTGGTGTTGCTGCTTATGGATTATGCTCGCATAGGAGTACAATCTTGGTCACATTTTCAATCATTTGAAGAAACTCTGTTTTGCACTTGAGTTGGATCGATCTCTAGATGCCAAGGTAAGCTTACTTATTTTTTTGTCTATCACCATACTTTGACTTGCTATCTAAGTTGGAACATGATCATGACTTGAAACTTGCTTGGCTTGTGTTTATTTTCCCATGACTTGCATTTGATGTGAATATCTCGTGCCACGAGGTTTTGAGTTGTGGTTTGTTTGAATTTATGCACTTGGTGCTTCATGGATTGCTATGGTCTATAAACCCAACTCATCTATTTTATGCTTGGTTGTTTCCTTTCATTATATACCCACCCAAATCGAGATTGGTTATAAACTTTTTGGTATTTAGATCATAGGCTCTCATTGCATGTTTTTCCCAAACCTCACCATGAGTATTTGTGAGTTTTTCAACTCTGTTTTCTTTGCTAATGCTTCTTACATACCCTTCTCTCATCGTGGCTTGGCATGTCAACTTGGTGTTTGGATTTCGAGGTGTTATTGCAAAGCTTGTTATAATAATCCAAAATCATTAGCGAATGGGTTTCCCTCACCTTCCCAACATTGTGTAGCACAATGTTTGTACCAAGGCCGACTATAGTTTAATATGCCAATATAAGGTTGAAATCATCTCATACTTCGGCTACAATACTCTGATTTGTTTTAGTAATGAATTCTTGAAGCACATTATTGACCTCAACCGAATTACGACTGTCTCGGTTGACTACTCCTGACCATCATTTTCACCTTTTCTTGGTTGGATTCCCACTGTTACCTCGACTGGATGTGCTTGATTATTTGCTACTTAGGTTTCACTCTAACTCTTTTTTACTTTTCATTTCTTGGCCTTCTTGCCTATACCGCATTTATCTCAATAGCTTGGCTCGATCTGAAGTATTGAACTCACTATTTTGAGTTGTATTGAAAGCTTAGCTATTTTTCTTATTCATTATTAACTCCTCGTCTGTGTTAACTCGAACCTTTCCATGCATTGGCGTAGCTCGGTGAGTGTATAAATTCAACTATGGAACGTGAATACTTAATGTTTTCTTTTCTGGTTTAAATTTGAGACTCGAACTCTTTTGTGGCACATAGTTTGCCATCTATATCATTTTCACAACCTGCCTTCCTTACATTATTTCGAGAAGCTTGATTTGTTGGGTATTAGTCTTGGATATTGTATTAGCTCTGTGGATTTTAGAGGTCTGCTCCAGCTTCATTACTCTCAACATCTTTGTTTGAATGTAAACAATGGAAATTTAATAACAAGAATCCAGAGTATAGCAATCAACTTGCTCCAATTTGTGACATTTTGCACGCCATTTGAGAATGATATTTCCAGAAAATTTCAAGTGTAGGACTTAATGTAAATATCAGTGCGTGTTAGCCCTTTGTGAAGTCTTCAATATCAGATATACATGAAAAGTGTTGCAAAGCACTACTACCGACTTGCTTAGTCCATTGTCCAACGATATCATTATCACCTACATTTTCTTGATCTTTTCCATTCTGTTGGGTTTTGAAATTTTATTCACTTGTTTGAGCTCTGCGCCCTTTTAAAATCTAGTTTCTTCATTTAGTATCACTTCTGATCACTTTACTCTTGTGAATAAAAAAACATACCTAGACTTAATAGTTGTAAATGTGAAACTTGAAGTCATCCTCTATCACTATGTTTCTTGATCTACTCTTTAGATTGTTCGAGGTGCCTATAGTGTTGTCTTTAACTAGCTCAGGAAGCTATTTTAATGTGATGGAACAACTCGGTTTCATTCTTTTTAAGATCGTGCAGTATGTATTGCTTTACTAAAAATATGTACTTCTTGCAAGATGTACATTGTATTCTTGACCTTATATGCTAAAAATTGACTTCTTGAAGCCTTCTCTGGAATCTGAACCTTAATTTCAATATTACTACTAAAAATAAGATTCAGATCATTTGAAGCATGTACTATTACTATTAGCTTTGTTGATGTGCCGAGTATTTTATGTGAAAATTGGTCTTTTCAATTATGAAAATGCTCTCTTGTAAAAACATGATTGAAAAATATGAAAAATTGTTTTCTCTGCAAAGTTGTATGGCTGTTATGATCTGAAAACCTAAAGTTTGCAATAATTGAGAGTTCGATTTGGATGCTGCCACTATTTTCTCTTGCAACATATGACTATAATGGTTCATTGTTGTAGATTTAGTGCATTAAAATTCTTTCTTTTCTCTTTCCACCCTGTAACTCTATACTGAAAATGAAGACTTCTTGATGCATATTTACTTCTTTCCTGTAACTCAATGCATTCATTTTCATAGCTGAAAAATATAATGAGGTAAAAAAACCTGAGTTCTAACTCATATATCCTATTCTTCTTTACGAAATCCACAAAAATTTGGTAGAGATCATGGAGCACCACTTGTGAGGAGGTGACATGCATCTTCTACAAGAAATGCCATGTTCTCTTTAGCTCATCACATTTCTAGTTTTACATTTAAATGCTTTCTTTTCTCAGTCATATCCCACGGCTTGTGTGGGATTAATGTACTTTTTCTTTATGAATAAATGGAAATTACTTAATGTGATGAGTTGTACATGTTTCCTTTGCATTTATTTTTATTAACATGATGTTAAATGAAAATTTTATCCATTTTCCCCCTCAGGAAAAATGAACAACGAGGATGTGACTAGACCCAGACATCGAGAGGGACACCTAATGATGAAATTGTGTTATAGGTAGTATCCGAGAGTTTGGGAGCTTGTTCAGTGAATTCAACAATGAAAATCATGTTGAGGATTTTTTTCCTCTTTTGGGTTTTGACCCTTAAGATCAACTTTAAAATGATGGAATGTAGGCCTGCAGCCCACATCGGTCGGAAATGGCCAACACCGGAAAAAATATCTCTTGGGATCCCACCACCACCTATAGGGTCCTTTATGATGAGAATTTCCCCAAGAAATCCAAAATTTCCAAAATTGGAAAAGAGGGTCTAAAGGGTCATCGAGTCAAATTTGGCTTCTTGAATAGCTCAGGGAGAGCCGAGTTGAAGACCCCATGTGCGGTAAGTGAACCGCCAAGCTCCCGAGCTCAACAATTTGAGGAGATAGTAAAGGTGAGATAGACGGGTTTGAAAGATGAGTTGGCTCTCTAATGGGAAACATAGTGGCACGATCCCATGAGAGTTCATTAGAGGAGTTGGTAGAGACGATGGGCGTGGGGTAAGCCCCTTGAGCTCAAGGGAAGATAAACCAAGTCATGGGAAAAGGGGACTTGTAGTAGTGAGCCCGACATGGCGATAAAAGTGGGCTCGGTGAGTTACTCGTCGAGCCAGGGAGTCGATCCTCGGGTGCTCAAAGGAGTCTAACAAGGGAAGCCAAGCAACTCGGACCATACAAGAAGGAACTCGCCCCATGAACTTGGTGGAAGCTATGGCATCGGTGAGAACAATCCAAATCGAGGGTTTGAATTATCTCGGGAGGTGGATTCTAGTAAGGGAAGACCCGAAAGGATATCGACCCACAACATCAAATTGGGCTCGCAATATATAGGGACTCACCGAGGTGAGTCATCACAGTGAGTGAGTCAACTCGGGCGTGAGAGGAAGTCATCAACACAGAGGATGATGTGAGAAGGTTGAGTTCGCAACCCATGCCAACAAGGATCTATCGAGCCGAGGTAACGACTGTCATGGCGAGATAGGGTCACCAGAAGCAAAGCGAGATCAACTTCGAGCTATGACACGTATTGAGGAACGTCGATGTAATGATGACATTGCATAAAGGTTCCCGATGGTTGATTTAGCTCATTATGAGGAGCTCACCGCACGAGCTCATGTGTAAAACTGTGTCAGCATGGTGATTGAATTCCTAACTTGGTAAACGGTGTGGCGAGCTCAAGGTGCAACGAAACTCAACTTGGGAGCTCGAACGATGAATGAGTGGGAAGTTGAGCACTATCAAACTAGGGAAGCCATGGCGTGGATAATATGGCTGAGTCAGCCAAATAGATATACTCAGCTCATGTTAATCGAGGTCTAGTCGGAGCCACGAAGTAGTAAGGAGAGAAAACACCGCAATAGCTAAGACGAAAAGTAATTCTATGCAGAGAATTGAAGATCTTTTGCTTCACAAGCGATAAGAGAATTAGAAGCAAACCAATTCGATGCAAACAAAAGGCTGTCGAGTTGGTAGTGTTATGCATCGGCATCGAATTAGAAGAGGAAGACTTGCATTGGGAGGAAATTCGCAAACAAGAAAAGCAGATATTTTCACTGCGAGAGAAGTAGAAGCATGTGGGATTGCTGCAATGAATAAATAAGGAAAATGGATTCATATGGAGATTCAAAAGACTTAAAATCATCGATGCAAGGCCAACGTAAGTAAAGTGGTGTTGAATCACCACATTGCAAATGCCAAGGTCAGTAAAGCTAGCTCGATTCACCACATTGTAAAGGAGGGTGAGTTGGAAACTCATTGCGGTGAATGGGATGACTTAGACTCCCATAAGAATAAATTTTTGAGAAAAGATAAAGTAGATCTCCGAAATGAATGGGTTGAGTCATTTAAATGTGGAGTGGTGAAACACGGGAAAGAATTCACTTTATCGTGGGTGTTGGCGAAGGAAAGTAGAGTAACACAAAAATTACGCAATGAATAGGTGAGTTTGCTGAATAAAGCTAGCTCAATTTTCCACATTAGAAAGGAGGGTGAGTCCTTGTGTTAGGTGGCAAATGTTGAGTTGATGTTTTACATTGGGAGGCGAGCTTAACGAAGTAAGGGTACAAGAGATCACCGTAATGTAAGCAAATGAAAAATGAAGTTATGCGGTGAAAGAAAGTTGCTTTACTTCACAAAAAGGGAGAAGTAAAGAAAATGGAGAATAATGATGAAAAAGGGCAGTAATGCATGGTTAGATCACTGAAATGAATTGGGAAGCAGCAGTGATGGCCCCTGGCTCCCCCACTAGTTTGTAATTTCAAAACGCCATAACTTTCTCCCCGGAGCTCTGTTTCGCACAAAATTGGACTTTCTAGAAAGGTCTCGGAGTCCTCTACGCACTAGAATATTCATATTTCAGTTTTAGTGATTGAAAAGGGGTAAAATGTGACATTTAGTCTCCTGCACTCTAGGGCACTATACAACCAGCTACCACCATTAATGGGGTATGGGGAGCAATTTATTGTCCCATAAGCTATAGTACAATAGTGATGGGATATGTAGGTGCCCCATGATGTTTTGAATTGAATTTACACTTGGTAGGTGAAGAATGCATGCATCCGATAAACTTGTTTCTTCTCTCTCCTCCCCAATTCTTCTATAAATTGTAAGCTCATTTCATTGGCGGGGATTCTATGCTTACCGAAACTCTGCCAAAATTTGTGTAGGAAGAAAATGTGTTACATGTCTTCATTTTGTATATCTTTCATGATGATTATGACCTTTCTCTGTAATTAATTGAATTGTGTATATCAATGAAGCTGTGGATTTGAGTATTGTGGATGTGTTCTTCCCTTTGCTTGTGTTTGTTGTCTTTACTTACCTTTTCAATTCACTTGCAACTATATTGTGTCAATTTAAATTATCTTGCAGTTTCATTACTATTGTGCTCTCATGGAGGTGCTAGTTTTATGTTGTCGTTGACTATGGTGACTGTTACACCCTCTCTGCACTTCATTTTTCTATTATTTCCACACATTCAAGAGATTCCCTACACTCCCCTTTTGGTGCATCACCTCCTTAGAGTATATTTTCTTTCATTTATGTTATTTCTCTCTCCCTGGTCCCTTGGAAGTCATAGATTAGAAGTATTTGTTATATTTCTTTCCATTAGAGTTAGCTATTGCACTAGTTTAGGAAGAGGAACCAACCTTCTTTGGAGAATTGCTTCAATTGCAAGGTCCCACACCTTGAAGCAATTCCATGTTACCCAGTCACTCTGTTTTCCTTAATATACTAACTGGTTGAGCCCTAAGAGGGTGTAGTGATTTGGCGATAACATAACCTTTTGCAACTCAACACACTAAGTAAAATTCACATAATCATAATAGAATGAAATGATTTAATTGCACCTTTGTTTGAAATCCCGAACAAAAGTAAACACAATTGATGCAAACACTATTTAATCCCAACTTTGCATCATCAATTCAATCTGCTACTTTGGAATGTAATTTATGGTATATGCTACTCTTGCCTTCTTCATCAAGGCACTGCAATAGTCTTTTGTGGTTGTTGTATGGTTTTGCTAAAGACAACATCTTAGAGGGGATGTATATGCGAGGGATTACATCTTGGAACAATACATAAAGCTAATAGTTTTCTTGCACGTCATTCCCAAAACTATCCAAAACTTAAGCAAAAGTGAAACTTTTGCACCCACTTCGATGATTGATGAAAAATGGTCAAAACATACATTTATAGCTAAGCTATTTCTTAGAAGTCTACAAGATTATGCCATGCATTGGTTTTATGATCTACCCATTCATTCGTAACCTCTTTTATGCATATAGCCAATGCTTTTCTTTATCACTTTTCAATCAATATTAGAAATAAGATATACTATGCACAAATTTCTCGATAAAACAAAGATCTAATTAACATCTAGTTGACTATGTTTTGCGTTATACAAACAACCTAGCTAAGATCCAATGTGTTCAGTTCGCCGATCGAATTACAATATATTTTGTTCAAATTCTCTTACCACTACTTGAGGAGAGTGTTATCTTTGATACCTATCCTTCATTTGATGAATTATTACATACACTTAAAATTTGTGAAGTCAAAATCCTATATAGGGAAAATTAAAACATCACGATGCTTCATCATCTCCTTGTAATAGGTTTCAAGATCAATAAACATTCAAGCCACCTTCTAAGCCCACCGAAGAAAAGACCATTGTTAATGTCATCTCTCCACCTGAAAAGAATCAATGACAACATCTAAAGCATATGTTTACCAAATTACCCTATGCACCCCAATTTCTATTACCTCAACTCATAAAAATTAATCTTATCACACTTCCATCTCCACTCAATCTCGATCTCTCTTGCCCCCATGGCCACAATTATGATGAAAATACAAGATGTGATTATCACCAATGTGTTGGGAATTCTATTGGTCGCTATTTTAAACTTAAACATACCATTCTAGATCTTATTAACAATAATTCACTTGATCTCCCTTAACCATCTAATTCTAAACCGATCAACAATATTTAAAAGCTAAAAATCTTCAATGACCCTTTGCCCAAACATGACACACAAGCTCCACGATTCTTCGATTAATCACACATATCAAGTTGTGCCTCTTCCTCCATTGCAACCCCTTGATTTCCTTGTCACTTATGTTGATACATCACCACTAGTCATTTCATTTTCAGATCACAATTATCATGCTACATTTACTTATAACCCCTTTCTCACCAATGCTACTATCACCCATATACTATCAATAATAATTTGATATATCTAACATCTCCTATGAGCATGTGCTCCATTGAACTCCTTGTTATCAAATGTCCTTTGTATAATATCACATTTCTAGTTCCCAATTATCTTGGTTACATCAAGTTTCCTATTACTATTGTCCCTCTTACCATGCTTGTGGCATTCACCGTGGCATATTCAATTAAAGGTTGTGACATACTCTTATGTATCTCTTAGCTCTGTGCCACCCAAACCATCTCTTCCATGAATCATTTGTGTCTCAAGTTCATTCACAATAACAATTTGTCACTCTTAAAGGCATTCCAACATGTACACCATTACCACTACCTCCTCTTGATGAAATCTATACAATAGTCTCAGAATTTATGCCTCTTATGCCTATCAAGTCTAAAACACACTCTAAACCTAGTTCTCCTATTCGTACATGACCTACTTCACAACCTTGTTGTCTTAATCGGTCCACTAGTCCACCTTGTCGGCCTATGTCCCCTAAACAAGAAGCCCCTTAACATATGTTTTCACAAAAATTTTCTCCACATAGGCCTCCTTCACATACACATCATTACCCTCCTACACCACCAATATTAGAGCATTGTCACATGCCTTTATCTCCTTGGACATCAAGTGGAGGGCCCTTGCCCTTCACTATCGTCGGATAGCTTTCTCTCACTTACACACTTGGGGGCATCACACTTTCTTCCCCCATCACTATCACTTTTCTTTAATGAATGCTACAAACTTTGCACTATGTGCCTCATCACTTATACATACTCTCATCCCCTTCGATACACACATTGTATATTCATTACCCGATGAATCCCTTTAATTCCATGATTCATACTCAACTACTGAGGGTCTAATTCTGTAATGAACCTCACATCATTCACATTTCACACTTTTTGATTGATGATACATATTTCTAGCATTTATTCACACAACACACTCACTACCCGATGACACACTCTTGTTCTATGGTTCATTATTGAATATTGAGGGTCCCTATAAATGAACTTCATCTCATGTTCATTCATTGGGGGCACACTAATCCTATCATCTTCACAATTTGTATTCAATTCCATCATACTCATACTACATTTTCATATCTTGGTTGCATCTACTTTATTTACATGTTACACTTTGTTTTCCATGTTAAACAATTTCTTAGTATGTAATTATCATTCTATATATACATATGCATGTTCACTTGGTTTTTGTGGTGAATGTAGATTACATGTTCTTAGGTGTTGTAATGATGCTTGTTAGTATACCTTTTACTAGTTCCACCGAGGCTCCCGGGGCATCTACCTTCACTACTCTCACACATTACAACCGATATTGTTTTATCATTTGCTACTTCTAATTTCTAGCACATTAATTTCTATTGAGACATGCATGCCTTGACATACTACTTATCTTTCTAACATGCTAATGGGTGATTCATGTGTATAATTTTCTTTGCATGAATATATGCCACCATGTTTATCTGAAACATTTTGCTTGACCATGTTTGCTATTGTATGCTATTGTTTCCGGGATATGACCTATGTCTTGTATGATCATTGTATGCTTGGCACTTCCACTTGAATTTCCCGATTATCTTGTGAAATTGTGAACAATGTCCCATGTTTGAAACCCACTTTTCACGGTCCACTTTTTCTGCACACTTGTTTTTTACATTGTCTTATATTGCATGCTTGCTAATTTTTTTAATAACACATGTTACTAGCCACTTTGTTTACATGTGTCTTTGTTTCTACCATGCATATCCCCTACACGTGTAGGTATTCACTTCATAACAACATCAGGTCCTCTCCTTTGGACCACATTCTCCTACTGAGACGTTGCATACACCCCAAACAAGGAGGGGCATACCTTGGGTGAATAAATCACCCCTACAATAGCTTAGAGCTACAATTTAGGTCAGCATATTTCAAGAACAACACAATGACACGGTCATGAATCGACCCAAAATTAGACTTGGGTCAGAATTATAACACAAACACTAACACCTGAGACTTAGATAGTAGCACCTAAGAACCTCTGTCCTCCCCTAGGTGCTAGTGTCCTTGGGGAAAATACACTCATTTTCTCGGTTCAACATAGTTAGTAGAAGTCTTTAGAGTAGTTATATAGTTATAGGTACAATTCTCCAATCATAAAATGCATTTTATATCCTTCAATCAGTAAAATGTGGAACTAATTCGAACAATCGGACAAAATGTACAACAAGAAACAAATCGAGACGCACCATCTACGGTGGTGCTTATCGGGAAGAGTCATGAAGAGAGTAATACTATACCTCTCTCCCCAACCTTTTCTCTCTAACACGAGATCACCCAAAAAAGTTGCACTTGGTGTGAGATCACCCAAAAAAAATGCTATTGGCATGAGTTCGACCAAAAACTCACTATTCACAAATTCGAACACATTTCTATCCTTTACACTCTTTTACATCAGATGCACACTTTCCTTTACTATTACTTTTACACACTTTTACATATTTTTGCATACTTTTCTCAAATTTCTCATACACAAGACTTTGAATACTCTTTTTCTCTTCTTTTGTAGGTCTATCCTTAATACACAACAAGAAGCAACCTAAAACAAAAATACAAGCACACCAATAGGTATAAGCAACACATATGCTTCAGCCCCAGACTCACTTTCCTTTCCTAGTCTCCACGCTTCACTTTACAATCATTCCATGCTTCACTTGTCCAATCGACATGCTATTCACCACACGCTCTATAGGATCATAAGGTACACATATTCTATCTACTTTATGTTATCGAGTATTCACTCAATAACATAAAGTGGGGGAAAATGTAGACATAAAATCACACACTTGAGTACATTTCTAGGTCCTAAAAGCATACTAACATTTATATGATTCCTAAGCAAGAAAACTAGTGGTTTCCAACTATCTTTGGCCTCTTTTCTTTGTCTCTTGTTTTCTATTTGGTTTTAGACACCCTACAACCTAGTCAGAACTTTACTTGTAATATCTTTCACGGATTCGACACACTAGTTCCTCGCCAGAAAACAACGCTCGGGCTCTCCTATCCCTCTCGGTGCCTCTCGACCCTTTCTTATCTTACTCGCTCCTTTTACATATCTTTTATCTTTTGGGAATATTTTTCACTTATGGGTCAACCTTCCAGTTTTCAATTACAAAATTCAAACAATGGAATCATATAAATAAATAGTTATGTTTTAAAAATCAAGGACCGAACACTTAACGTTACTATCATCACCTAAGTTTTCATTCCAAAGGCACTAAAGCACTCAAAAGGAATCCATCTAGAATCCATTCAAGGGACAAGGGTCACATACAAACTTAAGAAGGGGAAGTTCATTCTATTCCATCCAAACATTCTACTACATTGCTACATTCTAACTACAACCCGCTATCAAGTATAACTTGCACAAGGGCATCCTAGGGTATCATTCTTACACAAAACACACACACACACTAGAACTACATGGATTATGAGATTTAGTGCAATGCTCGATGGCAAGTTCATTCTCGGGGTGACCGCCAAGGTCATTTTGACTCCCCATTCTGCATTTTTCTTTGTATGTTTGATGGGGTTTGTGGGATTGTGTAGGTGAACTTCTCTTTTGCTGGTTATAGGTACCTTCGGAAATCATAGTGTGAAAATTAGGAAATCAATAGGGAATAACATCAAAGACCTTGTGACATAATAGAAAGTAGATTTTGAGCCTTTGCGCAGATCACCAAAGACCCAAGAGTAGTCATAGGTGCCCATGCGCCTCTTTCCAAAGATTGGATGCCCCTATTCGACATCATTCTCAGGTTCTAGATTTCAAAATGAGCATTTACGACACTATTTATAGTCTGTTAGAACTTTCACCAGCCCAGATCACTTCCCGTCCATTTAGAAATAGCTAAGTCCTTTATCTCTCTTCCTTTCTCGGATTTTTATACTTGAAATCTTAGTTTTATTGTGCCATTACTTGTAATTTATCATTTGCACATCATTTATTTCAATAATTATTCTACAATACTTAGATTTAAAAACTTACAAAACAAATAAAAATTGCTACATTTATCACATTTCATAAGAGGCTTTTAAATTTCCAATGTTCTATTTTCAAGGGTGACATTCTAGGGATAGGTTTCCTCTTTCTCATTTTTATATCCTTGAGGCTTAATGGAACATGTTTAAATAAAGTTTCCATGGCTTCATTATTGCCTTCATATTCATGTCTAAGTGTATTACAAGCAAGAAAAATCTTTGCATCATTAGTGCATGAGATACATTCCCACTTTGTTATAAATTGGAGCTAAATCATATTTTTCATTATCATTTTGAACATTAAAAACAATCAATGAATTCAACAAGCTTACATATTATTTCACACATTTTATCAAAACACATATAAATTAATATAGGTAAGACAACCCTAACTCTTGAATATACCTAAGCTAGATAATATTTTTTTATTTCAATATAATTAAGCAAGTGAGACACTCCAAATTGAGAAATAAAAAACAATAATTGTGTTATCCAAATAGTTTTTGGGTAGAGATTGATATATTATTCTGTCATCTTTATATCACTTTCTTGAAGCATTATAAACCTTAACATTGGTTCCTAATAGTAGTAATAACATTAAGCATTGCACAAATCTACCTTGTGAATCAAGACTTCATTAATTTTATAAAATGGAGAGTTTCCTTTTATTTTTCGAATAAGTCATATTGAGTAGCCTCCTAATATTGAATGCTCATCCATTATTTAATAATCCCACCTAGTATCTTTTTAAAATGAGAGTGATATTTTCCATCTTACAAAATAAATTCCATTTTTAAGTGTCCTTTACCCATGGTGACGTATATCCACTTAAAGTGCACCAATATAATGGAAACATAATAATACATCTAAGATTACATGTGGAATAGTTGTAGTAAGTAGAAATATTTATAAATAGTCCACTTCACAAACTTGCGATGTTATTACAAATTTACCTAAATGAATTGAGGAACAAATATGCTAAACAAAAAGAGTTCAATTAATATGCTTAAAAATAAGGTCATTGATAAAACTATCTTCATATTTATATGATCTTGTATTAAAATATTGTCTTATTAGTAAACAACTATAAAAACAATCATAAAATTGTTACATTCATCAAATATTTTAAAGGATGCTAAAATTTCAATGTTCTCTTTTAAAAGGTGGTACTCGAGGGATGTGTCATAACAACATAATAACCAATAAAATTTACCACAATAATTTCTTATAATCAAAATTACCATTTTTACCTGGTCAAATTTAAATCACCACCAATAGGATCTAAAATGAGCCTCCTATATAACACACGAGAAGAAGAGATGCCACTCTTAATATACCACGTCGTAAGAAGAGAAAAAAAGAGAGTTTAATCCTTCATCTTCCCCAAATTCATTCTTATGTCATACATTCATTCCTTTAAAAAAATGTTATCAAAAATTATGAATACAACTTTGATAATATAGATATCATCACTTGCTCCAAGAATTCCAAGAACCTTTTCATAATACCGATATTCTATATTATCGGAGAGATATATTGAAAAATGTTGCATTTTGAGATTTTAAAAAAATGTATATATATATTTTTTCTTGTTTACTCTCTTCAAGTGAAATATCTTAAACAAGTTGTTAGATGTATTGACTTCCAACAATAAGCCTCACTGTAATCTCATAATGTGATAACGACACTTAGATATGGAAGTAATTTGTTTTGTTTAATTTACCCCACTCTAATTTTGGTACATATATAATGAGGAAAATTACCAAAGGAGACAAGGAAATGAACTTCATATCTTATACATAAAATGGTATAGCAAAAAAATATTATTTATCCTTTGAAAATAATGAGTGATAATTATGATGACGGTTAGAAGGAAAATATGTTTCTAAAGACGTATGGGAAAATAATCAAACCACCCAAAGAATCCTTACCATTTCTATTCTCCTAAAATGTACTTAACACTGTAAAAATGAAGGAAAAATGGAACAATGTATCACCATATTATACTATTGAGAGGTCTTAAATGAAAAACAAACAAAAACTATTTTTGATTATACTTTTATGGATATCGGTATGTTTTTCAAAAGATTCCATTTTGGCACCAATTAGAAAGGTGGTGGAAATGGTTGAAGAATCTAACTCCATACATGACTTTTTTTCTTAATTTTTTTCAAATCCTTATCAAAACACCCATTTTGTACATACATCATGCAATCACTAGAGTGCATGAGACCACCTCTCTTTGAAACATTTAATCAAGTAGTTCATATGCCATGTATATGGTTTCACATTTTTACAAATAGTTTGTGTTCCACGTTTATGTTTTCACATTTTTTATACATGTCTACAATATCTGACAAAAAATATCTAATTTCCATTACGCTCTTATGTTGAGTTTGGACTCTATTGGAAACATTTGGGGATCTCTAAATATGTTCAATTCGTAGGCTAACATAAATTGGAATACATAAAATATATTTATAGTAACATAACAATGATCAAGAAATTTTTCTAATTAAGTTGAACTAGATAAAATATATGATATATATAGTAGTTAAAATGTAATTTAAGATAATTTAACTATTACTAAACTTCTCACTATTTTTTTATTGAGTAGAATATTTTCTCCTCGATTTGAAATTTCAAAAACATGAGAGATTTCTCTTAGCTATGTGTTTTAACTATTTTAAATTTAAATTCTTAAAATATATAGATATTTTATATAATTTAGATAATAGAAGTATATATAATTCAATATTATAATATGGACTTAAGATAAGATTAATTTAGACAATTGGATTACTTAGAAATTAGATATGCTTTTAAATAATTAACTATGAAAATACCTAACCTAGTTCTACCTATAGGATGAATACAAAAAGGAAATATATTCTTGAATCTAACTCAAACAAATGTCTTAATTCATCCTATAATGTTCGCTACTTAAAAAATTAAAAACAAAATTAAAGTGTAGCAATAGTATAAAGATAATGGTATTGGTGAGAGTCGATGATAGTGTCCAAGGTTGGTCTTCCCTATCTACAAATTTTGGAATGTTTTTACATTCTTTTGCACTTTAGGTATCTCCGCACTAGAATATTTTGATCATATACAACAAAGTGAATTTGATCTTTCTTTTGTTCCAATGCTAGAAAAATATGAATAACAATACATGATAACATGCCCTAGTCTATTGGCCTAGACTGACCTTTCACACCCCCATGACATGAGATAATTACACTATATTTTTAGGGAAAAGTAAGTCCGATTGAATCAATGTCGATGTAGTTCACCTAATAGGAGTGAAGAGATTAAATCCTTTATCCTTTATGAGGTCTCAACTTATGAAATCAATATGCAACTTATAATGATCCTTCCCTCATCCTTTGACTCTCATACTTCAAATTTATCTTGTGGATTTTAAGGTAGTGATAGGATGATAGTTACCTTGAGGTTTATCTCTTTATAAGTGAATCTTAATTAGCTTCACATACAAGCGTATTTGAGAAGCAAAACTCGCTAACCTAATGAAAGTACCCATAATTGAAAATTGACCATTTACTGCTAAAAGGAAAGTAAAAGTATGTTTAGATAGTACTAGTGATACCACTAGATTTGAGATTTATAGTTGTTCCTGAGTGCCAATAACCAAGGATCTATAGATGGATAAAAGTATGTGTAAATCTAATGATGTTCTAGTATGGATTGGAAATGATCCCGAATTAATAAAAAAGTAGATAGATATGATCAAGAAAATGTAAGGTAAATCAAAGGAGGGAAATGAGTGCTATGTAAAATATGTGTTAATATTCCATGTGTGTCAAAGTATGTCAAAAATTACATTTCTAAAATTTTCAATAAAATCTAGTTTTTTTAATCCCCCTTTTAATGTGGTGTGGATATAAAACTAAAAGGAAAATGTACAATATCAAATGTCAAAACTAGGGTATCATTTAATCCTATGTTCACACAAATACAAACACAAATATTCAAGTAAATCAATGTCTTGATAAGAATATGTGATTCAAAAACATGGGATATATGAAGCGGTTGAAATTTGAAAATTGAAATAACAAAAGAAAGAATATATAAGGTAGTATGTTAACTATGTAATAACTAAAGAATATACTAGAGAGTGTCATGGGGTGAACATTCCTAGAATAGTTAAACTGATACAAATTTTAGGGAGTTCTAATATCAAAGACATATAACTAGAAATGAAACCAATAAAATAGTAAGTAGATTCCATGGGTTGAATATGCCCCTAATGAATTAGATGAATAAAATAAAGAGTGAAGATATTTTTCATGAAGTGGAAAAAATAATGAATATTGTTCAAGATGGAGAGTGATTCCTTAGTTGTAAGGTGGAGTATATGATGGCATGTCATGGGTTTTAAGTAACTACTATAGTTTGAGTGTGATTTATAATACAAAACGATGTTGTCCAATTCTTGATCAAAGAAACAAATAGATGTGATGTCTAACACATCATATAATGGGTTATAATGACCAACCCACCAATGGGAAAATTCCACTTCTTAGATAGAGAAGATTTGTTTTTTGAAATGAATACGGAAACTTGTGGATTTAATAAGACACTTATATGAAAAAACCAAAAATGTATCTAAATTTTGTGTATCTCTAGTCGTGAAGAATTAGTGTGGCAAACTTTCAAAATCATAAATATTGTTTCTAGTCAAGAATTTAAGATCGAGTAAAATTACAAAGAGTGTAACCAAATATTAAATTTGATCTTTGAAGAGAATGTTGGAGAATTGAAGGTGGTCTTCCAAAAGAATATATAAAACCATTTGAACCATGTGAAATTCTCCCTAAATCTACATGTGCTCTCTTGAAAGTATTTGTGAAAATATATGAACCTTGTAGTGCCCACTTCCCTTTGACACCTTTTGATACCGATCTTGATACTATTGATTACATTATGGACATTATTATGGTTTTGATTTAGAATGATGTTAGATGTTGAACCATGGATTATTGTTGATCTTGATTTAGTTATGATGCATGATGATTATTAGAGACACTTCATATGTGGATGATGATATACTATTTGACATGGACATATTATGAATGTTGTTTGGACATGTGATTTTTGGATATTGTGAGTAGACCTAGAAAATGGACATTATATGATGATGATATAGTTGTTGATAAAAATTGTAAGTGATATTGTTGATTGCCTTGATGTTGTTGTAATTCATATGTATAGATGATTTTGTGAGTATATTTATATCATGTTGGATGTTCTAATATGGCCACGAGGCTGAAGGAGGTATTTGTGCTTTGCAGGTTAAAATATCACAACAAACATCGGGGATTGGAGACATTGGAATTCTAGATGAATTCAATAAGGTCACCGTGGCAACATGTTTTGTGTGTGTGTGTGTGTGTGTTGTTTTTGTCAGGATTCCCATGGGGGATTAGCTTTGAATGCGACCAAGGGGTTATGTGTATTTTATTAATGTGGTTCCTTTTTATTATTGTTTGCATGTGTTTATTTTGTGATGCATTTACCCCTTTCATTATTCTTTTAATAGTGGAGAATAAATGTGAGTAATCATATTGTTAAAATAAATAAATTAATCAAATTTGGGGTATAAGAAAGTAATTATAGAAGTTGTTGGCTCATGTATTAAATGTGGTAAGTGATGCGTAAGTAATGTGTAAGAATGTGTAAATGATGTGTAAGTATGTGCAAGAGTTGTGTAAGTCATATTTTGGAGTATGTGTAGACACCAAATTTGTGTCCTACGACCCCTTGTGACCCGCATCCCATTTCGCAACCTAACCTCATTACCTAAACCTTACACAATTATTTATTAATTACCTCATAATTGATAAATCCACATCACCTTACCCGCCACCTCACTTTGCCACCTCATCATGACCTAGCCCTAACCCTAAACTAACCTAATTAAGACCCATGACTTGGTCTAGACTCACATCCATAACTAATGTCTCCTTACTGCACCCAAAGCCGACCTTCTAGCCACTTGACCAAGCCCATTGCAACTGATATCTCGGGAGAAAAGCGGGAAGGTGGGCTATTTTACTAAAAATAGCCTACTTTTTCCTTACCGATGCCGGTTCTACTCGATGCCGCCGTCGGTTCATGCAACCGCCATCGGTTCCTCTGTAAATGGGCTCCCAAACCAAAACAACGGATCGAGAACTTCATTTGGGAGATCGGTCAAATGATTTTGAAACAACGAGAGCATTGCGAGCGAGGAACAGAGTCCAGATCTTCACTTGACAGAGCAGAGACGAGTGAAGAAACCAGAAGTGCTTGCAGTAGAGGATATCAACTTGCATCTTCGCCAAAACCAGTAAGTCATATCTTGCATGTCCTCTGTTATAACATTTCTTCTGCTCTGTGAATTTCAGTCCTCCTAAATCCATCTCTGAATCTACTACCCAACGTGTCATTGCATCTAACTGTTATCCTTTTACTTCTAATCATCCCATTTCCTAATATCATCCATAAACCAGCCTTACAAAACACCATAGCTACCAAGAAGATCCTAGAACCTACCGGTATCGGTTATTAGTAACCGGCATCGGTTCCTCTGATCAAAACCAGAAAACCAGCCTTTCCCCTACCCAGTTCAACGAAACAATTTAATTGATATTTTGTAGTCTTTTGTGTTAATTCATATTAGCAGGGGAACTGACCACCTTCGAAAGGAAGTTTTATATTTCCTGGGCCCAAGGCAGTTCCTCATTTATTGTTTAATCAAAATCTTGTGGTCTTGTGTTCTTATTTGCAGGTAGTCCTTCCAAGACAAAAGGGAGTTCTTCGCATGATCGGCTGATCTTTCTCTACGATGCGCGCACACCATCTTGACATTCAATGGTATTCCTCCTAACCCTAACCTCATCTGTTTCTAAAAGGAATGAAAGGATAGAAAACTCTATTCCCGTGAAGCTTGAAACATTCCGAGCGAAACATTTTGGCACGCCCGGTGGGACCCATTTTGGGTTTCTTTCTCTTGCTTATTTTCATTTTAGGAAGCATATTTCTCTGTTGCTGCTCTTGTTATATATTTCATAAAGAATTTGTCTTGCTTTCCTAGTTTCGCATTAGTGAAAGTCATCTTTCTTGCTTCATCGAACATAATTTTCGATTTGGGTTTAAAACAAATGCATTGCATTCTGCTTGTTGTTCTTCAATTCTAGTGAACATAGATTAAGTAACAGGTCGTACACGTGGGGGTGATATCCACGGTATTGACAGGAAATTAACCCTAGTTTCACCGCCCAACACATACCGAATCACTTCACCATTAACACAACAGACTCAAACATCCCCCTTTTCCGTGTATTCCTCCGCCCGATTGAGGTAACCTTATAAGCCAAAACAAACTTGACATTTCCCTAGGTCTTGTTGTTTAGGATTCTGACATCATCTTACGTCTAAAGGCATAAGCCCACGATAACTAAAATTAACCCTAGGATTAGTCTCTGGATTTGCGTGTGCATCTTGCTTGTTTTCAAATTCTGTTTTCTCTGTCATACTTTGTCTTCTGTGATCAATAAGTTGATAAATGTACTCAACGTTGCTAAAAATCAAATTAGTAGCCTTTTATATCTTCTTATCCTAGACTTTTGACACCGAAATCGGTTAAGGGACCGACGTCGTTTGCTCTGTGACCGACACCGGTTAGTAAACCGATATCGGTTACTGTCTCCATCAGCCCCTGACAAACCAACAACTTGCCAAATTCATCATTCTGAGGTTGTTTTTGTTCTTGATAGATTGAAACTTTCCTGTGTGTTCTTGTCCATGGTTGTCATCACTCGGAAGCAAGCCGCCGCCATGGTTTCACATGCCTGCTCTGTGTCTTTGCCTGAATCACCCCCTTCACATTCTATAGGGAACCCTACGGACACCAGTGAGATCCCCCAAATTCCTGTAGGAGACAAGGACTTTGCCAAATTTCTGGATGCTAATCCCAGCACTGTACAATACTATTTGTCTCATGCCCCCGACCGTACACCTGATGGTCAGCTCCTTATTGGCATGCCTATTAGTATAGCTGCTCATTTAGCTCCCACTCCTCCTGATAACACTGCCTTACTTCCTGCATCTCTAGCCCCGTCTCCCAATCCGATGGCTTCAGAGGTTCATACGACCCCGATTAGCTTTCCTTTGGTTAACCTTGGACCCCACGTATCGTTACCACCAACTGCCCCTATCTCATCTCTCTTTCAGACCACTCCATTCATGACTTACTCTCTTGCCACCTATTCACACGAGCTTTCCTTCTCAAGCTCCACCTACCTTTTCATTCCCATACACGTATCCAAAGAACCTCAACACCTTATATGGGACAGCCCTATTCATTTGCTCCAACATACTCATCCTCCATACCTTATCAACACTTAGCCCCACCATTGTCCAAATGGAAGCCCTTGGTCCAACTTGCTTCCGTTTACCACAACCGCACCATCATCTCATCCAACCACAGATTTCATCAAACAAATGATGGACAAAATGCAAAACCTAGAGGCTTCTGTTTCAGGAAGTCGTAGCGCCTTGACATATGAGCAAGTTTGTCGGGAGCCCATTCACCCTTCTGTCCCCCTTCATTCATATCCTCCTCAATGGGAGTTGCCAAAATTTACTTGTTTTAACAGTAAAGAGGATCCTCAACAACACTTGCGATCATTTAGACATGCTTGTTATTTGATTGCCCATGATGACGCCTTGTTACTCCGCACCTTCCCCATGTCCTTATCAGGACCCGCCTTGGAGTGGTACAGTGCTTTAACCCAGCACTCGATCTTCTCTTTTAACCAACTAGCCCAATCTTTCTTGGATCATTTCTCCATTAACATTGCCAAGAAAGTATCTATCACCGACCTCTATGCCATCCGACAATTTGAGGACGAATCTATCGCAGATTTCGTTGGACGATGGTGGGGCCTTATCAACCAACTTACGTATGCCTTGCCTCAAACCGAACTTATCGAACTATTTATGTGGGCCTGCGCTAAGCACATCTCCCCTACCCTCCAAATTCAAACTTTCCGCACATTCGACGAGGCCTTTACCATGGCTCGGAAATTAGAAATTCGAGCCTTAGAAGAGGAGAAATTGCGGTTGCGTAACAAAAACCCCAATTTCCGAACTCCTGATTCTACCAACAAGCCAAACACCACCACTCCTCACACGTCCACTTCTTCTAAATCAAAAGGAGTTGTCCACGCGGTAATGGTCAAATCTCAAACACCGTCCAATACTCCGCCGAAAACCACTTATAAGTACAAAGCCGAACCCACCAATTACACTCCCTTGGGAGAAACTTATGGCATCATCCTGGAGAAATTGCTCAAAGCTGGGGCTATCACCTTGCCCCCTGTTAAACCTCACTCTGGGTTTGACTCCACCCGCGCAATACCTTCCTGGTACAAAGAAAATGACTTTTGTAACTTTCACCGCGTAAAAGGACATAGTCATGAAAACTGCAAGATGTTGAAAAACATAGTGCAGGAAATGGTTGATGCGGGGGATATAACCCTCGATAATCCTAACGCCCCTGCTAACCGAAATCTGAAAATTTTCAACAAGCCATTCCCGAATCACTCGTCCAACAGTAACGTAAACCAAGATATCTTAGCCGAGGAGAGTGTTCATGAGATCCATGCGATCTTCGATTCTCGGCCAAAAGCCTCCATTGAAATTTTTTTAAATCAAGCCTCTCCACCAACACAGGAGTCTGAACCTCCTTCACCACCATCAAGCCAAAGTGAAATCATTCCTTTACCCATAGAAGAGTTAACTGCCCGGACTTCTCTTCTCGTCGACGAGTCTTCTTACACCACATCCCTACAAGACGTGAGCGGATGTTATCTAATTTATCTATTTCCCAAACGTCCCCTTCTACCGCTCTTGCACACAAGAGGAAGGCTCGCCACTCCTTTTGACATCCTTAGGCGAGAAATATCTTACACTAACATCACCACATTCTTTAAACGTGACAGATCCCCTCAAACACGCCCTCCTACCTATTAGTCCCTCATCGCCTAAATCTTTTCAATGACCGGTTGACCTCTTAACATCTATTGATACAGTGCCTCATCTACCTCCTGTGTCACACCCGCAGTGGACTGGAATTACAACCCACCTTTCTTCCGTACAAAAATTACAAATCACACCTGGACAGTCTCATTCCATAGAAGATAGACAAGCCCTATGGGAACGTTTGAGTACCCCTTTTTCTACTCAAATGCAAATGGTGATCTGATGTCTCCACCATATACCCAAAGTGTTTACGAAGCTTAAAATTCCCCTGTTCTCACCTTCACCCCCTCACCTCTACCAAATGCCCCGTCCACTTCTATCAACTTAACCGGATCTTCCCCTACGCTTGGGACCTCACCAATGCCCGATCCTAACGCACCCGCCTCGGCGACTCGATCTATCCAAAAATAAATCCGTCCCGCCACCTAGGAGACAAACTCAATCCGTGCCCCTATCACAATCAAAACCATCATCGCCATACCTACCTTTCCATATTGGGACCCCATCCCTCTACCTTACATCAATATATCATACCTCCTGCGTTTTCTTCAAAACAACCTACGCCTTCCGCACCCATACAGAAATTCCAGGGTATAGCAACACCGTCACTCCACGTATCCTGTCCACCTATCAACCCTAAACAAATTCCATCATCAAAAGATTTGTTTTCGGTCACTCTTATTTCCCCGTGGTTGTTTTCTGATACTACATCATCTGCGGCCTCATCATCCAACATAGCTTCTGTGCCAAAGAAATCACATTTAGTGAAAACCACGTATCAACACCCCTCGGCTAAACCACCACCCGTGCGAACCAACCATGCCCAAACATTACCAAAACCCACACAACCAATACCCTCATCCTCTTCCGATTTTGACCCACTCAAAGGATCTTACGCCAAAATTCTTGCTATGTTGGTGGAGAATGCGACCATTTCCCTACCTCCACTTAGACCTTATGACCCGTCTAAACCCCAACCTATGGGTTACGATGAGTCTAAAATCTGCGCTTATCACCACACACCAGGACATGATGTGGAGGGATGCAAAGCTCTAAAAACCATCCTTCGTCAGTCACCTCTCCCCAGGATAGAAAGATTAAGAAAGACAACTTACGAAGGGAGAGACCTTTAGTTTCCATTCCCTCTCCTATACCATCTGTCCCCGCCTTACCAAGATCTATCATTATTACAACCCCACCTCTTGAAGACCATGAGTTACCCCAACCATCTTCCTCATCTCGGGTCTCAAGATTAATATGATTAGTGTCGCTACTCGAGGGCAGAAAAACAATGGGAAAGCAAAAGAAAACACACCTGCGGCATCTCTTTCTCCGTCAAACATCCCGATTGCACCACCACCTAAAGTGGTCATTCGCGGACCCGCCTATCCCGTCTCTAATGGCATTGCCCACCGAAATATGATTAAACAGCTTCACCAATCGCCCGTAAAAATGACACTTTGTATGATCTCATTCGAGACTTCGAATCTCATCGACAAGCTCTCGTTGAGATCCTTCAAGGGATAGAGGTTTTACCTAATGAAACCCTGCCCGTTGCCTCCATTCTAACACCCAATCACGTTGCCTCTCTCACTAAACAGCCCACTACTCCAATCACTTCTGTCTCTATACCACAAGCTGCTGCAGTCAGTTTCTCCGAAGACGAAATTGTTGACTTTGGTACAGAAGACCCTGACCCTGCCCTTTTCATTTCCGCTTACGTCCGAGACATTCGAGTACGTCGGGTTATGATTGACGGGGGTGCTAGCCTAAACATCATCTCTTCAAAAGCCTTCCAACAAATGAATATCCCTTCTAGTTGCATGTGTGCCAACCCCATCATGTTGCGGTCATTCAATGACGCTATTACTTCTACCTTAGGCACCGTGATCCTCAACATTCGGGTAGGACCACGTACTTTACCCGAACTCTTCTATGTCTTGGAGGAGAGTTCCATATAATATATTCTTTGGGTCGTCCTTGGATCCGAGCCATGGGATGCGTTCCCTCAACATTACATAGATGCATAAAATTTGAGTACGAGGGGAAGTCCTACACCGTAAAAGCTGACCCTCCCCCCTTTAAAACCTGCAATATGTTATACCGCCCTAACGATGTGCTTATACCAATCAAGACACCCATACATTCAACCCAACCATCCTCTTCAAATGTACCTCAACCATCCACCTCAACCGTGCCTACGCCTTCAACTGATGAAACCACCATCGTAAAAACCACTTCCCTTCCCGCAGCTAACATTCCAACCTCCGACCCCTTAGTAGATGTTTTTCAGCGCCTTACACTGGGGGAGTACCGCCTATATAACGTTAGTTCTTTCCCTACCCCGCAGGAGTACGGACAATTACATGCACATCCCACCTACGACCATCGCGTGGGGAGGTAATCTCTTACGGACCACCCCATTGCTGCACCAACCTAACGTATGGGGTGTTGACGCATCCTCCATTACCCTTGAACCCCCTCTTGGTGTGGTTCCCTTCCAATCTGATTTTCAATACTTGAAAAATCATCGTTTCGCCCTCACCTTCTTGACTCGCTGTGCTTGGAAAGGCTTTGGTTTTGGTCTTTACTGAACAAGGCCGGCATACACTCATTCCCGTGACTACACTCGTAAACATAATGATCGCAGTGGTCTCGGTTTTCCCGAAACACCTACATAGGAGACACCTCCTGTCACCGTATCTGGAAGAAGAAGACGTCGCCCTACCAAACCATCATCACCCACTTTGCCATCATCACCCACAGAATCTATAGACCATGAATCCATCCCTCCTAACTTTTTTTTTTCATAAATGCTATCTTCATAGGTCCTCTCACTTATCAACGTGATAATGAGGACCCATCTTCTCTTCCCCTTCTGTATCCAGACATGATCGAAGAGGATTCGCCTTTGATTAATGTTGTTGAATGCCGAATGATGACTCCATCCTCACTTACCTTGCAGCGCGAGATGATTCTTATATTCAACGAGCCTTACCATCCAAACCCAAACCATGCTTTGAGCGATCTACCATAGAAATCAATATCCACACGGAGGAGGATCCTCACATTGTGAAGATTGGACAATCCCTTAACACATCGAACAAGCCGCCTTTACTACCTTTCTCCGTGCTCATGACCAAGCTTTCGCATGGTCTTATCTTTGACATGCCAGGAATTGATCCTACCATTGCCATCCATAACATCACCCTAAACCCCGATTCCAAACCAGTCAAACAGAAATTGAGAAAAATGCATCCACGCATTGCTCTCTTGGTCAAAGAGGAGCTCCAACGACTCCTTTCTGTTTCCTTCATCCCTTCATCGACTACCCTCAATGGATTTCTAACATCGTACTGGCACTAAAGCGTGACAGGGGGACTTCGGATATGCACGGATTTCCGAGATCTTAATCTCGCTTGCCCCAAGGATGACTTCCCCTTACCTAGTATTGACCAACTTGTTGATCTAACTGCAGGTCATGAGATGCTCTCTCTCATGGATGGCTTTTCTGGATCTGACCAAATTTTGGTTGCCCTGCCAATCAACACAAAAATACCTTCATAACTCCTTGGGAACCTTACATTATTGTGTCATGCCATTTGGCCCTAAGAATCTTTGGTGCTACCTATCGGGGGCTATGACCTACATTTTTCATGACATTATGCACACTATCCTTGAAGATTATGTCGACGATCTTCTCGGCAAGTCTAAACATCGTAGTGAACATCTCGATGTTTTAACCATTATTTTTAATCGCTTTATTACAATATTCTACATCCGCCTTCACCAAAGAAATGTGTCTTTGGTGTTCTTTGAAAAACTTCTTGGCTTTATCGTCTCTTTGCGTGGCATTGAGGTCGATCCATCTAAAGTCAAAGCTATCCTGGAAATGCTCCCACCCAAAAATCTCAAACAATTGCGTAGTTTACAAGGTAAGCTCCAATCTATCCAACGTTTCATCTCCTAACTCTCGGATCGGTGTCAACCTTTCCATCACCTCCTTAAAAAGGATATTGCATTCCAATGGAGCGAAGAATGTCACCAAGCCTTCGAAGCTCTCAAATCCTATCTCCATCTATTCTGACCACCCGTGCTTATCCCACCCCAAGACGACCGCCCTTTCTACCTTTACCTTTCCGCCACCGACCACGCTGTAGGAGCCATGCTTGCACATCGTGACTCTGAGAATCGCGAACAAGCCGTTTATTATATAAGTCGTACTTTGGTGGACTATGAGACTAGGTACACACATATAGAAAAGTTATGCCTAGCCCTATCATTCGTGGCCACCAAACTCCGACACTACCTTCTAAATCACAAGACTTTCGTCATCACCAATACAGACCCCATCCATTACATGTATGCCAAACCTCATCTGAACCAACGCATTGCCAGATGGCTCATGCTTCTCGCCGACCTCGACCTTGAGTTTGTCCACCAGAAATCAATCAAAGGACAAACCATCGCAGACCAACTTGCGGAAGCTCCTTTACCTGGGGAACAATTTACCAATTTCACATTTCCCGACGAACTCATCGCTACTCTTTCCCTCACGGAGGAGTCGTACCCAATGACCCTCTTCTTCGATGGATCTCATTCCTCTCGACGCTGAACCTATGCCTCTTTCATTCCGACTCGATTTCCCTTGCACTAATAATACAGTGGAATACGAGGCCCTTGTTCTGGGTCTCCAAGTTGCGTTACACTTAGGCATCAAATCTATCAACATTTTTGGCGACTCTCAATTGGTAGTCAATCAAGTTATGGGCGTCTACCAATGCAAAATGAGGAACTTCAAAATACAAACACTACGTGGATTCACTTCTAGCCTTATTTACTCACTATTCTATACAAACCATTCCACGCTCCAATAACAAATTTGCGACACTATGGCTTGCCTAGCCTCCTGCAAATTCCCACCGCACCAACCGACTCAATTATTCGTTGTGGTCCAATGTTTTGCACCATCCTATTCAACCCCGGTAGTTTGTATGATAAATACTGTGTCTACTAGTTCGCAGGATACTTGGTATCACCAATTTCACGATTATCTTACAATCTCTGTCCTCCCACCTGACCTTACTAGTAACGGCAAACGTGCTTTTCTTAAAAGTGTTTCGCGTTATGTTGTCATGGGGGGACTCCTCTATAAACGTGGCTTTGATGGCATCCTCCTTCGCTGTCTAACTGGCGCGGAGGCCACTCATACCATCCAACAGGTCCATGACGGTATTTGTGGTGGACATTTTAGCGGCCTTGCCGTGGCCAAACGAATCCTTCGCCTTGGTTATTATTGGCCTACTCTCAATAACGACTGCTACGAATATGTTAAGTGTTGTGTTATGTGTCAGCAACATGCCAACCTTCAACATACTCCTAGCCACCCTTCTAGGTCGCTCGAGATCTTTGGCCCTTCTCACAATGGGGTTTAGACCTTATTGGTGAGATTCACCCGACCTCTTCACAACGTCACCGTTGGATAATCACAGTGACCGAATATTACACAAAATGGGTGGAGGCTATTCCACTCATTTCAATCAAAAAAAAAAAAAATTGTCGAGTTCATTAACCACCACATTATCTGCTGTTTTGGTGTTCCTCATCGCCCGATAATGAGATAATGGAAAATCTTTTAAACCCGACCCCCACACAAACCCTTCTCAAACCCAACCCCACCCAACACCCACAACCCAACCCAAAACCAAAACCCAACCCTACACCAAACCCTTCTCCACTCCTAACCCGACCCCCACACAAACCCTTCTCAAACCCAACCCAACCCAAAAACCCAAAACAACCAACCCAACCCAACACCCACAACCCAACCCAAAAACCCAAAACAACCAACCCAACCCAACCCCCACTCCCACCCACAACCCAACCCAAAAACCCAAACACCCAAAAACATACAAGCCACCGACGCCGGCCGATACATGACCGACGCCGGTCACCAACAAGTCTCCCTTTCCCTAAAATTGTGCGACCGATGCCGGTCGCTTAGTGACCGACATCGGTCACTGTCTTCTCCCGGAGCCGAACCCCCGCGCGGCCCCCAAAACCCATTTTTTACCTATTTCTACCCATCTACCCACCCAAATACCCTAAAAACTTACCCACCTACCCACCTTAGCCTATCTAGCCTATCTACCCTCTCCCTTTTTCAAATCATTTCCATTTTCTCATTATTTCCTAAAAAAGGTTAATTCCTACCCAAACCCCCAATTTAGCATAATACAACCAAATCACCAAATTAAAGAGTTTCGAATCTACCCGAACGACGACACGTCGTCGTGGTGGGATGGGTGGTGGCGGTCCAGCTGGTCCAGCCCCTCCAGCTCCTCCTGCCTGTGCCATGGCTCCAATCCTGATCTGCTGGGTCCCGACCAATCAACTGCTGCCTCCTCCTTAATCGGGCCCACTATCAACTCTCTCCGCCAATACAATAGCTCCACCTCACTCAATCAAGCCTCTAATCCCAACTCTCCACGTCAGACAAGTCGATTTGGTTTGCAAATAACAAAAGTGACAATGACAAGCCGTATTTTTCTTTTTATAGGTTTTTCGCCTTTCACCGATATCGGTTTCATTTTGCCCTAAGGAACCGGTATCGGTCCCTTAACCGATATCGGTCAGGCAGAATCGACATCGGTTCTCTACCCAACTTTCCCCCAATTTTATTTTTTTGCCCCTATTTACCATTTGCCCCTTTTTAACCACATATCGCCTATATCCACCCTTGCTGAACACCATTTGTTTCTCTATTTGGCCCGACCCAAGGCCTCAACCTACCTATTTGGCCCGACCTAAGGCCTCGCCCTAACCTATTTGGCCCGACCCAAGGCCTCAACCTACCTATTTGGCCCGACCTAAGGCCTCGCCCTAACCTATTTGGCCCGACCCAAGGCCTCAACCTACCTATTTGGCCCGACCCAAGGCCTCAACCTACCTATTCGCCCGACCCAAGGCCTCAACCTACCTATTCGGCCCGACCTAAGGCCTCAACCTACCAATTGGCCCGACCCAAGGCCTCAACCTACCTATTCGGCCCGACCCAAGGCCTCGCCCCAACCATTTGGCCCGACCCAAGGCCTCGCCCTACCTATTTGGCCCGACCCAAGGCCTCGCCCTACCTATTTGGCCCGACCCAAGGCCTCGCCCTACCAATTTGGCCCGACCCAAGGCCTCGCCCTACCCATTTGGCCCGACCCAAGGCCTCAACCTACCCATTTGGCCCGACCCAAGGCCTCAACCTACCCATTAGGCCCGACCCAAGGCCTCGCCCTAACCATTAGGCCCGACCCAAGGCCTCACTCTACCCTTATGACCTGACCCAGGGCCACCGCCCAACCACTTGGCCTGACCCACGGCCGTACCACTTCCATCCCTTACCCAAAATCAACACCATACACTTTTATCCACCCATCCGGTAGTTTTTGTTCAATCGAGCTCACCTGTTCGTGTTTTAGCATGATTAGGGTCCTTGACTTGATCTGTCGACCAACTTTGCCTAGACCTAGACCGTGACGTTTATCTCAACCAAACCAACCATTTGGTACTGCCGAACATGCCTAAACGTTCCTGTACCTCACCTGTTATATACCCTGGAGCTACTTCCTATGCCTTGGATACCAGGATTATATCACCCTTGTTTGGATAAACTATCGACCTTTGCCTACACATTGCTGGTTTGCTTGTCAAATCATGTACCCTCGTCGTACTATTGCATTTCAACATGCGTCTGCTTCCTTGGACCTACCCCACCACCTTACCATCCTCTCTACAACATATACCCTTTATCAACCCTATCCCTGATCTCCCGTTCACTCAATCGGCGATAGATTTGAGGGGGATTACCTACATCTTTAACATAAGAAACCACTTCATATTATTGTCCGCGCAGCTTTACAGAACAAGCTACACGACAATAAGGGGCTAATGTAGACACCAAATTTGTGTCTTACGACCCCTTGTGACCCGCATCCCATTTCACAACCTAACCTCATTACCTAAACCTTACACAATTATTTATTAATTACCTCATAATTGATAAATCCACATCACCTTACCCGCCACCTCACTTTGCCACCTCATCATGACCTAGCCCTAACCCTAAACTAACCTAATTAAGACCCATGACTTGGTCTAGACTCACATCCATAACTAATGCCTCCTTACTCGCACCCAAAGCCGACCTTCTAGCCACTTGACCAAGCCCGCAACTGATCTCTCGGGAGAAAAGCAGGGAAGGTGGGCTATTTTACTAAAAATAGCCTACTTTTTCCTTACCGATGCCGGTTCTACTCGATTGCCGTCGGTTACGCAACCACCATCGGTTCCTCAAATGGGCTCCCAAACCAAAACAATGGATTGGAATTTCATTTGGGAGATCGGTCGAATGATTTTTGAAACAACAGAGAGCATTGCGAGCGAGGAACAGAGTCCAGATCTTCACTTGACAGAGCAGAGACGAGTGAAGAAACCAGAAGTGCTTGCAGTAGAGGATATCAACTTGCATCTTCGCCAAAACCAGTAAGTCATATCTTGCATGTCCTCTGTTATAACATTTCTTCTGCTCTGTGAATTTCAGTCCTCCTAAATCCGTCTCTGAATCTACTACCCAACGTGTCATTGCATCTAATTGTTATCCTTTTACTTCTAATCATCCCATTTCCTAATATCATCCATAAACCAGCCTTACAAAACACCATAGCTACCAAGAAGACCACCCTGGAACCTACCGGTATCGGTTATTAGTAACTTAAGCATCGGTTAACGCATCGCATCGGTTCATCCGATCAAAACCAGAAAACTTTTTCCCTACCCAAATCCCAATGAAACAATTTAATTGATATTTTGCGGTCTTTTGTGTTAACTCATATTAGCGAGAGCTGACCACCTTCGAAAGGAAGTATTATATTTCCGGGCCCAAGGCGCGTTCCCTCATTTATTGTTTAATCAAAATCTTGTGGTCTTGTGTTCTTATTTGCAGTAGTCCTTCCAAGACAAAAGGGAGTTCTTCGCAGTCACTGATCTTTCTCTACGTGCACGCGCACACCATCTTGAAATTCAACAGTATTCCTCCTAACCCTAACCTCATCTGTTTCTAAAAGGAATGAAAGGATAGAAGCAACTCTATTCCCGTGTTTTAAACATTAGAGCGAAACAAGATGAAACACTCCACCTCCTTGAAATCTAAATTTGTCCTTGGAGGCTAATTTTGGAGGCTTGTGGGACAAGTTAGACTTGTCTCATACCTCTTAAATTTTCATACCAACCTTACCTATGGTGGGAGGGTTGATTTTAGACCTTTTTAATGCATTTTTATAAGTCAAGTTGCATGTTTTAATTGCACTTTCTTCATGTTTTAAATTTGCAGTCCTTATGGGGTGTGGGCTTGGTTGGAGTGTGTAAGTAATTTGTCATATTTTCACCCACCTATTTATTATGCTTGGGGGAATGAAGTTGAATTTTGGTGTTGGAGTTGAGGATGTGTGATGTGGCATCCTACATGGATCCACCTCATCCTCTTCTCTTCCCTCTTCCTTAAATTTGAATTTTCTTGGCTTGTTGTGGGTTACTTGGTTACTGGATTTTCATTTTGTGGCATACTTCATTTGGGGGTGAATTTTCCTTGGATGTTGGGAGCTCTTGTTGATTTTGGAGGAGATTGGAGAGCATTTCATACTTGGGCATTGCTGATTTTGGGACTGTATTTTGACATTGAAAGCTTGTTGTATTGGAACAAAATCTACCATGGAGAGGTAGGAGCTTAGCTCTTCATATATGCTTTTATTTTTTTATGTTTGTGTGAATGGTGAATGTTTTGTGTGTTTGTTGGTTGGTTGGGTAGACTGCCTAGGAATGGTGTAGGAGAAGGCTATGGAGAATCATTGAGGAGGGGGTGCATAAGGAATGCCAAGACATCAGATTTATTGTGAAGGGAGTTTGGGATTGGGATCCACCATGGAAAAGAAATAGCTTGCATTTCTTACTTTGTGGGGGGCATAAGGAAATTTATGGGGGCATAAGGAGGTACTTGTGAGGGGCATAAGGATATGTGTGATGATTTAAATTGGCGGTTTATTACAGGTGGATACCCATTTCCCATTAGGAGGCATAAGCAGCTTCCTCCATAGTTCCTTGCTCCTTTGGCTTGCTTGATGGAGCCTTAGTATTGTTTGTATGTTTTAAATGTAGTTGTAAACTACATTCTGTTTTGAACTGTATTTTTTATTGTGAAATATACATGTGTGTTTGTGGAAGCCTGTTGTTGCTAGGAGTTGAATCACACCTTCTATTGCATTGTGGTTGGGGTTCGGGGGCCAATGCAGAAGGATGGATTCTCCTCTTCATTGGATGTCTTGGTTGGGTGGAGAGCGTTTCCTTTCCCCTACCTTTGTTGTGATCTAAAAGGATAAATTTATGTTGCTGTTCTAGAGTAGAGGAGAAAGACAGTATGACAGTTCCTTGTGAAATGAAGTCTCATTGTAACCCTTCCCACTTGATGTGGATGATCTGTATATTATTTGTAATGGAAGGATACTTTGTATTGAGCTATGAAAGTTGTAAATTTTAAATGTGAAATATATATATACTCTGTTCTATTCATTTGAAAGAAAGAAATTGAAATCTGTTATTTGCATTCAAGAAATTGAAAGATGTAAAGTTGTATATTTGAAATCAATAAAAGATTGCACTACCTTTATCAATTTACATTTTTGTATTGAAATTGATCATCAAATTTTGATTTGAAATCTCTGTTTGGAAAATTGAAATGAGGAATACGTATGAAGGAAATATATGTAACTCTGTTCTTTTGAAATATGTTAAAATTGGAAATCAGACTTTGCATTTTAGCTAGTAAATGGTTTGTTTAAATCAACTAAATGTATTAGACTAGAATAGAAATGAATTTCCATATTTGGAAGATGAAAAATGATAAACAGATCCTTTAGAAATTGACCTCTGTTTTGAATTTTAAAATGGCAAATACTTCCTCTAAAATGCACAGTTTGAACCTGCAAACAATAAATAACATTGAAACATTGAAATCTAACATGTCATGATATAAATGAACTCAATTGGACTAAAACACTTAAGGAAAAATCCTTCAAACATTGCAAAATCGGGCCCAAACCTTTCACAGTTATTTTGTTGTCTGAAGTTGTAAAAATTCAAATTGGAAATCAATCAAGCAAAATTACCTTCCAATATACTCTAAAATTCTTCTTAGAACAATCCTCCATGTTCATTTGACATGTTAAAGGAGAAAGAATGACAAAATTGAACAAAATTTATAAGTTAAAATTTACCAGTTTGCTTTTAAAAATCTTGCAGGACATTTTCTTTAAATTTACCCCTTAAAATTTATCAAAATCTAAAATTAATTATTCTAGTACAAAGAGGGCTTTGAGAGCTTTCTAGAAAGTTCTCATTTTCTCAAAACCGAGCTCTCTATCAAAAGTTATGGCCTTCTGAAGTTTTCTTCACTTGGTGGAAAATTTTGGGAAAAATTTCCTTAGCGGGCCCACGGCCCTAAATTTTCCTTGGGACTTAGGAAAATTTTGGGAAAATTTTCAAAAGTTTCTCTACCGGCCTGACCAGCCCCGCACCAATCCGAGGGTGCCACGTGGCACCATGATGTGTCAGGATGGTCGGATCCCATTTTTAACTTAGCGCTTTCAGAATTTTTTTGGGAAACTTTTCCAACCTTTCCCCATGACTCCATTGTCCCACGCCTAATTAGAAACCACCACGTGGCCTCACAAGGCAATGATGGAGGTGTGACACCTTTTTCAACCTTAGTGCTTTTAAAAATTTTCTTGGGAAAATTTTCTTAGTTTCCTCCGCCTCCCCGCCGGCCCACGACCAATAGGGTGATGACACATGGCATCATCTGGGTTAGGCAGAGGCATGCGGGAATTTTTCCCCTTGCATTTCCAAACCCAAAAGGCTTAATGCCTTAAATCTCTCCGATGGCCCAACTTCCCACCAGAGATTTCTCAAGCTGACACGTGTCCTCTTCGGGCCCATAGGCGGGACGAGGCAAATCATGCTTTTTCCCCGAAAAGGGAAAAAATGCCAAAACTCTTCCCCACTCCACCGACCCACGCAAAGAAAAAATTTCTCCCCTAGGCTGTAGGCTCGCCCTTGGGAAAAGTTTCCTCCCAAGGTCCGCCGGCCCATAACTTGAGTTTTATGAGGAGTTAGGAGGACTTCTTTATATCAATGGAAAGGTGAGGAAATTTCCTATCCAATGTTAGTAATTTAGGAAATTTTTGAATGCATTAATTGTGTGTTAGTGCAAAATCACAGCACCCGTGGACGCACATCAGGCTTCTAGGTTGATGTTCAGGCATCCAGTGTGATTACACAACATGGAAACCTCTCTCCAAGCGTGGGACTTGTGAAACCGAGAGAGGAATCTCCAGAGAAGGCTGGTTCCTACTCCTAAACTACCTGCCACAAGCTATTCCAGTGCAGGCAAGCTAATCTAATCCTAATCTAACCATGCCAAGGAGACAAAGAGAGAGAGAGAAAGGAAAACAACAAAGCAAAAGCCTACACTAAAACGGTGATACACCGAGAGAAGGATAATGTTGAACATCTATCAAAACTGCGCATGGGACAAAGAGAGGTGAGCAATGGGAAGGATGGACGGATGCATCACGGCCCAAGGATAGATTTCACACGAAAATGTCCCAAGACTCCATGAACACAGCTCCAGGACACTGTAATGAACATTCAAACATGCACAAATACCTGCAATGAAGAGAGGCAAGAAGAGAATAAGAAAAAAACGAGGAAGGATGGACAGATGCATCACAAAACACGTTTTGTTGCTCCAGAAGTTTGCACAGAACATCATTCCATTAATAAGAGGCAAAAACGCCATTACAGAGCAAGGGAGGAGGCTCAAACTCCATTTTCAACCCTAGAGAAGAAAAGAAGGGAGGGAAGAGCAGAAAAGATGAACAAGTTCTTCTTTAATGAGCCAAAACGGCTTTTTTACATTGCGTGGGTCGAGCCGGGGGACGAAATGTAGGAAAACGTGCAAGCCCATTCCTCATTGAATGCCAATGCATTAAAATGGCATGGGATACCTTACCAACCCATACCCTGCCATCTTTTACTGATTTGGAGGAGAATGCGACCCATGTGCATTAATTTGGCCGCTGAAATGTCACTTCGGCGTGCTGAAGAAGAATGCGACCCATTAGCATTAAAACAGGTTGTTGAAACGTCGCTTCTGGCCATTATCATGCGTCAGGGTCGTTTCTCGATTTTATCTCTTCAGACTACACCAAAACTCGATATTGATCCCAGAATCATGTAGAGCATCTCACAAGCTTTCCGTTGATATAAAGAACGTGCAAATCCGAGCCCTGGATCGAAAGTTATGGAGGTCTGAAGATTCAGGGCACGGAATAGACCAAAACGGATTTTGAAATATTTTCCCGCGCTTCGCCACCTGGATGACACGTGGCACGCACTGATTGGCCACATGATTCTCTCTCCTTTACCTTTCGGTGGGCTTTCTTTTGAAATTTCCTTGTGGGCCCTAGCTGGGACACGTGGCACTATCTCATTGGTTCGGATCAGTGCTCGAAAACTCACCCCTTTGACTTTTCTGGACCTTTCCCCTTGTGACACGTGGCGTGCGTTGATTGGTCCTCGGCCCTGCCGGCTCTTTCGCGCCCTTCACGTCTTTTTGTCCCGGATGTCCCAAACCATTTGGGACATAAACCTCCGATCCGCCCGAAATGGGCTTCCTTGTCCCTCATTTGGCCGATGACACGTGGCGCTGCTTCATTGGCTTTCGGCTCCTTCGGCGATCCGCGTCCCGCGCGTCCCTTTGTCCCATTTGCTATGTGCTCCTTGTGCTGATTTCGGCCGATCTGGCCGGTTTGGGTCTTTTTCTCCCAAATGTCCCATTTGCTTTCAGACCATTTGTTCCCATTTTGGCCGAACCGGCCGGTTCGGGTCCTTCGCGTACTCTTGTCCCGAACTGTCCCTCTCAGCAGTTAGTCGATTTTCTTTTCCTCTTTCGGCCGGATCGGCTTCTCGTGCCCGCCACGTACTTCTGTCCCATTTGTCCCAAATGCTTGGTGGGCCGCCTGGAGGCTTTTCGGCCGATCCGCGTCTTTCTGTCCCACACGTCCCAAAGGCGACCTTGAGCAGGACTTAGCCAATTTTCACGATTTTTCCTGGATCAACCTATTTGCCTGGAACTGCAAAACTCTGATGCATGTTATCAAAATTTACCCTGGGGGGGTGAAATTTTGACAACAGTTTGGCGACTCAGCGGGGTCATCTGCCTGCTAGATGAAAAGACCAGTTGCCTGAAGCAATCCATTGGGCATGGAGTCATAAGCAAGCCTGAAAACTGATCTGAACTTTGAAAATCTCCCTCTGAGCCACTTGGAAACCCACCGGACATGGAGTTTTTCTCACCAAAATGCCACTGAAAAGAACTGTGCAAGAGAAAAACCAGCAACACCAAAAACTATGTACAAAACTGAAAATCATACATGCCCCAAATGGAACATGCAGAGTGTGCACAAGCACTTCTTCTGCTGAAAGCAAACCTAGCTACTCTATTCTAACTGGAAGCAAAGGCAAGCTAAACAAACCCTGCAACTGGTTGTGAGAAATAGCTTCCTTTCTTCAAAATTGGCAGCCATGCAATTGATTTGGCACTGATCATGGCTGTTAGGATGAGTGGAAAATCAACAAGAAGCTGGTCTTCCACCCAGATCATCAAGGTATCAACTGAAAACAAATCCAATACCTCTTTTAGTTTCTCTGCATTTGGATTGAAGAGGTATGGCAGCTGATCCTTGGAACTTTTTAGCTCATCCTCGTGCCCAGTGAGCATGACCGGTTGTGGCTTCTCCTTTGGCTCCAATGAAGCCAAATACCGATTGGGCAAGGTTTGATCCATTTGATATGCCCATTGCTGTGATTTTCTACTCCAAGAATGGAGTTATCTTGTAGACCTTGAATGGATGGTGTGGAAGCAATGGTAGAACCCTTCGCCCTTTCTCTTCCTCCATAGCTAGATTGTGCTCCTCTTCTCTTGGATTTGGAGCAGCTTCTCCTTCCTCTACTACTTGAAGAGAATCTTTCTCTTGATAAAACTCTTCCTCTAGCATGAAGTTTGTCAAGTCAAACTCTTCATTCTGCTGCTCTAGAGGGCAAGTTGGGACTGCAAGATCTTCTTCAAAGCTTTCTTCCTCCATGGCTGATTGTGCAAAATGAATTGGATCAGCACCACGTTCTGAGAAAACTGATTGCTGATCTGCTTCTTCCTTTTGCTCTTCTTCTGCTGCAACAAATTCAGTCATGACCACCATTTGTTCAACCTTAGCCTCTTCTGTAGGCTTAACCATCAAGGGGATCTTTGTCATCCCAAATCTAAGAGCCCAACTCTTCAGACTTTGAATTTCTTCCTCTTTGTTGGCACTCTCTTTTTGCTGTTGCTTTCCTTGACTGGCATTCTAATTTTCATCCTCCCAACATGGATTTGGGAATGCAAGAGGAGGAATGGGTTGAAACTCAACCAATTTTACATTTTTGTGGTGGTGGAGGAGGTGAAACCTCTTGTTTCTTTGGAGGAGGGGGTGTTTCTGTTAGCTCTTGTGGAGGGGATGACTGTTTGGAAGGGAAAAGGAAAGAAGAATTGAGATGGGGTGGAAGAATGAGAGATGGAGGGATGGATTCAACACTTGGGACAACAGATGGAGAGTTTAAAGCTTGACACTGCTGAGATGAAACAGATTGGGAAAGAGGAAAGGAAAAGGCGTGAGAAGGTGTGCTTACCCGTTGACAAGGTTGTTGAATACTCCTCTCATATACCTCTATTTCTTCAATCCACTTTGCAAGCAAAGGCAGCGTTGCAATCATGAAGTCAAGCTTCTCCTGAGGGCTGTAATGCCTTGGAAAAGGTCCCACCCATGGACAAGGAGTCCTGTGAACCAATTCAAAGCTCTCATTTGAGTTGTTGCTCGATCTGTAGCATCTTTACCTCCATCTTTTGGATCTACTCCAACAAACCAACATCTTGGATCTGATGGTCTTTATTGTATGCACACTTTTGCTCTTGGAAAGCTCCATAGCCAAACCGACTTTGCACTCTGCTGTTCATATGAGTATGCATGTTGATCTTGAATCTACTCAAAATGCTGATTTGGAGGATTTGTAAAACATGTTGGAGGTGTGATATACTGCTGTTGTTGATGTGAATTCCATGATGGAAATGAAGTCATGATTGCACAACTTCATGGAATGGAAAAGAATGAAAGGGGTGGAAAGAAAGATGGATGAAAATGGATGGAAACAGTCTGCAAGCTCGAGAAGTGGGTTGCTGATCAGATGGAGTCACCAGATGTGTTTGCAAGTGCCTCCAAAGGCTGAAATCTTCACAGGAACACACCAACCTACAAAAGATGAAGTGGAAGACCTCTAAGGTCCCACCGGGCATGCCAAAACTGTTAGTGCAAAATCACAGCACCCCTGGACGCACATCAGGCTTCTAGGTTGATGTTCAGGCATCCAGTGTGATTGCACAACATGGAAACCTCTCTCCAAGCGTGGGACTTGTGAAACCGAGAGAGGAATCTCCAGAGAAGGCTGGTTCCTGCTCCTAAACTACCTACCACAAGCTATTCCAGTGTAGGCAAGCTAATCTAATCCTAATCTAACCATGCCAAGGAGACAGAGAGAGAGAGAGAAAGGAAAAGAACAAAAGCCTACACTAAAACGGTGATACACAAGAGAAGGAGAATGTTGAACATCTATCAAAACTGCCATGGGACAAAGAGAGGTGAGCAATGGGAAGGATGGACAGATGCATCACAGACCCAAGGATAGATTTCACACAGAAAATGTCCCAAGACTCCATGAACACGCTCCAGACCTGTAATGAACATTCAAACATGCAAAAATACCTGCAATGAAGAGAGGCAAGAAGAGAACAAGCAAAAATGAGGAAGGATGGACAGATGCATCACAAAACACATTTTTTTGCTCCAGAAGTTTGCATAGAACATCATTCCATTAATAAGAGGCAAAAACGCCATTACAGAGCAAGGGAGGAGGTTCAAACTCCATTTTCAACCCTAGAGAAGAAAAGAAGGGAGGGCAGAGCAGAAAAGATGAACAACTTCTTCTTTAATGAGCCAAAACTGGCTTTTTACATTGCATGGGTCAAGCCCAGGGGACAGAAACGTAGGAAAATGTGCAAGCCCATTCCTCATTGAATGCCAATGCATTAAAATGGCATGGGATACCTTACCAACCCATACCCTGCCATCTTTTACTGATTTGGAGGAGAATGCGACCCATGTGCATTAATTTGGTCGCTGAAATGTCACTTCGGCATCTTGCTGAAGAAGAATGCGACCCATTAGCATTAAAACAGGTTGTTGAAACGCGCTCGCCATTATCACGCGTCAGGGCCGTTTCTCGATTTTATCTCTTCGCATCGCACCAAAACTCAATATTGATCCCGAGAATCATGTAGAGCATCTCACAAGCTTTCCGTTGATATAAAGAACGTGCAAATCCGAGCCCTGGATCGAAAGCTATGGAGGTCTCAGATTCGTGGCACTAATGAACCAAAACGGATTTTGAAATATTTTCCCGCACTTCGCCACTGGATGACACGTGGCATGCACTAATGGACACATGATTCTCTCTCCTCTCGCCTTTCGGCGGGCTTTCTTTTGAAATTTCCTTATGGGCCCCAATGGGACACGTGGCACTATCTCATTGGTTCGGATCGGTGCTCAAAACTTGCCCCTTTGACTTTTCTCGGAACTTTCCCTTGTGACACGTGGCATGCGTTGATTGGTCCTCGGCCTGCCGCTCTTTCGCGCCCTTCGCGTCTTTTTGTCCTAGATGTCCCAAACCATTTGGGACATAAACCTCGATCCGCCCGAAATGGGCTTCCTTGTCCCATTTGGCCGATGACACGTGGCGCCGCTTCATTGGCTTTCGGCTCCTTCGGCGATCCGTGTCCCACGCGTCCCTTTGTCCCATTTGCTATGTGCTCCTTGTGCTGATTTCGGCCGATCCGGTCGGTTCAGTCTTTTTGTCCCAAATGTCCCATTTGCTTTGGACCATTTGTTTCGTTTAGTGCCGAACCGGCGGGTCCTTCGCGTATTCTTGTCCCGAATCGTCCCTCTCGGCTTAGTTGATTTTCTTTTCCTCTTTTGGCCGGATCGGCTTCTCGCGCCCGCCACGTATTTCTTGTCCCATTTGTCCCAAATGCTTGACGCCGCTACCCGGAGGCTTTTCGCCGATCTGCGTCTTCTGTCCCACACGTCCCAAAGGCGACCTTGAGCGGACTTAGCCAATTTTCACAAATTTTCCTGGATCAACCTATTTGCCTCGGAACCGCAAAACTCGATGCATGTTGTCGAAATTTACCCCAGGGGTGAAATTTTGACAACAAAGTGTGAGAAAAATTAAGTTGAATATTTAATCCTGTTAGAGAGTGGGTATGGTGAGGAATTACCCTCTAAACCTAGTTGAACCTTCTAACCCTAAATTTTGGACCTTGTGACTCTAATAATTGTTAATAAAGGAAAAATATATTCTAGTGGATTAGAATTGTTCTGGAACCTTGTTAATGGAAACTGCTGCCTTGTAACATGGTTGTAGATTCTTTTAATAAAAAAATTATTCCATAATTTTCCTAACTAATCCTAGGTTGTTCTTGGGTCTCAAGTGGGTTGTTTTAGTGGGCGTTACACTTGGTATCAGAGAAGTGGTTCAAAATATTGGACCATTGGGAACACTAGAAACTTGAGACATGAAACTTAAACCTAACACACTTTTAAATCTAGAAAACAATTTAGTTTGGAATTTTCACATTTTAGTAAACATGGAAATTGAGTAAGACCTAGAATAAGGAACTAACTCTTGTTTTGTTCTGTGTAGGAGGCACAGACAAGATGAGGAGCCTTTTCACATAGACTTAGACTTACCACCACCAGATCATGCTGTAGCAACCATCCTACCCTAGATTTTGTAGACTCTTCAGGTTGTTAATGCCACTCTACGCAGAGGATCAGTAGGAGGACATGTAGCCAGACATGATAGAGCCCCTTCCATTGAAGGTCAGGTATCTCCTTGACCCAACGAGGAGTATGAAGGAGAGAACTCCCATGCATAGTCAGCTAGGGAAGAGTCATCATAGAGGGGACAGGGTGACCAAGTTTTAGAGCATAGAGAGAAGTCTCAGAGCCCTAGGCTTAGGGATGAGCATATAGAGAGACCTAGAGACTGTCAGACCATAGTTACAAATCACATCAGGGAGATCCTTAAGCTTTAGCCATCACATTACTTGGGTGACACAGTGATTTCGGTAGAGGCACAGCTAGTGAGCTTGAGCGGTTGCTTCAAGCTTTGTCCTTGTTCTAGCAACACGAAAGCTCGTGTTATGATCCACCTATTGAGGTATGGAGCAAGAGTATGGTGGAGGACAGAGGAGCGAAGCTCTATGTAGATTCCGAGACAGTGACTCAGGGAGCTATTTGAGGAGAGGTTTAGGAGCAGATATTTGTCATGGAGGTTTATACAAAGAGCAGATAGATAAGTTTCATGACATTTGACAGAATCTCTTTTAGTAGTAGAGTATGAGAGTAGGTTTTGGATCTACTCCGGTATGTTGAGTACATGCAGGGATGAGCGGTGAGTCCATAGGTTCATCTGGGGCCTGAACCTTGACATAAGAGGTGCGGTTCGGATCCACTACCCACAAACTTTATCAGAGGCCATTGAGAAGGCCTACATAGCAGAGGATACTTAGGGAAGACCCAACAGGCTAGAGACCGAGTCCAGAGCCACACACAATAGATGCAGGATAGTAGATTGAGGGGGTTAGCTCCTCCTCCTCGTGGTGGCCAGAGTTCTTCATAGCCATCATTTAGACCCTAGCAGTAGTCCCGCCCACCTTATAGACCTCCACAGAGAGTTGATGCACAGAGAGGTCAGAGTATGGGGCCTCCTCTTGGGTCCGATCGGGACACAGGTGGACCTAGAGCTCGGTCGGTGCGAGCTCACCAATAGAGGCCGCATAGACCATTGTTGGATCATCGGATCCACAAGATGGACTTTTAGAGCACCTACTAGAGGTGCTACTCATTAGAGAGGATCAGGTGGTTATTTTGGTTGTGGAGTTGTGGGACATTTTTGGAGAGACTGCCCTTAGAACCCTAACAAGGGTAAGACATAGATCTCAGAGCTGACTATTGGTGACATGAGACATAGCCACCAGATTTATGTAGTGGTTGAGAACCACTAAGCCGAGCATAAGAGTACAGTCATTGAGACTATAGGTAGCATTAGGGGTATGCGTACCTCTATATTGTTTCATTCTGGTTCTTTTGACTCTTTCATTGCACCATCTTTAGTAGAGTGATGCAGGATGGTGGCAGTTAGGCAGGGTCATAGTTAGGATGTTGAGATGGCTTCGGGCCAAGATCTCTGTAGACTCCTTAGTTAAGGAGTGTGTGGTAGATTTGGGACCTTTCGCCACTACCACAGATCTCCATATCCTTCCTTTGGGCTCATATGGAGTCATCTTGGGTATGGATTGGTTGTCTACACACAAGGCCAGAGTGGATTGTTACCACAAGATTATATCTTGTGTGGATGATTTGGGAGTTGAGTCGGTGATTTTAGGGGTCAAGAGACCTATTTCTATTCACACCATCTCTGCTATGTAGCTTAAGCGGTGTGTACGATGGGGTTGCCAGATGTATGCTATTACAATTAGTGACAGATTAGAGGATGGGTCTAGTGGACCATCGCTAGATGATCACCCCATTTTGAGAGAGTTTTCAGATGTCTTTCTGGGGGAGCTACCGGGTTGCCACCTTGATGTGAGATTGATTTTCATATAAACTGGTTTCGGGAGAAGAGCCTATCTCACGAGAAAATTATCGATGAACACCCTAGAGCTTGGTGAGCTCAAGTTATATCTTGAGGGCCTTTTGGAGAAAGGCCTTATCCATCCTAGTGTATCCCCTTGGGGTGCACCGGTGATCTTTGTGAAGAAGAAGGATGGATCCTTGTGGTTGTGTATTGATTACCACCAGATGAACAAAGTAACGATCAAGAATCATTATCCCCTTCCACACATTGATGATTTGTTTGATTAGATGAAGGGAGCCATGGTTTTCTCTAAGATTGATCTTAAGTTAGGTTACCATTAGTTGAGGATTTCGGAGGCGGACATTCATAAGACCGCCTTCCGTATGAGATATGGGCACTATGAGTTCACAGTGGTGCCTTTTGGTTTGACTAATGCCCCTACAAAGTATTTATGAGTTTGATGAATGGGGTATTTAGGACCTTCTTAGATCGCTTCGTGCTCATATTCCTTGATGACATTTTGATTTAATCACGTACGCATGAGGAGCACGAGGGGCACCTTTGCTAAGTTCTTCAGTGTCTTCGGGAGCAGCAGCTTTACAGGAACTTGGAGAAGTGTGCGACGGAGGTGTAGTATTTGGGTCACATCATTTCTGGGGAAGGTATCATCGTCGATCCTTCCAATATTAGAGCTATTATGGATTGGATAGCATCCACTATGGTGCCTGAGGTGCATAGGTTCATGGGATTAGCAAGTTAGTACTAGAGATTTGTTCAGGACTTCTCTTGGATTGCACACCCGATCACTTCCCGTTAGAGGAAAGGGAAGAAGTTATTTTGGTTAGACAAATGTGAGTAGGCCTTCAATACATTGAAGGAATGCCTCACCAAAACACATATTCTTTTAGTTTTGGATCCACAGGGTGAGTTTTTCCATTACACGGATGTTTCTTTAGCAGGGTTTGAAGGCATGTTGATGCAGGAGGGTAGAGTAGTGGCTTTTGAGTCTTGCAAACTCAAATATTATGAGCTTAATTATCTGACTCATGATCTTGAGCTTTTGGCAGATTGTGCACGCCTTGGTTCGATGGAGACACTTTCTTCTTGGTCGGAGATTCACACTTAGGACAGATCACCTGAGTCTTTGCCATCTCTTCACGTAGCCCAATCTCAATGCTCATCAACGACATTGGATGGAGTTGCTTTGTGAGTATGATATGGAGATAGAGCATGTGAAAGGGAAGGAGAATGTGGTGGCAGATGCTCTCAATAGATGGAGACATGTGGCTATGGCCACCTCAATGAGCACAGATTTGCGGAGTAGGATTCTTTAGCAGCTTCCTCTTGATAGCTTCTACATTGTAGTTTGAGCAGAGATCAAGTCTCAGAGACCCCTTGAGGGGAAGTTTGATGGTTTCTCATTAGAGGCAGATGGTCTTCTCGGAGCACGAGGCTAGATTTATGTTCCTAGAGATGGAGGCTTGAGGTAGGACATCTTGGTAGAGGCACATCGTGCACCCTATTCAGCCCATTCCAGGGTGAAGAAGATGCACGCCACCTTGAGACAGTTATATCATTGGAGAGGACTTCGTAGAGATGTGGCCTAGTTTGTGTCATGATGTTTAGAGTGCCAGAGAGTTAAGGTCGGGCATCGATCCAGTGGCCTTCTTTTCCATCATGCTATACTTGGAGTGAAAATTAGACACCATTTCCATGGACTTCATTGTTGGGCTTCCGATGTCGAGATATCACCATGACACCATCATGGTCATGGTTGATAAATTAACAAAAGTGGCTCACTTTTCTCTGGTGAAGACCACATATAGCTAGAGTAGTGGCATGGGTATATTTGGATGAGATTGTCAGGTTACACGGGATTCCATGGAAGATTATTTGTGACCGCAATCCTTTGTATACTTCACATTTCTGGACTACCATGTAGTATGCCCTCGGGATGAGAATCAACTTTAGCATAACATATCACCCTGAGATAGATGGATAGACGGAGAGGGTGAATCAGATTTTAGAGGACATGCTTAGGATGTATGTGATGGATTAGTAGTCTAGATGGGAGGAGTACCTATACTTGGTGGAGTTTTCCTACAATAATAGTTTTTAGAGTTGTATAGGTATGGCTCCTTTTTAGGATTTGTATGGTAGGGAGTATAGGACACCTCTTAACTAGGACATGCTAGAGGATAGGGTTTCTCTTGGACCATATTTGTTGCAGGACATGGAGTAGTAGGTGGTTTTAATCAGATAGAGACTACAAGAGGCACATGATAGATATAAGAAGTATGCAGATCAACATAGGACGGACTATAGTTTTGATGTGGGCATGAAGGTGTTCCTTTGTGTCAGGCCACACAAGAGCCCTATCCATTATGGAAAAGGTTCTAAGTTAGCTCTTAGATTCATGGGTATTTTTGAGATCTTGGAGCGTATCGTTCCTTTGGCCTACCATCTAGCATTGCCACCTACCTTGTCTCGCATACATGATGTGTTTCATATTTCAGTTCTTAGGAGATATATTATAGATCCTTCTCATATGCTGGATTATACCTCATTGTAGGTGCAGGATTAGGGGTAGGTGACGGTGGAGCCCATCTCGCATTATAGATCGCATGACCCTAGGTCTTCAAGGAAGAAGGATTGATCGAGTCCGGGTGTAGTGGGACGATATGACGAGACTGCAGCTACATGGGAGGATGCTACCTTATTACGAGTTTAGTTTGCACATTTGTTCCAAAGACTTCCGTGGGGAAGTCGAGTCTAAGGGAGGGGATGTAGTGCCCACTTCCCTTTGAAACCTTTTGATACTGTTGATTACATTATGGACATTATTATGGTTTTGATTTATTATGATGTTAGATGTTGGACCATGGATTATTGTTGATCTTGATTTAGTTATGATGCATGATGATTATTAGAGACACTTCATATGTGGATGATGATATACTATTTGACATGGATATATTATGAATATTTTTCACACATGTGATTTTTGGATATCATGAGTAGACCTAGAAAATAGACATTATATGATTATGATATAGTTGTTGATAAAAATTGTAAGTGATATTGTTGATTGCCTTGATGTTGTTGTGATTCATATGTATAGATGATTTTGTGATTATATTTATATCATGTTGGATGTTCTGATATGGCCACGAGGTCGAAGGAGGTATTTTTGTTTTGCAGGTTAAAATATCACAACAAACATCGGGGATTGGAGACCAATCACATTGGAATTCTAGATGAATTCAACAAGGTCACCATGGCAACATGTTTTATGTTTGTGTGTGTGTTTTTTTGTTAGGGATTCCCATGGGGATTACCTTTGAATATGACCAAGGGGTTATGTGTATTTTATTAATGTGGTTCCTTTTATTATTGGTTGCATGTGTTTATTTTGTGATGCATTTACCCCTTTCATTATTCTTTTAATTGTGGAGAATAAATGTGAGTAATCATATTGTTAAAATAAATAAATTAATCAAATTTGGGGTATAAGAAAGTAATTATAGAAGTTTTTGGCTCTTGTATTAAATGTGGTAAGTGATGCATAAGTAATGTGTAAGAATGTGTAAGTGATGTGTAAGTATGTGTAAGAGTTGTGTAAGTCAGATTTTGGAGTATGAAACACTCCACCTCCTTGAAATCTGAATTTGTCCTTGGAGGCTAATTTTGGAGGCTTGTGGGACAAGTTAGACTTGTCCCATACCTCTTAAATTTACATACCAACCTTACCTATGGTGGGAGGGTTGATTTTAGACCTTTTTAATGCATTTTTATGGGTCAAGTTACATGTTTTAATTAATTTTTTCATGTTTTAAATTTGCATTCCTTATGGGGTGTGGGCTTGGTTGGAGTGTGTAAGTAATTTGTCATATTTTCACCCACCTATTTATTATGCTTGGGGGAATGAAGTTGTTTTTGGTGTTGGAGTTGAGGATGTGTGATGTGGCATCCTACATGGATCCACCTCATCCTCTTCTCTTCCCTCTTCCTTAAATTTGAATTTTCTTGGCTTATTGTGGGTTACTTGGATTTTCATTTTGTGGCATACTTCATTTGGGGGAAAATTTTCCTTGGCTGTTGGGAGGTCTTATTGATTTTGGAGGAGATTGGAGAGCATTTCATACTTGGGAATTGCTGATTTTGGGACTATATTTTGACATTGAAAGCTTGTTGTATTGGAACAAAATCTACCATGGAGAGGTAGGAGCTTAGCTCTTCATATATGATTTTATTTCTTTTTATGTTTTTGTGAATGGTGAATGTTTTGTGTGTTTGTTGGCTAGTTGGGTAGAATTCCTAGGAATGGTGTAGGAGAAGGCTATGGGGAATCATTGAGGGGGCATAAGGGAATGCCAGTGGCATCAAATTTATTGTGGAGGGAGTTTGGGATTGGGATCCACCATGGAAAAGAAATAGCTTGCATTTCTTACTTTGTGGGGGCATAAGGAAATTTGTGGGGGCATAAGGAGGGATTGTGGGGGCATAAGGATATGTGTGATGATTTAAATTGGCGGTTTGTTATAGGTGGATACCCATTTCCCATTGGGAGGCATAAGTAGCTTCCCCCATAGTTCCTTGCTCCTTTGGCTTGCTTGATGGAGCCTTAGTCTTGTTTGTATGTTTTAAATGTAGTTGTAAACTACATTCTATTTTGAACTGTATTTTTATTGTGAAATCTGCATGTGTGTTTGTGGAAGCTTGTTGTTGCCATGAGTTGAATCACACCTTCTATTGCATTATGGTTGGGGCTCGGGGGCCAATGAAGAAGGATGGATTCTCCTTTTCATTGGATGTCTTGGTTGGGTGGAGAGCGTTTCCTTTCCCCTGCCTTTGTTGTGATCCAAAAGGAGAAATTTATGTTGTTGTTCTGGAGCAAAGGAGAAAGATAGTATGATAGTTCCTTGTGAAATGAAATCTCATTGTAACCCTTCCCACTTTGAAGTGGATGATCTGTATATTATTTGTAATGGAAGGATACTTTGTATTGAGCTATGAAAGTTGTAAATTTGAAATGTGAAAGATATATATACTCTGTTCTATTCATTTGAAAGAAAGAAATTGAAATCTGTTATTTGCATTCAAGAAATTGAAAGATGTAAAGTTGTATATTTGAAATCAATAAAAGATTGCACTACCTTTATCAGTTTACATTTTTGTATTGAAATTGATCATCAAATTGTGATTTGAAATCTCTGTTTGGAAAATTGAAATGAGGAATACATATGAAGGAAATATATGTAACTCTGTTCCTTTGAAATATGTTAAAATTAGAAATCAGAATTTACATTTTAGCTAGTAAATGGTTTGTTTAAATCAACTAAATGTATTAGACTAGAATAGAAATGAATTTCCATATTTGGAAGATGAAAAATGATAAACAGATCCTTTAGAAATTGACCTCTATTTTGAATTTTAAACTAGAAAATACTTCCTCTAAAATGCACAGTTTGAACCTGCAAACAATAAATAACATTGAAACATTGAAATCTAACATGTCATGATATAAATGAACTCAATTGACTAAAACACTTAAGGAAAAATCCTTCAAACATTACAAAATCGGGCCCAAACCTTTCACAGTCTTTTTCTTTGTCTGAAGTTGTAAAAATTCAAATTGGAAATCAATCAAGAAAAATTACCTTCCAATACATCCTAAAATTCTTCTTAGAACAATCCTCCATGTTCATTTGACATGTTAAAGGAGAAAGAATGAAAAAATTGAACAAAATTTATAAGTTAAAATTTACCAGTTTGCTTTTAAAAATCTTGCAGGCCATTTTCTTAAAATTGACCCCTTAAAATTTATCAAAATCTAAAATTAATGATTCTAGTGCAAAGAGGGCTTCGAGATATTTCCAGAAAGTCCTCGTTTTCCCAAAACCAAGCTCTCTATCAAAAGTTATGGCCTTCTAAAGTTTTCTTCACTTGGTGGAAATTTTTGGGAAAAATTTCCTTGGCGGGCCCGCGGCCTGAATTTTTCCTTGGGACTTAGGAAAATTTTTGGGAAAAGTTTCAAAAGTTTCTCCACCGTCCCGACGGCCTGCAGCCAATCAGAGGCTGCCATGTGGCACCATGAGGTTTCAGCGGATAGGCAGATCCCCTTTTTAACTTAATGCTTTTGGAAAAATTTTGGGAAAATTTTCCAACTTTTCCCCGCCGCTCCACCATCCCGCAGCCAATTAGAAGCTGCCACATGGCCTCATGAGGCAACGATGCAGATGTGCGACACCTTTTTCAACCTTAACACTTTTAAAATTTTTCTTGGGAAATTTTTCTTAGTTTCCTCTGCCTCCTGTAGGCCCGCGGCCAATAGGGTGATGACACGTGGCATCATCTGGGATAGGCAGAGGCGTGCGGGAAGTTTTTCCCCTTGCGTTTCCAAACCCAAAATTCTTAATGCCTTAAATCTCTCTGATGGTCTAACTTCCCGCAAGAGCTTTCTCAAGTTGATACGTGTCCTCTTCGGGCCCGCAGGTGTGCAAAGGTAAATCGCGCTTTTTCCCGAAAAGGAAAAAAATGCCAAAACTCTTCCCCACTCCACCGACCCGCGCAAGGGAAAATTTTCTCCCCTAGGCCCGTAGGCTCGCCCTTGGGAAAATTTTCCTCCCAAGGTCCGCCGGCCCATAACTTGAGTTTTATGAGGAGTTAGGAGGACTTCTTTATATCAATGGAAAGGTGAGGAAATTTCCTATCCAATGGGAGTAATTTAGGAAATTTTTGAATGCGTTAAGTGTGAGAAAAATCAAGTTGAATATTTAATCTTGTTAGAGAGTGGGTATGGTGAGGAATTACCCTCTGAACCTAGTTGAACCTTCTAACCCTAAATTTTGGACCTTGTGACTCTAATAATTGTTAATAAAGGAAAAATATAATTGATTAAGTCACTTAAATTGTGATAATTATCTCCTTTTCCACAAATAGCGACATAACACTCAAATTCCTTCTAATTGTCTTAATTAATTACAATAAGCTACCTTCCCTAATTAATGACCTATTATCACTTCCTCTATCTTGATTAATTAATTATTATTAATTAATTAGTCTTCCCCTTCATTTAAACTAGTAAATCGATATTAAATTGATTTAATCCCTTTCTAATAGCCTGAATCGCACTAATATTCTTCTAAATGGCTTCTATAAGCTTACACCTACCTATTAATTAATCACCTTTGATTAATTAAAATACCCCCAACTCCCATGACTTGCTAAACATGTATTAAACCCTTCTAAAGTAAGGTTACCTTTAATAAAGCAACCTTATCCATTCCTAATCATGTTTTACCTTTATCCCACATTCATGAGAATGTGTTGAATCCTTTATCCTTTGGGCTATATAAAGAGCCCTCCACCTACCTTTTTACTTACACCTAAACTCCTTAGAGAGCAAATGCAAAGCATATAACAAAGAGACTAAGAGCTTGCACCTTGTTTTCTTGAGAGTTCATCATCTTGAAGAGTTAAGCCTCTTTCTTAAAGTGCTTGGGTCATATGGGAGGTGTCAAAAGGGTCTTGTAGCCCAACTTTGATTAGCCCCCATTCCTAGGTTCTTGGAACATTAAGGACAACTATTTTTGATAGCCATGGTACCTACCTAGGTTCCTTCATTTATATGTTGTTAGAGAATAGAGGATATTTAGGTGCTTAACATAGTTGATTTCATAGTTTTGTATTGATAATTGTTAGCATCTAACCCTTGATTAATTCTTATCATGATGGTGTTTATAATGTTGTTTAATTCTTGTTAATTAAGACTATTTAGGTGTTAGTCTTTGTTTACATTAGCATTAGTTTAAAAACAACACTTGCACACATTTGGCACACTTGGTGGGACTTACTCCATTGTCCTTTGCACTTAATTTCAAGTTTTTGTAGTTAAGTTTCATTTTTGGTTACTAACCCTCTTTTACACATGTTGATCTAACTTGTTTTTCTTAACTTGTTTTGTTGAGTTTGCATGTGTTGAGTCTTCCTTGTAGGTATAAAGGAGGTGAAGTTCTGTCAAAATTGGAATTGATGGGAAAATTTCAAGATTTCTCCATGTTTTCATTTTTAGAGCTTACTTTTTTCAACATTCTACATGCTAGTTTTGTCAATTTCTTGAAAATTTTAAATTCTTGAGCATGTAGGTTAGTGTTTGATAGTGCTTGAGTCTTCTATTTACATATTAATGTGGTGGGTTGCTGTCAAAATTTAATCTTGGTGAGAAAATTTCAAGATTTCATCATGTTTTCATTTTTAGAGCTTACTTTTTCATCATTCTACATGCTAGTTTTGTCAATTTCTTGAAAATTTTAAATTCTTGAGCATGTATGTTAATGTTTGATAGCGTTGAGTCTTCTATTCATATATTGATGTGATGGGTTGTTGTCAAAATTGAATCTTGGTTGGAAAAATTTGCCCATTTTGCAGATTAAGAGACATTTTTTTTTGACATTTTTTGAGTGCATGTCAAGTGCATACCCGTGAGCATAAGAGCATATGCGTAACCCATCTTCCGAAGGCCATAACTTTTGCTCCCAAACTCAAATGACTCCATTTTTTTTTACGTTGGAAAGGTATTGAAGTTAACTATGCAATGAAAACATAAATTTGGGATTTATACTTACATAGAAATTATAGGTTTTTCTATTAGTTTAAAACTGGTCATTTTCTAACATGTCTAATGTTTTGATGAATGTTGTATTTCCATGCTTACTCGATTTAGACCAAAGCGTGTGTATGATCTTCTCTTACACCTTTTGGTGATCTTGAGAATCAAAAACAACTTTGATCTCTATCTTTTTAACATTGGGATTAAACTTGGAAATTTGATTATTCATTTTGCTTAAGGGAATGAACCTTTTACAAAGCATTTTTCAATGGTCCTTTGATTTGAAGTTTTCCATTTCTATATAGTTGGGATAAAGTTTGTGTATGCTCTTCTCTTGCACCTTAGGGTGATCTTGAGAATCAAAAGTAACTTTAGTCTTCATTTTATAACATTTGGTAAATTGGAAACTTCATCTTTCACTTTTGGTTTAGGGAATGAACATTTATCAAGAATTTTGTATGGTTCATTGATTGAAAAGATTTTCTTTACTTTTTAGTTGGATTATTTGTTGTGTATGCTTCTCTTGTATCCTTGGATGATCTTGAGAATCAAAAGCAACTCTTAATCCTCTTTTAAATAATGTGATTTTCTTGAGAACTACTAACGCTTGAGTGCAGACCTAAAAAACACTTGTCAAAGAAAGGAGGAATCAAAAAAAATCAAAAACTACTAATACAATTGTTATACAGGTTGCCAAAAGGTGTTCAAGAAAACCACACCTAATTAAACAAGATAAAAAGAACAACATATTCAAAACATTGTATTGCAGAGGTTTCGAAAAGGGTACGTCCCTCTCCGCTCAACTGAACATAACCCCTTTGGCATAACACCTTAAGCTACAACAATGGGGGTGGTTCCAGGAACCCCAAAGTAGTCCACGCAAGAGGGAACCTTGTGGATGAAACGGGAAGTGCTCCACACTACCTACTTGACTAGTGATTCCTTTGTGAGATAGCATTACAGGTTGTCCATTATGGCGACCCCAGTGATAGTACACATAGATGCACTAGTTGCCTACTATTCTTGAAGGGGGTAAAGTAAAGCCGAGATACTCCCAAACTAGTCAGTGTGACTTTTTGGGTAAATCACGCTCACTCGTGGCAACTTTGTAACACCTAGGGCGAGAGAACCACCTAGGAGAATATACTTTGGCCAGGAGCCCACTTTGACCATTTTAAAATAGTGTTGAGTTGTGAACCTTCTTTTTGAGAAACGTGTGACGTATTACTTTCACCTAGTTTTTACTTGCCTTAGGGCGAGGTGAAACTCTGCCGAAGTGAGGCTAGCATTTTTCATCATTTTTCTTGATTTATTTCCTTCATATTCTTTTGACACTTTGTTGATCAAAAGAGGTGTGATTACCTTTGTGTTGCCATTCGACTGTTTCTCTCACTTTTATGTCCATTTACGCCCATCCATGTTTGCGGCTTAGGTTAGTTAAACGTCTAAAGTGAGCGGAGGCATTTTCACGTCATTTGGTAGCCATTGTGATCTTGATACCCACGTCAAGATCGTCATCGTAGTTAGGCATGGTTCATCACCATGACTTCCATAGAGGAGTTAGCTTGTTTGTCTCGTATCATTACAATTTCTGATATTTACGTCTTGTTTCTTGTAAACTCGACATAAATACCTATATTGTATAGTTACGCTGCACACATTCTTAACTATTCCTAGCTATACTTTGAGCTTTTTTGTTTGGTTTTATTATTACCTCGATTTCAAAAGGTGCTAGGCACTACCATTTGTGCGTGTTATATCAATAACACCTCGATATCAATACTTCACTTTCTTGCAAAGTGGGTTAACATATCTTGGTGATATTGTTGTGTCATTCACAAATCGTAATTGGCACTTTTTGAGATATAGGTCTTAATCAGACTTGAGCTTGCTCGTCGTATATCTTGATTGGGAGATCACATTTAACTTCGTGTATTTACTTACGTCTTGTTCATTCCTTTGAACTTGGCATAAGTGGAGACATCTTGTTAATCATCTGGCATCACAAATTACTTTGAAACGTAGTCTAGGAAGTACTTCATTTGATTAAGTTTTGGTACCAAATGATTGTTTCATTGGTGACTTTATCACTCTATCACATTGGTATTCTCACACTGTTAATTTACTCTTAACACGTACATCTTGTGTTTCACTTAGGGGTAGTCATTGAATTTTGAACAAATCTACAACTTACCTTAGTGAAACTTATCACGAAAACATGGCTCCCAAGATGCGTCTAGGGTTAAAGAAACAAACATATGAGGAACAACAGTGCAAGCTTGGGAAACCTCTAATAGACAAGGGTCAAACCCATTTATCGGACACGATCTAGGACCACTATTTTCTATAGAAAAGGAAATAGAAGAAATGGTCAACCATAGTGGAAATGAATTAGAGTCACCACGCGTGGACTTTGATTTTGACCCTACTCTACTAGACAAATTTCTTCTTAGAAACAAAGATAGAGTGTTGGCCCGGTCATCGAATTAGGGGCCAAATTTCCCATCGAGAAGGAACCAATACTACAAACAAATGACACTACTGAGGAAGAACACCCCTTATCAATATGGAAGATATTTTAATAGGTAGGCATGCTTCCACTTCTTACGTAGAAAATGATAAAGTGGTAGGGCATAGAATACCCCTCCTCAAAGTGCCACGAAGAAACAAAATAGAACTTGAGACAAGAAGAACCTCCACAGTACGAAGAGGAGGAACCTTTAGAAGAAGAGGCTATAAACCAAGCCACAATCCAACAACAAATCAGCAACCTAAGCCGACAACTTGCTTTGCTTACTTCCCATGTACAGAAAGATGCAAACAGAACATTCAAAAGGTAAGGCCTAAGGTTAAGATCAACGAACTCCATCGGGAAAAACAAGGAGAAGAAGACATAGGGTACCATCATGTTTACATCCCTACTTCTCCCACTAAAGAACAATTGCTCGCACAGGAAGTGCAGTCTATGAAAGCGACGCTTGTGAGCTTACAAGAGAGCAATATAGGGAGCATCAGGAAATATCAATATGAAGAGTTGTGCCCCTATCCTTTTGACAAAACAATGACCCTTCAACCCTTTCCAAAGAAATTTGATATGCCAAAGTTTGACAAATACAAAGGAAAGGGAGACCCAAGAGATCATGTTAAATATTTTTACATGGCATGTCAAGAGGTGTCTTATAGTGATAATTACCTTATCAGACTTTTTCCCAAGAGTCTTGGAGGTCAAGCATTGGAATGGTTTACACGCTTACCACGGGATCAATTTCCACCTGGCCAAAATTAGCAGAAAGATTCATGCGTCACTTCTCGTATAACATAGAGAGTGATGTCACCATGGTAGACTTGTGCGGTGCCAAAAAATGCCCAAATGAGACCTTCGCTAGCTTCCTCCAATGATGGAGAGGGATAGCCAGTCGCTTCCCTTGTGCTTTCCCTAAAAGTAGCTGGTCAGTATCTTCATTCCCAATCTCAACCTAGATATCACCTTCCACCTCCAAATGCATTGTGTCCATACTTTTGAGGAGGTTATTGAGAAAGGGATTCAGATAGAAAAGGCTCTCATTGCTAAAGGCACCCTTAAAAACCAATCTAAAAACAACCAAAGTGTCAAACCCATGGAAAAGCCCAAGATCTTCAACAAAAACAAAAACGTGGTGGGAGACGGAATCACTGATTCCAAACGCATTCAAATGGTCCAAACTGGTCAACCTTTTAAACTGACCAAGGGCCCAATTCAACCACCACCAAAATGATGAACATTCACCTCTCTCAATGAACCATTGTCAGTCATACTAAAATAGTTGGATGTGGCCCACATGATGACCTATCCTACAACACAACCATTTGACGACAATGCTCCCAAACCTTCATGGTATAAGGAGCATGAATATTGTGAAATGCATCACATTAAAGGTCATAAAATAGACAAATGTTTGTGACTTCGCCACTATATTCAAGACCTCATTGACAACGGGGAGATAGAGGTGGATAACCCTGGCCACATGTAAACACCTAACGAGAAAATGGGGATTTATAAGGAACCATTCCCAAGCATGATAAGTCGAAAAAGGAAAAACGGATCGGGAGAGTCATCCCAAACCTATAAAGCCATGAAATTACTTGTATACCAAGAGAGATAACAATCATTACGATTCACTTATCGGATGTATTCACTCCCCTACTGACCATGTCAACACTATCCGATTAAGGGAAAGACTATCACTGTGGTAACAAGGCACACCCACCTCATAATTCTGGACCCCTCTCCATCGACCCCATACTAGTAAGTATAACCTTTTAGAACAACTTGAGAAGACATCCACTAAGATTTCGATCTTAGACCTTCTCAAGATTTCCAATGTGCATAAGGACATCCTGTATCAAACTCTTCAGGGGTCGGGAGTGCCTTTAGAAGTCGATCCTACACACCTTCAAGTTATGGTGGCAACCATTGCCCCAAGTGAGCATCTTACTTTCAACCATAGGGAGATCCCTACCACGAATCCTACACATAATCTTCCCTTGTACATCGAGGTAGTTGTCACCCACAGGAAAATCAAACGGTGCTTGTGGACAACGGATCGGATTGAACATCTACACACTTAAGTTGGTCAAACAATTGGGACATACGAGGAAGATCTTGAGTCCCATATTATTACTATCACCACATACGACAACACGTGGAAAGAGAGTCAACAGGCACCATTACGCTACCCATGGAGGTGGGCCCCACTTGTCATCAGACAAAGTTTCACATCCTAGACTTGGAACTTCCATATAATATGCTTCTAGGCCAACCATGGATTCATGCCATGCAGTCGTGCCATCAACGTTTCATCAATGCATCAAGTTGAAGCATGAGGGACATACGATAACAATACCAGAGATTCAGAGCCCTTTTCTCATTATAGAGCTCTCAATAGCTTTGCACGAAAGGGTACATATGCATGTCCCTCCATAGATATAGTTGTTCCTCTTCAGTCTGAGGCTATGGAATCCCACGTGGATTCGGATTCACTTAGTTCTTGCGCTCATGGGGCATCTACTTCAACCTCTCCATTTGATTCATGGGAGATGAAAATCCTGGAATATGGCTGCGGGAGTATAATGTACAACAAGCGCTCCTGGTGTCAGATCTCTCTTTGTCACCCAAGACTAGAGGTCGACCCAACTACCGCTTTAAGAGACCTAGAGAAGAACACACTATTGGGTCATTCCTGCCTGGAGGCTTGTTAGCTGAGGAGAAGTTGCTTGATCCACCTACTACTTGGGTCCCTGAGGACACTCAGCCATCCTGTTACCAAACCCCGAAATATGAAAAATCTAGCAGAATGATGTACTCCATGGGCTACAAAGGCCTAGGATGTGGGAGGAATGAACAAGGACAAAGAGAACCAGTCCCTCTTCCACATTTCAAAATAGAAAGATACGGCATTGGGATTCATCCTTATGGAGTGCACCCCAATGATCAAGACGTGACTTGTTCTGAGCGTGAGGATAGTTCCGATTACCTAGACAACGATATGATTCTTGTTGTAGCCAATATGAGGATCTGGCCTCCACGAACCTTTTTATGAATAACGTTGTCCTAACCATCACCCCCACTGAACCAACCCTTGACCTTGTATACCCTTCCCTTGTTGAATGGGACCAACAACATCACGTGCCACTAGATTTATTCGAGAACGATGAGGCTATTGCAGAGTTTATGGGCATAAGGGATACAATCCCCATTGGAGATCATAAGAAAGGTTTCTCTATCGACTTAGACACCTGCGCCTACTTCAGCGAGGAGGCTGAACTTCGTGGTCAACAAAATTTAAAGAAAAGTGAGGGAAAAAGTTCTAAAGAAAAGCCTCGGAAAAAATCAAAGTCCAAGTCACACAGTGAAAACCTCTTTGAGGCACTGGCTGACAAACAAATAAGAAAACCAAAGGACAAACAAAGTGACCACGCCAAGGATGAAAATCTCATGGAGACATCCTTGGATGAAGATCTCAACCTTCCTCCTGACCCTACGCGTATGGAGGATTTATCAAAATTGTTAGTCGAAGAAACCATTGATGTCAACATTGGTATCAAGAAGATCCCAAGATAGTAAAATTGGGGGCATCACTCTCAGCTAGAGAACAAAAGATGTTCACTATGTTGTTGCGAGAGTTCATTGATGTGTTTGCATGGTCTTACAAAGACATGCCCGACCTAGATCCGACTTTGGTCATGCACAACCTAGGTCATGCACGCAGATGCCAAGCCTATCAAACAGAAACTCCGAAAGATGCATCCAAGAGTGGCCTTGTTGGTCAAGGAAGAGTTGGAAAGGTTGCTTGCAGCAGGATTCATCCGACCAATTGACTATTCTGAATGGATATCAACATTGTTCCTATCCAGAAGAAACCTGTCGGTATCCGAATCTATATGGATTTTAGAGACATCAATAAGGCTTGCCCTAAAGATGACTTTCCATTACCCAACATTGATATGATTGTTGACTCAACAATAGGATATGAAATGCTATCACTCATGGATGGCTTTTCGGGTTATAATCAGATTAAAATCACTGAGGAGGACCAACACAAAACAACTTTCACAACTCCTTGGGCACCTTCTACTATCAGGTGATGCCATTTGGCCTTAAGAATGTGGGAGCAACTTATCAATGGGCCATGATAGTAATCTTTCATGATATGATTCATGACATCATGGAAGACTACGTGGATGACATCCTAGGAAAGTCCAAAACAAGAGAAGATCATCCTGTCATTTTGTGGCATATCTTTGAGTGCCTATAGGAATACAAAGTCAGATTGAATCCCAAGAAGTGTGTCTTTGGGGTGCTATCAGGGAAATTATTGGGCTTCATTGTGTCAAGACGAGGTATTGAGGTAGACCCTGCTAAAGTGTCTGCCATCACTGAAATGCCTCCACCTGAAAATATCAAGCAATTACGTAGCTTGCAGGGGAAAATTCAAGCCATTCGCCACTTTATCTCACAGCTTGCAGATAAATGTCACTCATTCACCCATTTTCTTAAAAAGGACGTCACTTTCATCTGGGGACCCGAGCAACAACAAGCCTTTGCTTTGCTTAAACAGTACCTGGCCAATCCACCTATTCTCATGCCTCCTACTCCGGAGAACCACTTTTGCTCTATATTTCCTACACAATACACTATTGGTGCGTTGCTCACCCAATATGACATTAACCATAAGGAGAAAGTGGTGTACTATCTGAGTCGCACCCTCATTGCCTATGAACTTAATTATCCTCAGATTGAAAAGGCTTGCTTGGCCGTTGTTTTTACCTTTCAAAAACTTCACCATTACCTACTAAATACTAAGACCAAGCTCATATCGAAGGTCGACCCACTCAAGTATTTGTTGTCCAAACCCACCCTTATAGGTAGAATGGCTAATTGGATCATTCTACTTAGTGAGTTTGATATAGAATTTGTCCATCAAAAATTAGTTAAAGGACAAATACTCACAGATCAGCTAGCGGAAGCACCTTTGCAAAGCACGGAGCCTTTGAGTCTGGAACTGCCAGATGCCTCTTTGCTCTACATTGAAGAATCTATCATATGGCAGATACATTTTGATGGATCTTTTACGTTTCATGGTTCAGGTGCAGGAGTGGTCCTTATTACTCCTTCGGGTGATCCTATACCGCAGGCTTTCCGCTTGGCCTTCCCTTGCACAAACAACATTACAGAGTATGAAGCACTCATTGCAGGGATGAAGCTAGCCATCAAGTGGAATATTCATCATGTTAAGGTTGTAGGTGATTCATAGTTAATCATTAAACAAGTTAATGATGAGTATAAGGTTAAGGATGACAAACTCATACCTTACAAGAAGTTAGTGGAAACTCTAAAGGAGTATTTTGTGCGCATCACCTTTGAGCAGATCCCAAGAGCGCAGAATAGATCAGTGGATGCTATGGCAATGGTGGGATCTATGCTTCAGTATTCCACCAGGGAACAATGATATGCCATTCTTCATAGAAAATCTACGCCAGCCACATATGACATGCCAGAATCTTGCCTAGCTTGTGAGGTTGTTGGTCCCCATTCACCATGGTATGAACCCATTTTCACCTATCTTAAGGATAATACATTCCCTCCCGATATCTCTCCACTCTAAAAGTAGAGCCTAATTCACTAGATAGCCCATTACACCCTTTTAGGAGGTACACTTTATCGTCATGGCTACGACGGAATCTATTACGTTGTCTGGATGTGACGGAGTCAATCCAGGCAATCAAGGAAGTACACGAAGGAGTATGTGGAGCGCATACAAATGGAATGGTCTTGGCTAAGAAATTGTTGAGAGTAGGTTACTATTGGCCTACCATGGAAACTGATTGTTGCAATTACGTTAGAAAATGTGTGCTTTGCCAAAAGTATGGAAATTTTATCCATGCTCCATCACAGCCATTACAACCAATCACTACCCCATGGCCATTCTCTAAATGGGGACTCGATTTAATAGGGAAGCTTACTCCTACCTCCTCTGATGGTCATACACATATCATCACAGCCACTGAATATTTTACAAAATGGGTGGAGGCCATCCCTTTAACCTATGTCACAGGAGCACAAATTTCTAAATTCATCATGAATCACATTATTTGTCGGTATGGCATTCCTGCAGCCATTGTTATAGATAATGGGAAGTCATTTAAGAACAAAACTATGAAAGGTCTTTGCCAATGGTTCCAAATCAAATTGAAATGGTCCACGCCATATTACCCTCAGGGTAATGGACAAGTTGAGGCAACAAACAAGACTTTGGTCAGGATAATGGAGAAGATGGTCAGCAAAATAGGTCAAATGGCACCTACAAATTCATCCAGCCCTTTGGGCTTACCGAACATCCATTCGCACCCCTACAGGTGCGACACCATATTCCCTAGTGTTCGGGACAGAATCTATCATCCCCTTAGAGATTGAACTTCCCTCCCTGAGGATCTCTCTTCGAGACTATCTGGATAAAGATGAAGATTACCGAGTGGCAAGATTGGCTGAGTTGGAGCTACTAGGATGAGAAGTGCATTCACGCTCTTAATCACCTGAAAGTATATCAACATAGAGTCTCCAAAAACTATAACAAGAGAATCATCCCTCATCAGTTTGAGGTTGGTGATTTAGTCATGAAGGAGAACCAGTTCAACACTAGAGCGAGTGAGAAAAGAAAGGGAAGTTCAACCCCATTGGTTAGGACCCTATGTCATAGTTTCCAAGTATGGCACAGGGGCATACAAGTTGGCTCACCCCAATGGTGATGAGCTCCGGAGCCCATGAACGCCATGCATCTTAAGAGGTTTTATGCCTGAACATGGTGCAAGAAAGTCATAAAAATAAAAATAAAAAAAAAAAAAAAATCAAACAAATTCAAAAAAAGAAAAAGAGAAAATAGGTCATCCACTTGTGAAAACCACGCAATTGTGGCACTTTGGGCAAGTCCTTGGGTGAAAACCGGTTTCGGCACCTCAGAAGATTCATTGTTCACAAGCATTCTATATTCGAAGGGTAGTTGTCTTTGGCCTGGACCTGGTTCTGCCTCCGAGTTTCCTTGTGCACACCATTCTATCTAGCCTTGATCCGGCTTTGCCTTCTTCTATTCGTCTGTGAGGGATGTGGTCTTTCGTGATTTCCCATCTTACGCTGGGGGCAACTCAACGACTTCACCTTCTTGTTCATAAGTGCATGTGGCTTCTACCCTTGTATATTCCCCACCTAACACTGGGGGCATCCACGCTTTCTTGGTTACCTACACATAGCTTTGGAAACCATCAGAAAACACAAAAACAATAGAAAATTGTTTCGAGAAAACACAAAAACAATAGAAAATTGTTTCGAGAAAACACAAAAACAATAGAAAATTGTTTCACAAAAACCTAAACAATAGAAAATCGGTGCATGAAAACATATCTTACAAAAACATTTACTTGCATTGCCTTGTTTCCTTGCTTTTGCTTGTTGCTTGTATAGTGTTTTGCATGGGCTTACTTTTGAGTTGTTTGTTGCTTGGGTGTACTTTGTCATAGTTTATCTTTTCTTGCTTAGAATAGATTCATTCTTGCTTGTGCATATTGTAGTGGGTTTCAACATGCTAGTGTGTTAATTCATTATTTCTTTCTTAATGCATTTGGTTGTGTTTTGTTACTTGTTAATAAGGCATGGTGATTCATGGTGTATTGCATTAATTCCTGGTGTTCTTTGTAGCATTTGGCTGTGTTTCTTGCATGTGCTCTATTTTTTGTTATCATTCACATCACATTACCATCACTATCATCACATCTAGCATCATCTATACATCATATATAAACAAAAATGCTAAGTTTTACATCATGCATGTATGCTAAGCTAATCATCACATATCATATCATCAATGGGGGCAAGAGGGGTTGTGCATAATAAAAAATCTATCCCCCACACCAATATCATCATATCATCCCATCCATATACATCAAAATAACACATGAATTTTTTTTTGATATTGTCTACATCCATCTACAATCTACATCACATGTATACATTAATACATCGGAATAAGATACATACAAAGTAAGAAATCAGATAAAACATCCATAAGTGCTGAATCAAAACATGTCCTATCATCATATCCATGGCACTCTGAGGACTACCCGCTCAAATACTCTACCTCGGGGTGGAGGTATAGCTTCCCGTGCTTGGGTCTTATGGCCTTAGTCCTCGTGCCTATATCATCCCATCGTCCATCATGAAAAATATCACGTCCTCGAATCATTGCTCATTGCTTTAATCCGTCCCATTAAACATTTAAGAGCAAGGTTGCAATACTCACAAATGGCCCCTCGTCCGCATGCCTCTCAGTACCCCTGGACCATGTCAAGACGCCTCAAATGATCACATGTGATCACCATCTCTCCTGAGTGTCAGAGCCTCATGGTAAGTTTTCTAAACTGAGCGGTTAAAATGAATTGATTGTGATGTTTTTACCCCCCCTGGGGTATATTAACCTATTTTTCACCGTTCGGATGGCCGACACCCGTTTAGCTCACCGTTTTCTCCTCTGTTCACTGTGGAATAATTATTTTTAATTAAATAATTATTTTTCTCTTATTTTTCACTATATTGGGGCATTTTTTTGTCCAATACCCCTTTCTTCTCCCCCGGACAATTTTATTGCTCCCTGCGATTTTTATTCTTCTTCACACTCTCGTAAATAATTATTTTTCAAATAATTATTTTTTCTTAATTTTTCCACTAAACAAGGACATTATTTGTCGTTTGTTTCTCCTTTCTTCCACCTAGGGCACTTTCTGTTGCCCCTAGGCCCTTCTTTTTCTTCTTCTCCTTTCTTCTATTGTTTATCATGGTTCAGAAAGCCAAAACAATACAAACATTTACTATATCAAAAAAATCCAAAAACAAGGCAAAATTTTTCAAAAATTCCTAAAAAGTAAAACACCCTACAAAATGGTAACTTGCTTCTTACGGCTGAAACTTGTGTCTTGCAGCATGGTATTTTCTCCATATCCTGTTGGTTTGTCTCACATCTTCCCCGATTAATATGACTCGTGGATCACCGATTCACAACCATTCACAAAAGCTAGCTACTTGCTTCGTTTATACTCTGGGGCACTTTTGGTTGCCTGGTGTTGTTTCATTGCGCACAAACACTTTTCATGGACCCCATGTCCATTTTCATTTCCCCTTGCATGTATCCTTGCTTGGGGCATCATTTTTTAACCCTTTTCATCAATCATGAACTTGTGGATCTCTCCAACACTGATAACAAAACATTTGTACAACTGTCTTGACCGTTGTTGGGTTGGATATGTGCGTTCATACTTGTTTTCCTATTAGATGAGCTTGTTTCCTTCTCGTATTACATTACATTTTTATATGTTGCATGGAGTTGGTACTTTCAACAATGGACAATTGTTCACAGTATGGCTTTTCATGTCATTCTACCTTTGTCGTATGCTTTTTTTTTTAATAAGGGCCAATGATGTAGTTCCTATGGCAATATGATGACATCAAATTTGTTCCACATAAACAATGGCTAGAGGCTAAGCTCTTCTCTCCCCTCTTCCTTATTTCTTCTACACCACTTCCCTTTTCACCCCGATTTTCTCTCTCACCGGGGCATCTTGCCTCCTCCCATCCTTCTACCTATATCTCACCTTTTTCGATCGTCGATCGACTTCTTTCATCACCCCATCGACACTCGAGGGGGCATTTCTCCCTCCTACTAATTTTTCTCCTATCCCTTCAAAATTTTTCTTCCATCTACTATCTTTGAAGTGATGTCACTTACGCCACCCCAAAGAGGGGCAAATGTAGACACCTATAATTATGCCCAAGCAATTTAAATACTTAAATTGTGCTAATTATCTCCTTTTCACAAATAGACGACATATCGTCAAAAGTGCTCATATTCCCTCTAATTGTCATCAATTAATTACAATACGCTAATTGATTAAGTCGCCTACCCAACTAACAACCTAATTAACAACCTTCCATTAATTATCACTTCCTCTATCTTGATTAATTAATTATTATTAATTAATTAGTCTTCCCCTTCATTTAAACTAGTAAATCGATATTAAATTGATTTAATCCCTTTCTAATAGCCTGAATCGCACTAATATTCTTCTAAATGGCTTCTATAAGCTTACACCTACCTATTAATTAATCACCTTTGATTAATTAAAATACCCCCCAACTCCCATGACTTGCTAAACATGTATTAAATCCTTCTAAAGTAAGGTTACCTTTAATAAAGCAACCTTATCCATTCCTAATCATGTTTTAAATTTATCTCACATTCATGAGAATGTGTTGAATCTTTATCCTTTGGGCTATATAAACAGCCCTCCACCTACCTTTTACTTACACCTAGACTCCTTAGAGAGAAAATGCAAAGCATATAGCAAAGAGACTAAGAGCTTGCACCTTGTTTGCCCAACTTTGATTAGCCCCCATTCCTAGGTTCTTGAACTGTCATCACCAATCCGACACTATGATAATTCTCCACCGGGAACTCCTCATGCTATGATTATTTACTAATGCACAAATTTTAGTTTGGTGGATGTAATCTGGAAACACAACAACAAACATAACACAAGAATACCATAGACTATGATACGAAGGAATGATGACAAATCTAAAATATAAGTGTAAATTATAATATCAACATGAAATTGTTACAATCTCACCCATGAGGTACTTCAAGTGTTACTGACTTCACTTACCTTCCAACAATAACTATGGGAGAAACTTCACAATTACACCTCTTAATGTCTTATTTAACACACCTTCAAAATGATGGCTTCCTGTACACACTTACTCATACAATATTTCTCACTACTTCCTTCTATGCTAAATGAGGGGGGTGGCCTCTTTATTTATAGAACTTCCAGGCTTATCCATCTTATCTCTAAGATAGGATAAGAAATCCACTAAATCATATTCCATACCTTAACTCTTATCTGTACATGTAAGCTTATATTTTAAGATAAGATAAACCTTATCATTTCACATGGGTTCCACATTTTTAGACTTTTTACAAATAAAATACACAAAATATTTATGACCTCACTCCTTGTCCTTATTACCAACATAATATTTCTAATTCCTAATCATGTAGACCCTACCTCTCTACTTATTCCAACTTTGACATTTTAACATTACCGGACCACTTACGAAAAATATTTACTTTTTACCACAACATTCATATTGTACTTTTGACTATTACCATACTATACATTATTAGCGGCGTCGTACTGGCAGCGCCGTTATCTTCTATCGGACGCTATTACTAATTATACTTAACAACATCCTATTCCTAACACATACATTAATGAAATAGAAATTACAGAGAAAAATTTTAGTGTCGACATCTTCCCCTTCCTAGCTTCTACTCCATCCTCGAGTAGACTATTCTCGTGCTTGGAAAATATTCAACTTGTCGTGGTTGACCCATTTCGTAATGGGAGTGCCATCCAATTCCTCCAATTGGTACGTACCATTTTCATGCACAACTTTATTTTGTAGGGCCCATCCATTTTGGAAGAAATTTTCTCTGTCTTCTTTTTTGTATCTGGAATCATATACTAGAACCAAGTCATTCACATGAAATGGAGACCAATGAAATGGAGACCACTTGGTTAAATAATCATGGCAACTATGATATAACTTATTTTGGCGTGGGGTTGTTGGAAGTGGGCCTACAATGTATATTCCCTACTTTTCAAAGGAACCAAGTGGAAGAATAGGGCATAATGGAGTTGATGAAGTCTTACGGTTACCATGTGTTTGACAAATATCACATGTCTTACAATAATTATAACAATCTCTAAAAAGAGTGGGCCAGTGATAACCTATATCCAATATCCTTCTTGTTGTAAGTTATCTAGAGAAGTTCCCTCCACATGTACCATTGTGGAATTATTCTATCATCTCCTTCCCTTGATCACATCCAACTGCCCTCTTGTACTGTCCATTAGGTCCTATTCGAAATAATACTCCATGTAGAATATAATATGCACGACGAATTGAGTAATCTTCCTTTTAGTCTTTGCATTGGCACCATCAGGAAACTTGAATTCATTCAGATAATTCCAAATATCTATGTATTCACTAGGGATTGTGTCAAGGGATAACAATGTTGCATCTAGGAAATCATCATCATCACAAGATGAACCTAAACCATCATAGGCTCGAGAGAGTGCATATGCATTGACATGCTTTATAATATCAAATTCAAATTCTTGTAGCAAAATTATCCATCTTGCTATCCTCCCCGATGGGTTATGCTTATTGACAATATATTTTAGAGCCTGATGATGTGTTACAACTATAAATTTATGCCCTAGCAAGTAATTTCTAAACTTCTTTACAGCAAAAATGATAGCTAGAGCCTCTTTTTCAGTTATAATATAATTTACCTCAGCACTGCTCATTTGTCTACTCCCAAAGTAAACTGGATGATCATTCCCATTTTCATCCTTTTGGCTCAGAGTACTTCCTAGTGTTGTGTCTGAGGCATTAGTATACACAATGAATGGCTTGCTCCAATCTGGATTCTTTAAAATAGGTGAAGACGCCAGGGCTTCCTTCAGTTGTTCAAAAGCTTCATGCGCCTTATTTCTTGGTTCATAAGTAACATCCTTCTTCAAGAACTGGGTTAGTGGCTATGTAATTTTTGAGAAATTCTTGATGAATCTTCTATAGTAACCCACATGGCCTAAAAATGATCTCAACTTACTTCTATTCATAGGAAATGGTAACTCTTTGATTTTAAAACTTTATTAGGATCAGTACCAATACCATCTCTGGATACAACATGCCCTAACAAAATGCCTTTAGAACATCCAAAGACACACTTTGTAGGGTTTAGTGAGGCTTGTGCTTCATCTAACCTTTGAAATGCTATCTCCATTTGGTGCAGGTGGTCCATCTTGCTCCCATAGATGCAAAAATCATCCAGAAATACTTTGATGAAGTTCCCAATGTAGGGTTCAAACACCCTATTCATCAAACGCTGGAACATTTTTTGGAGCATTACAAAACATAAAAGACATAACTCTATAAGCAAACATTCCCAAGGAGTGGTGAATGTGGTCTTCACTGGTCTTTCTCTCGCTATACAAACTTGGTTGTATCTGCTATATCCATTAGCAAAACTATAACACTCCTGACCAGCTACTTCATCCAATATCTGTTCTGAGAATGGAAGAGGGTAATGATCCTTCTTTGTTACCTTATTGAGCTTCTTATAATCAACACAAATGCGTAGCTTCCCATTATTTTTTATTGAGATCATAATGGGAGAAACCCATTATGAATTCTCCACAACAAATATGAATCCTGCATCAAGAAACTTATCTATTCTTGTTTTACATGTTGGAAAAATTATGATTCATTCTATATGGAATTTGCTTTATGGGCTTAGCACCATCTACCAGCTCAATAGAATGTTGTACCCAACTTACTTGAGGAGTTCCTTATAATCAAAAGTGAATACTTGTATGGACCTTTGAAAGAGCTGGAGGTAGCATTCATTCTCACTCTCCATCACAACATCACCAATCTTTATTTGTTGGAGACGATCATAAATTTCTTCTTCAGATAATTTTATAGGTTCATGAGTCGGTGTGACTGGAAGGATATCCATGACCGAAACATCAACCTCACTTTCTTCATCTTCTGTGTCCACTTCACCAAGATTTACTAGAGTAATCGAGGATGTCTAATCATCAATTTCATCACTTGAATCCACAGGTTCTGCCTTATGATGCTGAGGGATCACGTTTATTTTCACCCTCTCTCTACCATGTCCAAGTGCCATGAAGCCTTCATTCCAGTAGTTTCTTGCATGAACTCTCCTTAGCCATGGTTTTCCCAACAACATTGGGTATGCAATAGTACCATTTTTCATCACCTGAAAGTCTACCACACATACAACACCCATAACAGATATTGCCACATTTGAAACTACACCTTCTGGTTTAGTTTTTCCCTTATTTAATGACCTTAACATAAGTGTTGAGGGGCGATCAATTTTTAAACCCAACATACTCATTACAGACTCGGTCATTACATTAACTGTAGCACCTCCATCAACTAAGACATCATGAATTGAAATACCATTACATAATACCTCGGCTTGTAGAGTGTAGTGATCTACCTCTGCCTCCAAAATAGGGACCTCCACCTCCTTCCTTCATCAAGCATTTAGTCCACTTTGTAGCTCCCGCCTCTTCTCAGAAGACATAGCCAAGAGTTTACCATATGTAATATTTGCAGGCCTTTTGGATAGATCTTCTAAGATGGAGTATGGTCCTTGTCCCTGTGAAATCAGAAAATCCTACACACCCAACTTTCTTCTCCTATGTTTCTTACTAGTTTCTCCTTTCATCTTCTTAGGATCATTTCCATCTTGATTATCTTTTTCTTTCTTTCTTTTTGTTACAAACACATCTACTTCATTATTTATGCTCTTATTTACTACATCAAAATAATTCACATGTGCTTTTCCTTTATCATTATCTCTTGTACTGATGTACAAGCTCTATTTGGACAATTATACTTATAATGACCCTTTTTATAACAACCATAACAAAAACTTCAGAAATATTTCTTTTTGGACCTCTATCTCCTCCCTGAGAACTAAATTATTTTCCTTGAAGAAGATTAATAGTTAACTGACCCATCTTCTTGAGTAGATTTTCATACTCAGTAGATGTACTAGGAGAAAGATTTGTGCTCATCGAGAGTGGTTGTGGATTCTGGACCAAAGGTGCTGGTGTAGGCTCTACTTTAGCAACAATTTCTTTGGGCTCCTCTTCCATGCTTTCTTCTTGCCTTCTTGCAATCTCCTTTGCTTGTTCAATGGTAGCTGGCGGTCATACTTCACTCGTTGTTTGATCTCTGGCTTCATCCCAAGAATGAAGTGCTTATAGAGGAGATTATCCATGCCATTCATCAACCCATCCACTAATCCTTCCTTCCAGATCTGGGCATCGAGCTTCCTCCTTAGCTCTAGAACATGAGCATGATAATCCCTTATCTTCTCCTTCTCTCCTTGGGATAGCTTTGTGATATCGATCATGAGATCTGCATATTTCATTGTTCATCAAATTCTTCAAGAAAACTTTCGCTTAATAAATCCCATGAGTTTTTCACATTATCACATAGTGTTTCAAACCACCTAAGGGATGAACCATCCAAAAGGTAGGAAAAATTTAGTCCATTGTTCCCTTCTTATAAGGCCATTACAAATACAAAATTGTTTAAACTCTTGAATGAAAGAGGAAGCATCTTCATTAGATTGGGCTAAAAAATAGGGATCTTCCCCATTTCCAAAAGTAACCACAGTGAAATACCAACCCACAAGTACAATCAACAAGACTTATGTGCACAAATAATTGGAATCACTATAATAGAAAATAGAAATGACCACGGTAAACTATGGTAAAACTTGACTTATTATGTAAAAACTGACTTTACTATGGTAAACACTATTCATAGTAAAAAGTGAAGTTACTGTGGTAAATACTATTCACGGTAAAAAGTGACTTTACTGCGGTAAATACTATTCACAACAAAAAGTTACTTTACCATGGTAACTACTATGCATAGTAAAAACAAGGTTACCCTCCAAATGTTTTCTAACTAAGTGGGAATATCTCTCCAGAAAATCCACCAATGAGGAATGGTCTCAATGAACGAAGCCAAAATGTCATCACCAATCCGGCACTATGATAATTCTCCACTGGGAACTCCTCGTGCTATGATTATTTACTAATGCACATCCTTTAGTTTGGTGGATGTAATTTGGAAACACAACAACAAACATAACACGAGAATACCATATACTATGATATGAAGGAATGATGAAAATCTAAAATATAAGTGTAAATTATAATATCAACATAAAATTGTTACAATCTCACCCATGAGGTATTTCAAGTGTTACCTGACTTCACTTGCCTTCCAACAATAACTATGGGAGAAAATTCACAATTACACTCTTAATGGCTTCTTTAACACACCTTCAAAATGATGGCTTCTGTACACACTTATACAATTTTTCTCACTACTTCCTTCTATGCTAAATGAGGGGGGTGGCCTCTTTATTTATAGAACTTCCAGGCTTATCCATCTTATCTCTAAGATAGGATAAGAAATCCACTATGACAAATCATATTCCATACCTTAACTCTTATCTCGTACATATAAGCTTATCTTGTAAGATAAGATAAACCTTATCATTTCACATGGGTTCCACATTTTTAGACTTTTTACAAATAAATACACAAAATATTTATGACCTCACTCATTGTCCTTATTACCAATATAATATATCTAATTCCTAATCATGTAGACCCTACCTCTCTACTTACCCCAATTTTGACATTTTAACATTACCAGACCACTTACGACCAAATTTATTTTTTACCACAACATTCCTATTGTACTTTTGACTATTACCATACTATACATTATTGGCGGCGTCGTACTAGTAGTGCCGTTATCTTCTATCAGACGCTACTACTAATTATACTTAACAACATCCTATTCCTAATACATACATTAATGAAATAGAAGTTACAGAGGAAAATTTTAGTGTCGTGTAACATTAAGGACAATCTGTTTTTGATAGCCATGGTACCTACCTAGGTTCCTTCATTTATATGTTGTTAGAGAATAGAGGATATTTAGGTGCTTAACATAGTTGGTTTCATAGTTTTGTATTTATAGTTGTTAGATCTAACCCTTGATTAATTCTTATCATGATGGTGTTTATAATGTTATTTAATTCTTGTTAATTAAGACTATTTAGGTGTTAGTCTTTGTTTACATTAGTATTAGTTTAAAAACAACACTTGCACACAAGAATGTTGAAAGAAATAAATTTAATATGCACATACTATTTATAAAATGTATAAAACCATGATCCAAGATAACCATGTAAAGAACATATAAAAACATGGTAATATATGAAAACATAAAAATAATTTCATCTTTTAAACAAAAATATACTATAATGCAATCCAAACCATATGAATAGAGGAGTTAGTATTATATAAGAGATTAAAATGAATACTTGGCTAGAGACATAGATAGGTACCAAACACACTATAGTAATGAAGCACACACTAGTATATGTAGTTATGGATGGATGGGGACTAGTGATATACTCCATCAGTAAGTAAGATTTTTATCCAAATGTAATAATGTGAACCATTTTGTTTTGTACTTGTAATAAGTACTTGCAAAATAACATGACTTTCCATTTCTTGAGTGTAATTATAGAATGGAATTTCAGTAAATATAGAAATATTCCACCCGATATAGAATTTCAATATCATCATTTTTAGTCAAATTTAGATTCCAATAAACCAATATCATATTTCAGTATTCCTATTATCATGTTCTAATATAGTTTTATTTTATCATATTCCAATATTTTTTTTTCATATTCCAATGTTGGTATTATCATATTCCAATATATATTATATCATACTCCAATATGGCTATTACCATATTCTATTATTATTATTATTATTATTATTAGATTCTAATATAGCTTTTATCGATTCCAATTATACCATTACTTGGTTTTAATGTTTTTACTCATTTGTATACAAGTAGCATAATGTTAATTACAGTTGAAAAGTAATATTGATTACATATCTAAACATTATTCTTATATTATTAATAGTTCAACACGTATGGAAATTAATTTTCTCAAATGAATATTAAACATTAGTAAACAATAGCATTAAATTAATGTCTTTTAGTAATTCCGTAAGTATGACAAACAAATTAATCAATTAAATATTAACATTCCATTCATATTAAAAAATAGTTCAAAAGAACCTACTTTTGATCCATGATGATATCACATATGATGTTCAATAGATTTATATTTTAATCATCATATAGATCACCTTAGGAAAGGCATGCATTAATGGAATTAAAACCTAAATCATATAAGGTGCTCTGTGAAAGAATGATCACTATCAAGACCTTTATGAAGCCGCTTATGCAAATGGCTAATGATAAAGTGCCCTACTGTGATGGATTCCCCTGTGAATTCTATAAAAATATCTGGGATTCCGTCGGGAAAGACCTTTTGTAGGTCTATCTTGAAGGGTTTCACAACCAATCCCTAGGGCCTGAAATTAACAAGGGAAACATAAAATTCATTCCTAAGAAAGGAGATCCTAAGAAAATCACTTGTTGGGGCTGATCACTCTGTTGAACATCTCCTACAAAATCATTGCCAAAGCGTTAGCTCTATGATTATGCAATCTCACACTCGCTATTATTTAGCCGTGAGAAAACAAAGCTTCATATAGGGACGCTTCATCCTAGATAATATCATCATAGTTTGGGAAGGCATGGAATGGGCCCACAAATCTCACCCATATGCTATGTTTATTAAGATTGAATTTGAGAAAGCCTATGATCAAATTGAATGGCCTTTCATCCTTGCCATGCTTTAGGCCTTGGCTTTGGCCCCATCTTTATTCAATCTGTCAATATGCTTTTTGCAGATGCCTCTACTCAAATATCTATCAATGGCCTTAGCTTGGAGCCCTTTGGGATATTCTAGTCTATCAGATAAGGTTTTCCTCTAGCCCCTACACTTTATGTGCTGGTGGCTAAAGGCTTTGGTTATCTTTTAGCCCATGCCAAAAGTCAAGGTCTTGTTCATGGAATTTTGCTACCTACTGAGCCCACCTCCCAACTCCTTAATGGGCATTTTATAGATGATTCATTCTTACGCTTATCGAGGATGAAAGTAACATTCGCAATGCTTGGATACTTTCTTCCTAGATTTTGGTTCCTCCATTCAATGGTGAAAAAATCAATGCTACAGTAATCCTTCCTTCCTGTCGCTGATTGGCTTGCCACATATGATTGGAAAATTCTTCAACATGGTGAGATCTTCAAATTCCTTGGTATCCCTTTTTCTTTTCAAGCCTCCCTAATTGATCTATGGCATTATGTCATTCAACGGGTGGAAAAAAATTGGAATATTGGCTCACTAGACCCTTGTCTCTGGCTGGAAAATTCCAAATTTGTTCCAAAGTCCTGGTAGCCACCCATGTTTACTATTCGTCTTGTTGGGTGCCTTCCAAAGCATCCATCCAAAATTTGGAAAAGCTTCTCAAATATTTCTTATAGGATAATGTTTCTACTTGAAAATGTTTTCATCATGTCACTTGGGATACATGTTACTTACCTCCTGCACTCGGAGGCCTTGGGCTTCTCCACATCCAAGGCTGCAAGGAAAGCTCTCTGCCAAGTAGATTATCCATAGCATCACCGCTAGAAATCTTGGAAATTTCTCATACAAAATTACATCTTAGAAGGCTCTCCTTATGGCCACCCTACATGGAAAGGTTTAGGGTTTGTCAATCTGCTCATCACTCTTGTACCTATCAAAGTTGTGGGAACCTTTGTGCTTAAAAGTATCTAGAAAGCCTAGGAATGTGTCAAACCCTAGCTTTTATGGAAAGGGGATGGATTTCATAATGGGCTATCTCTCAACAAGCAATCTCTCTGGTGGTCGCTGATTTTTCAATCCCAAGATCAATGCCTTGCAGAGGTCCCGAGAATCTCCACGCTCAAATTATTCAAACGTAGAATTCATACCATCGAGGATTTTTTCTGTAAAAATAAGAAATCCTGGTTTTCTTGGCCCGATTTAAAAACTCTATTTCAGTTCTCCAACCAGGATCAGAATACTTTCAATACTATGATCAATCATGTTCCTGATCACATGCTGCATTAGATTGGTGTGCACTCTTCTTACCCTTGGTGGAAAAACTAGAAGTGGTTTGTTTATACTCCTTTCTGTAACTATAAAGCCACCAAAGGCTATCGGTAGCTCTCACCCTATTTTCCCATGGTGGAAAAACTCAACACTTGCTGGGGAATTAACACCACCTCTTCTAGATGGGGTAGATGGTTTGAGATTATTTGGACTATATGTGTTGAGCCCAAAATTGTTCATTTTCTATGGTGTATTCTTCATCAAAACATTCTTATTAGGGACCATCTTGTTCAAATTGGGATTCCAGCTCCCAAACGACCCTTTTGTGGGAATTTGGAAACAATTATGCATGCTTTCTGGTTATGTCCCAAAGCTCAAACTACTTGGAACTAGATCCATACTTTTTTATTTCCTTCCCGGCCCCATTGTTTCACTTGGCAACATATCCTCTTAGGAGACAATCCCAAACTTCTGCCTATGTTCACCCAGATTTGGCATGTTTTTAGAGGGGATATTTTATTTTGGATATGGAAAGAAAGGAATTCTTTTTCTTTTCTAATTCTGTAGTTGATCAGTCCTTCTCAATTTATAATAAATATATGGTGATCTCTAATGTGCTTATGTAGATTCAAGTTCAAGCAAATAAGGTGGCACTGGAGGTGGACCACCTCCATAATTTATTGTGACACTGGGGGAAGCCCCGTGCAATGTTTCTCGAGTGCCTCCCTCTCCCCACCAAGTGCTCCTCGACCTCCACTTATGGCAGCAGCCTGATGCATAGATCCCAACACCGGAGTTCGGTCACTCCCGCTTGTTCTCTTAGGATGAGCCATCGACATATCCACTCGCCTGGACACCACCACGGTCATAGCTTGCCACTACATTCCTTGGCTAGCTAGTAAGGCTAGGGCTCACTTCCTTAACACCTTGGGTGGGGTTCTCCGCCTCGATCATTGGCTCACCAATAGGGTTGGGGTTCTCCTTTGCCACTTCTCAACAAGTCGCTTGACATCCGCCACCACCCCTACTTACTCGCTAGAAAATTCCCCTGCTCAGCTTAGCCATTCCTACACATTGGGAAATATATTTTGAAGAAGAGTGTGTCTTGATGGTGGGAGATTCCTGACATTGGCAAGGATTTACCTAGTTTGGGGTGACCGGATGATCAAGATCCACCTACCTTGGGCATGTTTGTTGTTGTTGCCTGATTTTTTCTTTGTTTTTTGCCAGGATCAATTTTTAGTTCTCTCCCTAGGCTTGGCCTAGTTTGAATTTTGGTTTCCTAGTCTTAGTCTAGTTTGTTTGTGGTTTTGGGGTGTGCTCTCATACCACCCACTTTTTTAAAAAGCTATATTGTATCTTATTGCATTAATACAATATAAGATATTTTTCATAAAAACCCCAAATGATATACTTAAATATTGTATTTATTTTCCCGGGTTGTTTTGGAAAGTATATGGATGATGATATCCGAAATATCTCATATGTCCTTTCACTTGATTTTCTCCACTAGCAATTGTGCCATGAGTATTCTTGTAAGTGTTAAATTTTTTTCATGCACCAAAACCATTACATTCTAAGCTATATTTTCACTATCCATTTGAAGGTAATATCTCCTTCTGTTATGCCATGCATTTACAATGTAATCTATCCTTGCACGTATGTATTGTAACCTCATAAAATGTTATTACCTTTACATGGAAACTTTGTCTAGATACAATAGACACACATGCTACTATATTATGTATGAAAATTAAAGTAATAATAATATAAGAAACTTTTAGTAGTAAAAATATTAAACATAACGTACATTAAAATAAAAGCTTTTAAAGGTAATCCAAATAGGGTGAGGGGAAGAGAGGTCATCCTAAATGCTCACATTGAATTGATTTATGCCTTTTTAAACCTCTTGGCAATCATAAGTAACCATTATAGTGAGGCCCTATCTTCAATTATAGGTCTAAGGATTGCTTAAATCCTTAATATAAAAAATATTATAATGGATGGAGATTATCTCAATATTATAAACAACCTAAATAAAAATTATCCCCTCAATTTGATAGTTAGAAACATGTTGGAGGAAACCTAGCATATAATCATATCATTTGAAAATGTTTTAATATCACTCATGTATTGGAACAAAATAAGTAGGAAAATGGTTTTTCCATTTTGAGAGTTAAGCTTATTGTTTTAATAATTTGGAGATTGAATCATGATGTATCAAAAAAACATTAATTCTAATCTAAATTGTATTAAGGATTTTAATATAGGAAAAGATGGTGATCTCGGGATTATTGAAGCTAACATATGAGGAGGGACTTATCACCTCCTTCAAACCACCACCTCTCATAATCCTAAATGATGGCATGTTATTTTCTTGCTAATTGTGGTATTTGGTATCTTTCTTATCAAAGAAAAAGACAATCCTAGATTTGAGATTAATATTGTGAGAATTATTCACACCTTAGAGCTATGTAAGGGCCATATTAGAGGATATTTTGTTAGAATATATATGATACCTTTTGAAGGCCTCAAGAAAAATCAAATATTATGGAAAATTATTAATAACTGTGAGATAAGAAATCATATTGAGATAATTAGGAGTTCTAACCCCGTGTTGACTATGGATTCTCTAAATCTTGGAGAGATATGAAGGTTTCCATGATGGGTTTAATGGTGAAAGTGTTGGATATCTTATAGCTAGAGTTTCTAGCATGGATATGGAGGGACTTAAGCTTTTCAAAGATAAAAGGAAAAAAATTAAGGATATTAAGTTATTATTTAATACTAATGAAATATTTGTAAGCATTGAAGATGGTGTCCTTTATTCTTCCTTCTAAATTCATGTGGTAAATTCATTAAGGTTATTACATAATTAATATGTTACTTTAGAAGATAGATACAAAAGTGTTTTCCATATCATTTATTTATCCTTATTCACTTAAGAAGGAACATGGATATGAGTATCCCTTTTTACCTTCTTATATCTTTAGAGTTTATTATTATAGATTATTACGATGATAAATCTAAAACTATTAGTCACATATCCCTTTTTTAGTTAATCAGTTACCGAACCAATTTTTTCTTTTATGGTCTTGGGAAAGACTAGTAGTACCTTGCAAAATAATAAACACCATCTAAGTGCTAGATTCGAGGCAGCATATAGTGTTATATTGTAAACCCTTTCCCCAAATGTAAATGGGAGGAATACCTTGATTTAAAATGTTCTCTGTAGATATAATCTTATACATTCCTCTATTGTTGTAGAAAAAGGAAAATATTTAAGATGGGGAAGGTGAAGATGATGTGGAATAAAATGATAGTAATGAGGATGGTAGAAGTTTGTTATTTTTTTAGACAATAGAGAGACAAATTTTTAGAAGAAATGGTTGAATTTTATTAGATTACTAAAGTTATGATGCAGGAGCATCATTTTTTCTCATTCAACAAGGTCAAAATTGTAATTGCAGAGTTAGAGGAGGTTCATTAAGTCTATGATAAGCCTTTGTTAGGTACTAGAAGCATGTTATTAGAAGGTTATGATGTTGGTAGATTTTACATCCAAAACATTAAATTTGAATTTGAATGCATCTTGTTATGTAAATTAATAAGGGTAACACATCTTCAAAAGTGTGTGTCATGGTGAGTTGTTATGAACTTCTTGTGAGTTTGTAACATAAATTATGTAGTTTTGATCCTGAGATATTAGTGGAATAAAAAGAATGTGTAGCTAGGTTGGAAAAAAATAGTCTACCTTTTTGGGTATGTATGGTTGAGAGAAAATATAAATAAATAGATGGTTTTATATACCTGTAAAGAAATAAAATATCTAGATCATTATGAAGTGAATGTGATGAATTCAATGATCAATCAATTACGAACATAATAGATTTTTTTACTTGCGCAGGTTGTATGTGGATGAATGTCGGTAGGATCAAGCATGTATGTAAGAGTTATTGATAGTAATTGATAATACAATAAGATTTAATAATTCCTCCATTTTTATTCGGCCTCATCATTTATGTTACTTGATAATTCCCAATTCTTAAGAATATTATTTTGAGGATTAAATGATTAATTTTGTAAGTTTCCTTTTATACTCAATCTATATTGTGTTAACCACACTCTGTTTTGATAAATGTTTATTGTATATAATGATTGAAGCAATTTTAGCACATGGTTATTAAATAATAACATTACATTAGATCTAGACATAGATCAAAAGTTTGGGTTTGGAGTTTGAAACCTTGATTATACCAAGTTATTGAATTTTACTTCTCATTGGTACTGGAAATGCTCCACTGGGTTTAAAAACTAAAGTTTTCATATCTTGTATGTAATTTGGTGATTGAATCCAAATTTTTGTTTGAAAGGACTAAAAAAGGTTCAAGAAGAGATAAAAATGGTTTTGGATGATTTCATTAAGTTTGGAAGAATTTATAGTTGACAAAAGTTATCTCATGTTGTCTCAAAGACCTAATATGATCTAAATGGGATATGAATAAGAGTGAACTAGGTCTCTTTTGTAAAGAGACATCCTGAATGATTTTAGACACACGTGTAATTTCCAAATGGGCATCTAATAGTACTTAGATCATAGATTAATAACCTATGTATCAAATTTTATTGTTAAATTCCTATTCGAGATAGGGTTACTAGTAAAACATAGTAGAGTTGAAGATTTTTCTCAAGAACTCCATATTGAAGATAAAAGTTTCTTCCATTATCTTATGGAATAAATTTGTAGATGTTTTTAGACCCTCTAAATTTAGTATTTGTTGTAATAGATCAAATTGGATAATTTGATGCATCTTAACCTATATTGTTTGAGTACATTCCAAAGGTAAAAAGATCACTGTTTAATAGAAATAACAAATAGTGTCTATCTAGTTTGGGCACCAAAGTGTGGTATCCATGAAGCTTAGATACTGAGATCTCAGTAAAAGGAGTCAAAATTTTTAATAAAATCAAGATGGGTATGCAAGTAATAGGTGGATGAAGGACATAGCCTACTAAGGATATGATAATGGAGAAGATAAGTGGGATTAGAATAAGACCACAAGAAGTATAAATAACTAAAAGGATGGGAAATGATATAAGAGACATTAGTGATAGAGAAGATGAGGCTAGAAGAGGGGAAGAAATGGTAGTATAAGAGGAAACCGTAGAGGATAGAATTACAGAGCACTTGTAAGAGATACTTCTAAGCCAAAAATAGAGGTTCCTATCTAAATGTGGAGGATTTGATTGTTTGGATCAATTCCATAGACAAACAATTTGAGTATGAGAATGTAAGTCATGAAATGAAAGTGAATTTTTCTATCACTAGATTGAAGTGTCATGCATCACTTTGGTGGGATGGATTACGGGATGAGAGGACGAGAAAAACAAGCCCAAGATCATAAATTGGAATAGGATGGTGGCCAAAATATAAGCAAGTTCTTGATGGACATAGCCCACAATAGGTGAACCATGTTAAATCTTGTCTTGTCTTATTTTTGCATTTCTTATTTATGCTTTGTTATATTTTTACAAATACGAGATCTACTAAATAGTTTCCTCTTTGCTGTGATTTGAGGAATTATTTCTGCATATTTTTTCTCTAATTCCTAACATTTTGTGGGATGGATTGCAAGATGAGAGGATGAGAAAAAAATCCCAAGATCAGAAATTGGGATAGTATGGTGGCCAAACTAAAATATAAATTCATGCACGAATATTAACAACCCAATATTTTCAAAATATTGCAAAATCTCATGCAAAAAGAGATGTCAGTGAAAGAGTATACACAAGAATTCTATAGATTGACCATTAGATATGGTAGTATTAAAGAGTATTATGAGAAAGTGACTATATATCTCAATGGTTTGAGGCTTACCATTCAAGATGAGATTAGTATTTTGATCCTAAATTAGTTGAAGAGGCATACCAATATGCTTTAAGATCGAGAAGAAAAATTGAAAAGAAAACAACCTCAACATACAAGAGGTAGAGGAAAATCATATAGAGGAAGATGATAACAAGGAGGAAGGATCTAGATACAAAAAAATTAATAATAAGGTAAGTAAATCAAGAAGGCAATACAAATATTCAAAAGGTAGGTCCCCTTTAAGAAGTAGAAGACCCTTCAAAATAGGTAGAGGTAGATGTTTTTAGTCTAGAAAGTTTGAGAATAGATTTTATGAGTGCCTGAGAATCCATCTATAATCCAATGGAAGGTTTAGTTAACTCAAGTTGAAGATGAAGGAAGTGTGATTCCACCTATCCAAGAATATGTTCCAGAAGTTGGAGAAGCATTGCTAATGAAGAGGATCTTTCTCAAGCCCAATAAAGAGATAAAGAATCACCTCAAAGGAAGACACTTTTCAAGACTATTTGCAAGGAAAAAGGTAAATGTTGTCAAATTATTATTGATAGTGGAAGTAATGATAATTTGGTGTCTATAGAGATGGTTAACAAACTGAATTTGAAGAAGGTAAGTCATCCTACTCCTTATAAGGTATTCTGAGTAGCAAAAAGGTCATCAAATTCTAGTGAATGAACAATGTAAAGTTGAATTTCAAATAGGGAGCTATAAGGATGAAGTCATGTGTGATGTGATGCTTATGGATGTGTGTCATGTTCTTTTAGGTAGGCCTTGACAATATGATAGAAAGGCAATACATGATGGTAGGAAAAATACCTATATTTTAAAAAATATAGCAATAGACATGTTTTAACTCCATTGAAAGAAGAATGTGCAGTTATAGAAGAAGGTTCCAAAGTTTTGATAACTAGTGGCAAGGAGTTTCTATAGAAAATCAAGGAGGAGCTCAACGATGTAATTATTGGTAAACCAAAATAGTTTTTACTACTAAAAACTAAATGAGCTACCCATCGAAATTTACAATTTACCGACATTGTTGTGGATGATTTTTCAAATGAGATACCTCCAAAGAGAATTATTAGCCATCATATTAATCTTACACCAAGAGTGAAAATTCCAAATAAAGCATTCTACAAGCTAACTCCAAAACAAAATGAGAAAATCAAAAGACAAGTAAAATAACTGTTGGATAAAGGATTGGTTAGAGAGAGTTTGAGTCCTTGTGTAGTTCCCACTGTTCTTACACCAAAGAAGGATGGAGGATGGAGAATGTGCATTGATTCAAGGGACATAAATAAAATCACTTTAGAGTATAGATTTCCTTTTCTAAGAATATATGATCTAATGGATTGTTTGAGTGGTGCTAGATATTTTTCCAAGATAGATCTCAAAAGTGGATATCATCATATTAGGATAAGAGAAGGAGATGAGCGGAAAAAAACTTTAAAACCAATGATGGTCTTTATGAATGGTTGTTAATTCCTTTTGGATTGAAAAATGCTCCAAGCACCTTCATGAGGCTTATGAATGAGGTACTTAAATCCTTCACATGTAAAAGTTGTTATTATCTATCTTGATGATATTTTGATTTTTAGTAAATCAAAGGATGAATATCTTGAACATTTGAGAATGGTGCTAAGAAAATTACAAGAGGAAAGGTTACTAATCAACCTTAAAAGTGTAAATTTCTAAAAATAGAGTTGTTTTACTTGGGTTTTGTTGTCTCTCAAGAGGGATTAAAGATGGATAAAGACAAGTAACAACTATAGAAGAGTGGCCTACACCCAGGAATCCATTTGAGGTAAGAATTTTTCATGGCCTTGCTAGTTTTTACAGAAAATTTATAAGAAATTTCAGTACTATTTGTGCTCCTATTGTGGAGACTATTAGAGGAAGTAAGCAACCCTTTAAGTGGTATGAATCTATTGATAATTTTTTCAACTTTTGAAAAATAAGATTATGGTACAACCTGTTTTAACATTTTCTAATTTCAATAAATTATTTCAAGTTGAATGTGATGTAAGTGGAATTGCTTTAATGGATATATTAAGCTAACAATGTAATCTCGTTGCATATTTTAGTGAGAAACTTAATGATTTTAAGAAGAAGTATTTAGATTATGATCAAGAATTTTATGCCATACTAAAAACTTTGAAGACAGAGACATTATCTCATGCATAAGGAGTTTGTTTTGTACACTAATAATCATGCTTTACAATTCATTAGTAGTCAAAGTAAATTGAATCAAAGGCATGCTAAATGGGTTGAGTTTTTGCAAATTTTCTCCTTTGTTATCAAACATAAAAGTGGTCAATCTAACAAGGTTGCTGATTTTCTAATAAGGAGAAATATGCTTTTGCAAGAAATGTAGGTGAATGTCATGGGCTTTGATATGTTGAAATATATATATCAAGAAGATGCATATTTCAAAGAGGCATATGAGGCATGCAAGGATCCTACAAGTAGTGATAAAAGTACTGGATGGACTATATGTTAAAATATTGTTTATTTTCCAAAGGTAAGAAATTGTGTATTCCTAAAGGATCCATGAGAGAGAATCTAATAAAATAAAAACACAATGGAAACTTTACAGAAATTTTGGGTAGGATAAGACACTTGCACAATTGAGTGCATTCTACTTGTGTCGGTGGATGTGAGAAAATTTGTTTAAAATTGTAGAGTTTGCTAATATGTAAAAGGATGGAATCAAAACAGAGGGTTGTATCAGCCATTACCCATCCATAATAAACCATGGGATTTAGTAAGTATGGATTTTTTTATTAGATTACCTAAGACTTAAAAGGGGGATGATTCTATTTTTTTGGTTGATACTAACATGGCTCATTTTATTCCATATCACAATACAATTGATGCAACTCATATAGCAATTTTGTTTTTCAAAGAGATAGTAAGATTACATGGGTTGCCTAATAGTATTGTATCTGATAGAGATACTAATTTTGTTGGTCATATTTGGGAAACTATATAGAAAATGTTGGGTATTAATATGAGTTTCATTTCATCATATCACCCCCAAATTGATGTAAAAACAAAAGTAGTCAATAACAACCTTGGGAAATACTTAGGATATTGGTAAGTGAACATCCCAAATAGTGGGATCAAGTATTCGTACAAGCTGAAATTACCTACAATGATTCACCAAATGGAAGCATGAACATGAATCCTTTTCAAATTTTGCATAACATGAATCCCAAGGGTGTGTATAAATTGATAAATCTAGACCTCATTATCCAAATAATCCCCCATGTTTATTTATACAACTTGTTCAAGTTTCATACTTGTACCAATTTGGATAGTAGACCCAAGAATCTAAAAAAATAAGGGATTTCACTATCCCATGGACTTAGAGTATGACGAATTTTTTGTAAAGTTTTTAAAATCAGCAAAAAGGGTATGGGAGAAAGATACAAAGGAAAAAAAGTCACAGGAAAATCCACCCAAAAATTGTGGAAAAAATCCATGATACAAATGAAAATAAAGCTGCGTAAAAAGTTGTAGAAAAAAACCATGATACAAAGCAAAAAAAAAGTTGCATAAAAGATGCAATACAAAGGAAAAAAACCCACACAAAAGACATGGAAAAATATGTGAGAAAAAGGAAAAATATCCGCACAAAATCCATGAAAAAGCCATGGTACAAAGTGAAAAGCAGATAAAATCCATGACATTCAAGGATGACCACGAATTTATTTTTAGATTTTTTTGATAGATAAATGCTTTTGACCAGAGCTATGAACCAAAATACAAACACAAAGAATTGGCATAAAAACTGACCCTAACACATAAACTAAAACAAATAAATAGAAGTGCAACAAAACAAACCCCCAACTATAAATGATCCTCGAGCGAGGGATAATAATCAAGAAAATTTACAAACCACCCGTTTTATCTTTTTTCTTTCGACCTCTTGCCATTGGCACACGAGTAAGAGGCAACCAACAACATGATATTTTTCGAGTCTAATGGGGACTCGAAGCTACGAGAAGCTTGCTCCTAGTCCGAGTCCGATTTATCGGATGTTTTTAGATTTATGATCCCTCTTCACACCACTTGTTACTCTCGATTTCTCCTGGTCTATCCATGGAGACCTTATTGTCAAGTTCTATGATATTTTCTCTAAATTTGTTTTACAAGCCACTCTGGATTCTACCATACAATCTACCTTACAAACCTAGGTCAAGGAGGGTTTTTTCTAGCTACTTCGGATGATGAGTTCTTTCTCCTTTGATCACTCTTATTCTTTCCTTGTGGGAAAGACGCTTGCAGTGTCCATGAGCCCTACACATACGACATTGAAATGTTGTATTCTCATAGTGACCAAGGGATTGAACATGCTTGAAAGTTCCCAAATTTTAGAAGAATCTTATCCGGAATTCCTTTTATTAAAGTAATTTACGTGTAAATTCTGAAAAAGGTGTAGATTCTGTCATCGCCCTTTTGTGATCCACCATTAAGAATTTACCCAGAACATTACCGATATCATTGAGGGTATTAAAAAAATGCAACAAGAGGTTAGGGAGCCGAAACCACATAGACATTTTTGTGACAGATAATTTATTCGATAAAACTCTAGGAACGAAGGTGTGAGAAAAATCCCACATTTCCCGAGAACCATGGACCATTCGATAAATTCTTTTGATATTCATCTGCCTCCTTAAATTGCACTATGAGAAAACCTTTAGAACAAAAGGATATTTCACAATTTTTGGACCAGATTTTCAAAGACCCATTGTGAAAGGGCCAAGGAGGTCAGCCACATTCCGTTGAATCTTCCAATAAATCAATAAATGAGACAGAGATTGTAGATAGGTGTCTACCTCAAGGTTATGTAAAATTAATAGTGGAATTTCCTCTATAAGATCCATAGTATATGCTTGTGAACTGGTGGTCTCTGAAATATTTTTGTTGTATTTACATCCTTAAAGGAAGAAAATTTAGTGGTGGCTCCTTTAGATGATTTCTCTGCACCACTCTTCTTACCTTGGTATACCATTCCCCTATATAATACATGAGCTCAAATCATCGTCAATTTTGGCGAGAGACCTTCTAGATTTAAATGGTGGGGGTGGCTAGGGTTAGGTATTGTGACTCTTGACCCAAGCATAACAATCCTTTTCTTTTTAAAACATCTACATAAGCTAATCAATCCTCTATGCTTATGGAGAGAAAGGATCGAATGGCTTCCCGATACCCCTTGCCTCCCGTAATGACCACAAATACATTCCTTTGGCTAGGGAAAACCTTTTCCTTTTCACTTCCTCCTATTCATGGGCCACCAAGGCCATTTCCTAAACCATGTCCATCTCCCAAAGTTGCGCCATGCCCAAAGCAAAGACCACCACTAGGGTTACACCCATGCTCTGCTTCCATCATATCCTCACTTTCTTAGATGAAAACTTTGGACGGCAAATGATTTTATTATACTAGAGCTATGAGTGGAGTGGTGGAGGAGTACTTTATTTAAGTGGAACATGGGGGTGGGCTTGGGTCCTTAATGTTTACCAAGAAATCCTCATTTGGAGCACATCACTATGTTACACTTGGCCCATATGGATAAGTTTGACCCATACGTCAAGGTGTCCCCATGGCCACTTATTGAAAGCATGCAATGAAATTAATGGGAATGGAACTTAGGTTGATGATTACTTCAAAATTTGGATGGTAAACACTTTTACTATATTAAATATATTAACTAGAGTGGTGGAGGAGTGCTTTCTCTAAGTGGGACATGGGGGTGGGATTCAGTCTTTAATATTTCTTGAGTGATCTCGCATTCGAGTTCCCCGCTATGTTCGTTTAGTCCATATGGAAAAGTTCGACCCCTACCTCAAGGTGTTCCCATGGCCACTTATTGAAAGCATCTAATGAACTTAATGGGAATGGAACTTGGGTTGATGATTACAAACTACTTGTAACTCACCAATAGCCCAAGACCTTGAGTTAACTTTGGATGGTAAACAATTTTATTATACCAGAGCTATGAACTAGAGTGGTGGAGGATTAATTTCTCTAAGTGAGACATGGGGGTGGGCTTAGGTCCTTAATGTCTACCAAGCGATCCATATTTGGAGCACCCTACCATGTTCCATTTTGTCCATATGGAGAACTTAAATCCCTACCTCAAGGTGTGCCCATGGCCACTTGTTGAAAACATCCAATGAACTCAATGGGAGAATGTATTTTTAGATTAATTTTTAATCAAAAATCTAATTTTGGAGCATCTAAAAGCTAAAATAAGATCAAATCATGCAAGAGGACTTAATTGGAGCATGCACAAGTTGATAATTTTGGAAACACAACATGCAAATAAATTTCTATTTTTAAAAACATGTTTTTGTTTTTGGGTTTACGTTTTGGCTATTTTTGGATGCATTTGGGTATTTTGGACATGAAAATATTTTCTTGGAGTTTATGATAGATTTTATCATGCATGCGACCCATTTTCTAAGATATTATTAGCAGATTTACTTGCATGTTTTTTTTTCTTCTCTCCCTCTCTCTCATAATTTTTTATAAAAACACCAAAAAATCATTGTAAAAGATATCTTTGCATATTCTATTCAATTATCGAGCTTGTTTTGCATTCTGAGTGGAAGAGAAGGGGCACAATTGTTTCTCTCGTACTTATTTCACCTCTTGGATCAATAAAGGATCCAGTTTTACCTTCTCACAACCTATGTTTTGTGGTATTTCATGTCTTTAAACCAAGTTTATCTCGTGCTACTTGTTTATCCTTAGTTTACAATTTAATTTTCATGCCCTTATATAATTATATGTTAATTTTTAGGTCATAGATTGTGTTTAACCAAGTTTTGTGCATGATATTGTTGTGGAGTTTATCAAATTGCCTTCAAAAGCCATTTGTTTCCCTCCTTTTGTCACAAATGCAAACCTTTCTCTGAAACACTATTCATTAACATATTTATTGTGAGTTTTGTATGGTGTGTTTGGTTCATGTGGTTCATCTGTGTGATTCAAATCAATCTAAGATCCTCAAAATTTCTACTATATCACCATGTTTTTGGTCTTTCCCTTATTTCATCTCCATTTTCCTCGTGGTTTCAACAGAAGTGTAGTCTTAGGAATAATAACTAGTTTAGGTGTTACACTAGGGAACCAAACCTCTCTAGAGACTCACTCCAATATACAAGTCACCCAAAACCTAGGAGTGTTTCCATTTTGTCAATTTAAAGGATATATTCCACACCACTCTCCAAAGATGCATTTCAAAGTGACAATAGTTTCTGGCATACCCTGTGGGACATAGAATGAATAATTTGTCAAAGATTTGAAGTTGTTCTTGACAAATATAAGTGTTTTAGACACATTCATCAAGCATATGGTAGATTCATAAGTTCAAAGAATATCTTGGTAGTAGATCAAAGTATATTTCATGCCAAAGGTTACAACTAGATCATCTATAAAAGGTATTCCATTTGATTTCATTGAGTTACCTTTGAATTACAAAAATATAAGAATATTTTTAAAGTCTAATCCATATCCTAAATCTCCACCCACACCACAAAATCCAAGTTCAACTCAAAATTTTCCCATACCCAGATCAATCTAAATATGGCCATCCCAATAAATCAGGTTTTTGTTTCCTTTAATGATGACAATCCACTATTTCTTTCTCAACATGATGATATCCTGATTTCTGCTCTTAAGAGAATCCCATTTTTTACTGGATAAAATCAAGTTACACCCATATAACATGTTAAAGATGTGGCCAATATATGCTCTATTTATCATATTACTCAAGATAATGTTGCAGTTAGATTATTATCAGTCTCATTCAAATGAAATGTGTTGTAGTGGTACAAAGGATTGAGAGTAAATTCCATCACCATATGGGATCAAATAGGAGAGGTATTTTGTAGGAAAATCAAGGAAAAATTAAATTAAATAATCTTTCATTAGTAGAAAAATTGACTACTATACGGAGAGAACCGTATGAGTTCATGTTTGATTTCAATTTTAAATTTCAAAGAACATGGGATAGAATTACACCAGCTAGGGATTTGAATTCTGAAATTTTTGTGATGATACAATCAATGACTTGAAAGAAACTTCCTAATGCCCATGATATAGAAACCGAAGCTAAAAATCAACCTTATACAAGTAGGGAAAATTACACAAAGTCCTCTCATGTCCATCATTCTAGATATAAATTCCCTCACTTCCTTAAAATACCTACAATATCTCCTATTACAATTATTTATTCTTAGCCTATAAGTCAAATTAATGTACCCCAAGCCAATCAAATGACTTACAAGAGTTTAGGAGGATGTTAAAAGTTTGGGAGTGAGATAGTTTCCCTAAAAAGATAGAAAAATCATACTTATAGACCCTACTATCCATCAAATTAATAGATTAGGCCTCCTTTTCAACTAAATATGTAAATCCAAAATCTATTTACCAATGTTAAGAATATTGTATTATTCAACCCCAATATTGTTAGCACCTCAAAGGAAATTTTACCTATAAAAAAATATGATATAAGACTATGAATGGTGTTATCCTTACAATTTATCCCATAACCAACACTCTTGTTCCAATGTCACTCTAAACCAAGATATTATGGTGTAAGCTCTGTTGGTGGTCACACTTACACCCGTGTCTCGGATATGGGAGAACCGAGTCATTTGAGACAATAATGGAACTATCTCCAAGTTATGGGACATTGCATGCTCGAGAGACAGATATCCTGGAGAAGTCCGGTTTCTCTACCTACCTCTAACACTACTGCTACTCCTAATGATTGAAGAAAATCCTACACTAAACATGCTAAGGGACCGAAGATACAAGGATGTGTAGAAAGGGGAAATTCTAAGCTAAGGTGATAGCGCCAGGGAACATGTCGATCTCTCTCTATGAGCAGAGAAGGAAATAGAGAGGGCACACGAGAAGAGGGTTGATGACACATGCCACATCAAAATACGGGCTCGTCCTTTCAACACATATAACACATGAACACGGGGAATGCAAGTTGGAATATGTAAAGAATGCCATAAAACATAGACAAAGAGGTGAGATCCAATGAAACGAGAAAGGGAAGACAAGAGTTCCACAAAACATGATTTTATTTCTTAAGGGACGATAGTCAATTACATTCATGGTAGGGAGAGAATACATTACGAGACCATGATAAGGTCTAACACCCATGGGAAGTAGGCCACCATTTTGGCATGGTGCCATTACAAAAAAGGGGATCCTTTTTTAAAAAATAACTCTACTATTTATAGAAGAAGAAGGAAAGAAGAGAAGGAGAAATGAAGGGAAAATCAGATTTAAATATTCAACCACCAAAAACAAATGATAAATTCCTATAAAACCACCTACGGGGCTATTGGATGCAACTTAACCATGTATGTTTGGCATGTGGAAGAAGGAAGAAAGAAAGATCTGATTGAAATCTGGTGGTTGAGGTTGATTAGATGTGTGCATTGATGATCATAAAAATGTTTCCCTATTTTCCACCTACCAAATCTTGCCTAAAACAGATTTTAAAAATTCCAATGTGTAGCTGATGTTAGTAGATTTCAAATGAGACCGAGATGCGTAGGAATCGAGCACTTAGTAGTAGAAGTTATGGGCATCACAAGTCTATAGGTTTCGTGAGATGCAATGACACTTAGCGCATGTTGATTGACACAAGGAGTTGACCAACTATTCATTTGATTTGTCATTTACGCACATGTCACGAAATAGTTAATTGTAAGGATTCAACACCTTGATAGGGTGTTTTGATAGGTTACATGTAGCACAATCAAGTCTGATAGATTATGTGGCACAATGGTAGTGCGAGAAGAAGGTGCAAAATGTAGAAGAAAAAGGTAGGCATGCAAAAGGTAAATAGAGGAAGGTGTGTACGGAGGTGCGCACGTAGGAGGAATAGGAGAATACTTGTAGGGGACAAGAATGGGGAAGGGGTGTGAGCATTCAACTAAGGGAGGGCACACGGTAGCGAGAAAGAAAAACAATGTGTGAGGAGCTAAGTGTATGAAAGTGCGCGGAGAAGAAATGACATGGAATTAGCCAATTGGAAGGCAATTAGCAGAGAGTGCGGGAAAGGAGTCCATGACGAGAATAAGAATGAATGTGTATGCACTGAGATGGGAAAGTGCAAAAGGTAAAATGGTAGGAGATAGAAGAATACTGAGGGAAGGGGAAGTAGGAAGGTGCATAAGGGTGCGCAGAGGAATTGTAACTATGCCAAAATGCAAAAAGAACATTCATGAGTGCGTGAAACCTTAAATGTGAAACATCAGAGTCGAGTAAAATATAAGTTATCTAGATAACTAGGAGAGTTGTTTGGATAACAGTTTTGGTGACTTTTAGGGGCCATCTACCTTCCAGATGAAGAGACCAATAACCTTAGAAGCATCCATTGGGCATGGAGTGAAGCCCTAAACTTGAATATTTGATCTGCAACTTGAAGAATACCCCTGAGTCACTTGAAGCTCTATCTGAACTTTGAACTGAACCATTTCTCTCATATGAAGATATTTTGAATTGGATTGATGAGAGTGAAAGTTATGCACTGATCGTTGGAACTGCCTCTGCAAAAATTAAACTGTCATCCCAAGAAGCAACAAAAGGGGCATGTGGGTGCAATAGGAAAGGAAAGGCACCAAAGGGAGCATGCTGAAATAGAAGCACAACACTATGTACAAAACTAAAAATCATACATGTCCCAAAGGGAACATGTAGAGTGTGCGTGAGCACTTGTGTTATTGAAAGTAAACCTAAACTAGCCTACTCTAACCAGAGGAAAAGGGCACTCAAGTAAAACCTGCTACAGGTAGGGAGAAGTAGCTTCCCTTCCTCAAAAATTATGACCATGTAATTGATTTGGTGTTGGACATGAGTCCATGTAGTAAGAGTGAGAATTTTTTTGTAGTTGGTTTTCACCCTTCTCCTCATAGTATCAACAAACAAAATATATACCTCCTGGAGTTTTTCTATGCTTGGATTTGGGAAACACTGCTAATGAAATTTGGCGTGCTAAAGCTCTACCTCATGCTCTGAAGTGAGCATGACCGGTGGTAACTCTGAATTTAGCTCTTCTAGATATACGATTGGGCATGAACTGATCCTCATGATTTGTGCATTTCTTTGGAGATCAATCCATAGATGGTATTCTCATACGAATCTCCTCCCGAAAGGGATTTCTTGTATGTTGTGTCATGCAAATCAGGATGCGAATGGTTATTCCTCTATAATAAACTCAGTCTCCTTCAGAATCGCACCTTTTGGAACTAACTGGTTTTCTTTTGAAACAGGTGCCTTGATGATCTCATCATCCTAGTCAGAGTCGAATGAGTCATACCATTCTTCAAATTTTCTATAGTCATCTAACATGATGACATTGGATAGAGATGGCGTGTAAGTAAGAGGCTATTCATTTTATGCATAGTTAGATAGAGGGGACTTGGAAGGAAATGGGAGGATGGGCTCACAAGAGAATGAAAGGAACACATGTTGCGGGAACAAAAGTGCGTGCAAGAAAGGTGATGCAAGAGAAGTGAAGGTGAGAGGATGGAAGGAAATTCTTAATGGGGGTAGCACACATGAAGCTAGGAACACGTACGGTGGGCTAAGATGATGTAATATGGTGTGAAGGAATGCGAGGATGTAAGATGGTAGTGCATGGTTTCCCCATTGATAGGGTTGTCACGTGTTATATTTTTGATCCTCCATTAGCTCTGCCCACTTTGTAATTTGGGGCAACATCTTAGTAATAAAGAGCAGCTTCGTCTAGGTGCTAAACCGGCTTGCTTGGTATAGGGCTGACCCATGGACAAGGGACCTTGTAGCCAACTTTAGCTACCTTTATAGAGTACTTGACTCTTAGTTGCATCATGTCCATCTCCATATTTTGAATCTGCCTCTCAAAATCAGCTTTTGCTATGGACTTTCTACCATCATTTGCATAAACATGTCCTTCATAAACATTATGGTTAGAAAAAAGTGGGTTATATGCATTTTCAGGATAATGGGGCTTATAAAACTGATTTGGAGGAGGATTTTGAAATTGTGGTGATGGAGGAAATAGATCTCTGTTGCAAATGGGAATTCCATGAAGGGAAATAAGTCATGATTACACAACTTCAAAAGAGGAAGGTGGAACGATGGAAGAAAGAAAAATGAATGGAAGAAAGGGAGATTGGTTTGTGAATGAAATAATGGGTGTGTTTGGATTAGTGGAGTCACTAGATGTGTTGAAAAATGCCTCCAAAGGTTAGATCTCAACAAAACACATCAAAATTACTAAGATGAAGATGTAAATCTCTTCACTTTTGTCCCATTGGGCATGCTTGGAAAATGTTGGTGGTCAAACTTGCACTGTGTCTTAGATCAGGGAGAATCGATTCATTTGAGACAACAATGAAATCATGTCCAAGTTGTGGGACCTTGTGTACTCGAGATGGATCTCCGAGAAGGCCGGTTCCTCTACCTACATCTAATGTTGTAAGAAAATCCTACACTAAACATGCCAAGGGACCAGGGATAGAAGGATGTGTAGAAAGGGAAAATCCTAAGCTAAGGAAAGCGATAACACCAGAAAGGGTCAATCTCTCTCCATGAGTGGTGAAGGAAATAGAGAGGGCATAAGAGAAGGGTACAAGCATTCAACGAGAGGGAGGGTGCGTGGTGGTGCATGAGGGAGCTAAGTGTATGCAAGCACATAGAAGAAATGACATGGACTTAGCCAATTGGAAGGCAAGTTTGTAGAGGTGCACGCAAGAGTGCGTGATGCAGTTAAAAATAAATGTGGATGTGCAAAGGGAAAGTGCAAAAGGGAAAATGGGAGGAGATAGAAGAATACGAAGGAAGGGAAGCGGGAAGGCACATAAGGGCGTGCGGAGGAACTACAATTGTGCCCGATGTGTCAAAATAACAATCTTGAGTACGTGCAACCTGAAATGTGAAACATCGAGTCAAAATTAAGTATAAATTACCTAGATAACTATGAGAGTTATTTGGATAATAACTAATTCTATGACTCAAAATTCATCAGCTAAAATCCCACCGCAACAAGATTTTCCTTAATAAGTGGCACATAATGATGCTACATTCCTAAATTGGGCAGAGGATGATGTTTGTAGAGTGAATCGATTGGATAATCAGATTTCTACATTTATAAAAGAAAACATAAGGTCTAAGAAGAGAGAAATAGAAGTGGATCAACCAACTGGTAAGAGTAATTCTCAATCTTATCCAATATTACAAAGTCTTGTTATACTTTTCCAATCAACAAGGCAATAAAAAAACTGATTCGTTTGTAAAATATCAAGGTCATAAGAGATCCCAATATTGAAATCAATCACTTGAAATATAACAAGAAACCTCAAGGGTTAGTCACTCTTGAGTCCATTTTTAACATAGATGATCAAATAAGAAGTAAAAAGTATTACGTGAAGATCAAATAAAAAGATTATGAAAAAATTAGCATTGTGATGAAAAAATGCTCAAGTGGGGAAAGGTACATAATCATTAGGAAAAACTTTCTTTTCTTCAAATTTATGAGGAATTTGATGATGGTTTTACATGGATCTATGGTGCTTTAAAATTTTTCAACCTAGATCTAACTCAACATATAATATAATTGAATTTAAATGTAAAATCAGTTAGACAAAAGAATAAACCCATCAATCGAGAATTGAACCGCTAATGAAACAAGAATTGGATAAGTTGATCAAATATAAAATTATCATCCCCATGAACTCATCATGGGTTTCCAATTAGTTCCCATAAGAAAAATAAATGGAGAAATATGTTTGTGCATGAATATCAAAGATTTAAACAAAACGTCCTTACAAGATCACTACCCATTACCATCAATGGAGTAAACTTTGCAAAGGGTAAGTGTTTTAGAACAATTTTCATTACTTGATGGATATTCAAGTGATAATAAGATATTGGTACATGAAGAAGATAAATTTAAAATAACATTTACCAAAAATGGGGCATGCACATGCATATAAGAAAATGTCATTTGGAATATCAAACATAGGGGCCATGTTTCAGTGTGTAATGGATTTGGTGTTTCAAGGATTAATTAATGTTTGCATTCTTGTTTATTTAGATGACATAATTGTTTTCTCAAAGCATGCCAAATATCATATTATCAATCTCAAACATGTATTTGAAAGGTGTACGTAGTTTGGCATTTCACTCAATCCAGAAAAGTGCATTTTGCGAGTGGCATCAAGGTAAATGGTTGAGTCACATTGTGTCAAAAAGAGTCTTTCCATTGATCCATATAGGGTAAGTGTAATTTTTCATTATCTTTACTAAATCACAAGAAGGCATTACAAATTTTTCTGGTAGAATTAATTTTATTAGAATATTCATTCTAATTTTTACAAATTTAGTAAGGCCGCTAACTTCAATGTTGAAAAGAACATGGTTTTCAGTTGGAAGATAGAAGGAAAGAATGAATTTGAATAAATTAAACATACTATCTCATAAGATCCAATGCTTATCGATCTAAATTTTAAAAAATATTTTATTTTATAATCTTTTGGAGAAATTGATGCAATCTCAGCCATGTTGTTATAGTAGAATGATGAAAATTGGAGCAGCCAATTGATTTTTTCAGTCAAGGATTGGAAGATTATGAGGTAAAGTATTCTTTTATTGAAAAACAAGTCCTTTCAGTTATTAGAAGTCTAAAAAAATTCTAACATTTTCTTTCAAATAACACAGTTCATTTAATGATTTCTCATCCAAGTGTTAAATAATTTATTTTGAGAAAGGATTTAAATGAGAAAAGGTTAGGTTCGATTAAAAAAGTCATGTAATATATATTGTTGACATCAAGGTTACTAGATTAGTAAGAGGAGAAGGTTGTGTGAGCAACTAGCTTCAAATTTGCATGATGATAAAAATCAGGTTTTAGTGCTTCAAAATGATCAAGACACAACTGCTCCTTCATTACCTCAAAATTGGACCCAAGATATGATTCCTTTTATTCATTATGATAATGCTCATAAGGTTTGGATAAAAATTAGAAGTTATTTCAGATTGTAGTCCATTCCTAATGTCCTCATTGATAATATTTTGTTTAGAAAAGAGGTAAATGAAGTATTTTTAAGTTGTTTTGATTTAGTTTATATTGAGCATATTTTGGAATAGTTTCATGGAGGAATATCCGATGGTCATTTTGCACCAAGAGCTATAGCCTTGAAGATCATCGAGCAGGATATTATTGGAAAAATCTATTCATATATGCAAATGTATGGGTAAGGAAGTTTTTAAATGTGTTATTTTTGTAGGAAAACAAAAGTTAACATCCCTTCCTCTTATACCCATCCGAGATAAACCAAAATTTCATGTAATTGTAGACATTAAATCACGCACTTTGGGTATTTATCTAGTCCTAATCATATACTACTATTCATATGATTCCTAAGTAAGAAAATTACTAATCGACCCATGTCTTTGGCCATCTTTGCTTTCTTTCTATTGCCTATGTTGATCTTACACTTATTTTTGCCCACTTTATCTTTTCATACTTCGGCATTTCCCACTCTGAAACTAGCACCTAAATAGGATGCCAAAGCTAGGCACTTCATCCCTTCAAGGTTCCCTTGACCTCTTTGTACTTTTCTCACATCTTTTGGGTCCTTTCTATCCATTTGGGTATCTTATCTTTTTGGTAGTCAGCCTTTTCAGGGTTAATTATGAAATTCAAGCAAGGGAATCATATAAATATAAATTTATGTGACCATAATAAAGGACCAAGCACTAAACATTAGCTATCACCACCTAAGGTTGCATCCAAAGGCTATTCTAGAGCATTCAAGCATCCATTCTAGCTCCATATAAGGGAAAAGGGACTACATTCTTCTACATAAACTTCATAGGAGGGGAATTTCATTCTATTCCATGCACACATCTACTTACATATTCTACATATAGCTATTGTTTTTATCAAGTGCGACATGCACAAGATCCACCTAGGGAACGATTTGTCATGCACACATATAGAACTACATTAGGTATGAGATGTAGTTTAATGCTCGATCGTAAGATCATGTTGTTGAACCCTAGTCATTGGTGTTGTGTAACACCTTGAACTATTGTTACTTCCTCCCAGGCATTCAAGTGTTGATATATGATTTCTTCTCTAAAAGGAGGTGTTCCTTTGATTGTGAAGTCATGCTTGATATGGATTGTATCTTCTTTTCTCTTGAAGATCTTTGGTGAGTCGAGGATATGCTTGGACTCTTTTATTTCTTTCATTTTTAGCACTTTGAGTTTAATCGATTTTGGGTGAATTGTGGATTTACCCATCTTTATGACTCACCTTGGATTAGTTGCATTGATCCAAGAGATGTTTTAAGTTCATTCTAATGAACAAAAAAATTTATAGAACTTACGAAGGTTGTAAGGTCTGAATGTGTTGAATGAGCAATTCAGGAGTTAACTCGGGATGATCTTGTTAAATGAATTGGTTCCCGATATCGTAATATCGGGAAGGTCTCGACCTTGAGCCGTGTAATAAATTCGTATACATATTGCTAGCTTATTATCGATCTTTGGATTGAATCCATTTCGGGAATGTATATCTGTTGGTTCTTATAATTTGACGATTCTATTTGTTAGACCTAGATTTGGATTTATTAAGGTTAATAACCTAAACCTAAACTATAACCTATGGGTTGGATTAGTGCTAATCTAACCTAGCCCTAAACTATAAGCTAAATGTTTCTAAGGTTAGTGACCTAGCACTAAGGAAGTTAGACTAAGTATCACCTTAAGATCTAACCTATGTTTCTAACCTAACTAATGACCATGGATGAAGGGGGACCTATGAAGGGGTGCGAGCCATGGGCGGTAGTTTCTATGGCATTAAATGAAGGGGATAAGCATGAAGGACAAGGGATTTAGCGAGAGATTTCAAACGGCCAACGAGACCGACGTGGCAGAGTCACCAAATCTGGAAATGATCTTGGGTTTTCATTTGTCCATCGCCAACTATGGCGGTCGGTGGCAATGGAGATTGAGCGGGAATTTTGGAGTTAATGCAATTAATGAACTTGGTTCTGACAAACAGATTGCTCGGGAAGGCATGCAAAATGGAAAACTAGTTGGTTGTTTGGTTTTCCATACGCTCCAGTTTTCTCTCTGTTTGATCACTGGTTCTTTGAACCAGTCTACTTGGTGTTGCATGGCAACTATGAGAATAACTAGCTCTTTTCTCTGTCGAGGAAAGTTTATAAGGCATGGAAATAACAAATTATTGTTGTTGAATCTAACGTGGAAGAAGAGGAGAAGGCTCAAGCTCATTCAGAGGTCTTCTTCGGATTTTTAAGCGACATTACCAGGCATGTTAGGCCCTAACTTTTAAAAATCTTGCTTTCCTTCAAATGATTTCATTAGAACAACTCTGTTCAGATGATTTTTGGTTCAGTTGGTTTTAATGGTAGCAATGTATGAATTATCTTGCTGTGTTTTCATGTTGGCTCGACTATTCAGTTGATTCCTTGCTGGGTGTACATTTGGTTTCGTGTTGTCGAATTATCTTGTGTGTTTTGCATTTTGGTAGATTCCGAAGAAATGCTTGCAATGATAATGTATGAAATTGGCTCTGTGGGAGTCCATGTATTGTTTTCTTGTTTGATTCAGACTTCAGTCGAAACCTTGCTGTTTTCACTTGTTGAAAATGATACTGTTGGAATTCTTGAAATGTATAGTATATTTTGACTTCTGTAGAAGTTTAGTCGTGAGTACTATATGTTATTGTTGTTGTTGGAATTCTTGAAATGATAGTATGTTTTGGCTTCTGTAGAAGTTCAGCCGTGAATACTATATGTTATTGATACTGTTGGAACCCTTGCAATGGATAGTATGTTGTGACTTCTGTATAGGTTAATTGAGAATACTACATGGGTTCGACTCCTTTCGAGTCCTTGAAACGTTATTAATGTTTCGACTTCGGTAAGAAGTTTTGTTGAGAATTCTGTTGGAATCCTTGTAATGTATAGTATGTTTTTAACTTCTGTAGTAGTTTCATAGTGCATACTGTTGGAATCCTTGAAATGGGTGGTTTGTTATTGACTTCTGCGGAAGCTTGTTGTGGATACTCATTGGTTTTGAGTCTGTTGAAGTTCTTGAAATGTAACTAGTGTTTCTACTTCTGTGTAAGCTCAGTTGTGAATACGGTTGGTATTGACTCAGTGAGAGTCCTTGAAATGTATCTCGTATTTCAAACTTCTGTCTAAGCTTGGTTATGAATGCTTTGTTGTTTTGTTAAGAATACTAAATGCTATTGACTTCGATGGAGTCCTTGAAACGTAATTTATGTTTTAACTTCTGTAGAAGTTTTGCTGTGAGTACTTTTAGGATTCTTGAATTGTTGTCGTATGAATTCAACTTCAATCAAAACCTTGGTTATAAGTACTGGTTGGAATTGACACTGTTGGAGTCCATGATATGCTGCGTGTTGGCTCGTTTCTCGATTTGAGTCTTCGCTGAGCATGCATATCATTTTGACTCTTTCTTAATATTGTTGTGTTATATTTCGTAGTAGCTCGATGAAACTTTGAGGAAAATTATTGATAGGGAATTCGGCTTCTGTGAAGACCTTGTTGTGATTATTCTTCTTGAAATCGGCTTCTAATTTACATCCTTGCTGTATAATCGTAGGGATTTGATTAGTTGAATGAAGTTGTGTATGTTGCTGAGTGTTTCGACTCAGTGGGAATGTCACTGTGTTTGCACATGGTTACCTCTTATGTTATTGTGTTATCTAGTCTTGTGCTTGACCAGGGTAAAGAGTTACTAGCTGTGCCATGACAGGTGATGGCGTTGGATTATTTATTAATGCTTGTTGCGTGAACTCTTGAATCGTTTAGTAGCTACAGGTGACTTTTATATTTGGAATTAGATGGAACTGTAGCTCTTCTTGTAATTTTGACTGTTTAGTCACATGCGTAAATGTATTTACATTAATCTAAAGGAATCGGTACAGTTCAGAATGTTATTGACTTAGGATTCTGATGGACTCTGTTTCTTCTTCTAGACTGTAATTTATATGTTGATGTATAAATAAGTTGAAGGGAAAATTCTCTCTCTCCTAGTCAGGAAACCTTGTGTGCTTTCTTCTTGCATCCTTTTGCGATCTCTATGGTAAGGGCATAACAAGAATAAACTGAGGTATTGTATGGAGAGACTGGTATAAAATGTGTGCTGCTGTATAAATAGGTATACTTGTCAATACCATTGAAATGTGTTAGGATGATAAAAGAATTAAGACTGTGAGATTGTTGAATGTTTTAACTGCCATTGAGAAATTGTAGAAACAATCTTGTAGGAGTTTTGCTGTCTTAAGAATGGTTGTATTCATATGTTCTTAGTCTCTAACATATAGGATGAATAGCCTGATTTAAGTTTGGAATGTGAAGAAATGATTTCATTTAAACAGGTTGTTTAATGAAAACAATTGGTGGATTGCATTTGTTTTAAGAATTAGTGCTTATCATGCTCAGTTCACCGAACTGACCCGTGTTGACAATTTTTGCAGATGGTTGCCGTAAGTGGTAAAGGCACGCAGATCTGATATGATGTTCAGATTGTTTAATTTGGTTTTATGATGAATTTCAACTTGATTCTCTAAATGTACTACTTGAAGAAAGATGTTCTTTTGCTGTTGAGTATTGTATCAAATATGCTGAATGCATAAAATGTATTTGATTAGCTTTGAAATGAATGAAATGAGGTATTTGTTACTTATGTGTTTGCATTCGTATCTTGATGGTTTGATCTTCTTCGGTTCGAATGATTTTAAGAGCATTGTTATTATTGTATAACTTGGAGACATTTGTGATTATCTAAGTAAGCTTGCAAGGTTATGTGACTGAATACTTATGATTGTTTAGTAGTTCTATTATGTTCTATCTAAAGCTAAATTGGAATTTAGATCACTGTCTTTCGAGAAGCTAAGGTTAAAATAAACCTCAACAGGAAGCTAAATGAGCTGAATAAATTATTACTTCCTAGTCTTGATCTAAGTCAAGACAACGTTTAATTGGATTTTTAATCACTATATCTCAATACTAATAAGTAAGATATATTTCAGCTATGAGATCTGATATAAACCAAAAAGGGTTTGGTTAGCAATCTCATGTGAAGATTAAGGGTTATTGTCTAGTTTCGTTGATTTAGATTTATGTTTTTCTATGAACTCCTTGTTGGGACCTCAAGTCTTAATAACTTCTCTTTGCGTAATGGGTTTTATTGAGAAAGGTAATCCTAAGGTGAGGAACCCAGGGGTTGGGAAAAGACTACCCTAAAAGGAGCATCTTAAAGTATAACTTTAACTCAACGTATGTAACACTTATATATAAGTAGATCTTTTCGAGGTGGATTTGAAGGTTGATGGCACAAGTCAACTGCAGGGTTGTACCTTCGAGAAGATTAGGATCTTCTCGAAGATACAACAATACAGGTGACTTATGGCGACACCCTTTGCATTGATCGTTAAGATTTACACCTTAAACTCGAACAAGATTTACTCTGGGACTGATTAGGAACGTGGTTATGTTATAAGGCTGCCCCAGGAGACTCGGGGTATCTTGACACACTGGGTTAACTAGGGTTGACCTAGTATGTCAGCGTATCCCTAGCCCTCGGGAGCATCCCTATAACGTTGTCATATTACTAATCCGTTCCTGAGTGAATAACTTGGGGCAGGAGAGACTGACAGAAGTTAGTATAAGACATTCTACATAACATAGGAATGGGGTGAAGGATGTATTCCAGAATGACGAGTATGCCGTCAAGGAATATGAGACATAAGCAGTATGTTTCAAATCTTTGGCCAAAGTATCATGGTGTTGATTGCGTTGTCCTATGTCACCTAGTCTAAGGGACAAGATGCTTTGATGAATAATGGTAACAATTATTCAGATAGGTTCCTTGGATAGAGCATTCTGAATCCCGGATTAGGGAAGAGAACCACAAGAGTGATGTGTTAAAATAAAAACGCCAACTCTTTGATACTCATGAATAGATCGGTGGATTACCGAGTCATGGAATGAATAGATCGGAGGTACTCCGAGTCATCACAGCTGCATATGGTTATTTGTTATAAGAATGGTGGTTTTGATTTGTGAGTTCTAAATTATGTATTTAGAACTAGGAAGCATTTATCAAATTTTTATTTTTTTACTTGTTCTAATGTTTTTAAATGGGGATGTTACATGTTGTCATTGATGTCAAAAGGTATTGATGAAAAAGGAGTGAGCGGTGAAGTGAGGCTCTATAAGGGACATGAAGGTTGATTGGTAGTTCCTTTATAATAATGTTTGTAGCTCAAAAAGAGGTTTCAGTTGATTCCAAGATAGGTTCAAGATCTTTCTGAAGCTTGGTTTATGAGGTTGATGTCCACTTGAATGTATGGAGAAGGTTGGTATACTTGGATTAGATGATCTACTTTGAAATACTTGTTCCATCATGTGTAAGAGATTGTGAAGATGATGGAGGTGTTTTTTTCTAAGAAATCAAGGATACCTTTCCAACGAGACCAACTTTGCACAATTTGGAGCTCTATGGAGGAAGTTATGGCCATTTGAAGTTTTGTAGGTTAGGATGAGTAGGATTTAATTATATTTTGGGTCCGTGTGGCGAGGAAGATTAAAGTCAAGTCATCATAAGTAAAGATGATTCATGCATCCCCATTCTCAAAACCCAACAAACACGTGGCATCATTTTATTTCCACCTCAATCAAGAAGGATTCACACACTTTAGGCCTATGGAATAAACATGGTTAGATAAAGTTTCAGGTCCACCCAGTAGTTATGAAGAAAATAATAAATTTGTGACAAAAGAAAGCTAGTATGACATTGTAAAAGGCGTAGACGTGTGGAATCTTCTGATTAGCTCACCTTTCATGCTTTGACATAGAGATGGAAAATGTGAATACTGACAATAAAAATTATTTAAGGAACATGGAGCTTCCCTATTAGACCATGTCTCACATTGGTCAGATACAAGTTATCAAAATTCTGACATTATGAAGGGCACATAACTTCCTTATTGGCTTGTTTCTCGTGGTAGCCAGTGGACGTTAAGAACTATTTGACATTGTGAAGTGCATGGATATTTTTTATTGGCTAGAACTTCACAATGGTACATAATTGATAAGAATATAAAATCCATGTCAAAATTTGATTGATTGCGAGGATGGGCCCATTGACTACAAGAGGGGATAGTGGAACCAAAACTCTACCAAATGCAGTTTATTCTGTAGCTAGAGTCCACCTAAGCCCATCACTTTGAGGTTTTTCGGAATGGTGACATGTTTTCAATGAATGAGACCAAATCAATCAGAAGGTTGAAACAATTCAAAGTGTTTTGATGTGAAGCTAGTGTTTAGAATTGAAAAATCATCGAAACTTAAGTTTTAACTAGTGAAAATACTAAAAATTTTAACCTCATCTCTGTCTTGAAATCATCTTTCAATTTTTTCAAGTCTTAATAATTTTCATCAAAGATTTGATGAGAATATTATGATAATCTCATCAAGACAAGTTCTTCTCTCCTCCCATAGTGCTAACAAGAAAATTCATTGTTGAAAGTTTGGGACTCCATGAAGACCTCAATAATTCTAAGGAATGGCTAAATGAACATGTGTTTGATATTTAATAGGTTTAAAAGTATCAAAAGTACGTGACAATGTTAAATGAGAAATAGTCTCCTTGTTCTTTGTCCGAGATGGTTGAATGAATGAGAAATCCTTCATGAAGTTATTTTAATGGCCAATTATGATCTACGTGCCTACAATGGGAGTTTTAAGAAGTGTATTTAATGCTTCAAGTACATAACAGTGTTGGAACAATATAGTTTTCTTGCTCAAAGCAATGTGATGTTGATTGATTTGCTAAGTCATGGTTGATCCTCATGTGAGGTTATAAGGTCTGGTTTGAAGTGAAGAAGCTCAAATTCATGGAACATAAAACATGAAACATCCCTATTCGAAGTGAAGGAGCTCAAGGAAAATCTAAAAATTTAGTGGCATCGAGTAGCTAAAGAAGTGGCACTTGTTAACTTACATATTCTAAGTTATTTGAAAACTCTTGAATGTATGGAAGAATGTAAAAGGTTTAATATGTCTACATGAAAAAGCAATGGCTGATTTACAAATGTAAAAATTCCTCCCAGTCTTGATCAAACACACCATAACAAAAGGTGAATATTCATTTTTAAAAATGAAAATTTAGGTATGTTATATATAGAAAAGTCCAAAAGGGCCTAAAATGAAAAACACTATAGTTGTTGCAAAACAAAGACTTGTTGTCCTCTTACTCGAGACATAGAAGTAAAAGAAATGAAGAGCCTTGAATGAAAATGAAACGGGTTTGGAATGTGAAAGGTTAAAGTATGGAAAGGAGCTCTTTGTGTGTAAGACTCACTACTTCTTGAAAGATAAGAATAGAAATGTGTTGTATTGTGAGTTATATGCATATTGAAGTGTTATGCCGGGATTGGAATAAGATAAGAAGTTCATGGATTGAGTAAATTTTGGAGCATGAATCATGACAAAGGTATAGATGAGAGCATTAGAAAAAAATTGAATATTGTAGGTGATTTGTTAGTGTAATAGTGATGTGTGAGTATGAGACTAGTTTCAAAAAGGGTTATAAGAGGAAATTTTGTTAGAAAATTAAGTTGTTGACAAACAAGAGCATGCATAGTCTTGAGTTGAGAATGTGATGAAGTTGATATAGGGAAAATGAGAGAATGCAAGGTTACATGAATAAAACATCCTCACTGAAGTTCAAATATTAGGTGAGTAAGTATGATTGCAAACATGAAGATTATATGCAGGAACAAATGAATGAGAAAAGAAGTTGAGAGTGAAGTTATTACTGACTTAAAGTCTTAATAGATACATGTTGAATACATATTAAACATAGAAGTGAATGAATACATGAAAAACTGATATTTCAAAAGTAGGTACTCTTGAAAAGATGAAGCTTAAAGGTGAGAGAAGCATGATAAGAAAGTGCTTGTGATAGAAGGAATGTATGGTGAAGTTTGGGAGTCGATCAGAAAATGAAAAGAGAGATGAGCAAGAGAAAGTAGAGATGAAGAGTGAGATAATCTAGTTGTCACTATCAATTGTATGAGACAATAATTTTAGTGTGACAAAAATATGAAAAATTCTAAGTTGTATCTTAACATGTGGGGAGTTGTTGCTTCCCTGTAAGTTGAATCTTACTAAAGGACAATTGTTGCTGGACCAAATTTGGGAGTTGAAGCTTCCAAACAAGTTGAATCTTGTCAAATATTGAGTAACATCTTGGTTAAATTTTAGAGTTATAGCTCCAGGTTGAGTTAAAGCTCAACCATGAAATCATGTAACATTTACAAGACATTCTTGTCTAAGCTAGTTCTTGGTTTCAGTGGGTTTTTCCCTAGTTTGGGTTTTCCACATTGAATTTTGTGTCTATGTATTATATCTCTTTTTAGATGTTTGTGAATGTTTATTTGATCTTGATGATACAAATTAAGTGAATTATTTTTGAGGTAAAATTCTAATAGAAACCGATTCACCCCCTTCTCGGTGTCAAATTTCTAACAATTGGTATCGGAGCTGGTTCTCTTGAATCAAGTCTAAAAACTTGGAGTAGGTCCTTTTGAAACAAAAACATGGTTATTGAGGTAATCCCTAGGAAAAATCAAGATATAGGTATGTTAGTGAGGATGAAATCTCAAATGAAGAGGAAGATGAGGTGAATCTTGAAACAGAACTGATAAGTGCCTTGGATGAATTGAAATATAAAAGGAAAAATAAACAAAAATTGAAGATAAAGATGAAATAGTATGAAGAGCATATCAAGATTTTTAAAGAGAGACAAAAGAAAAAATATGAATATGGAATCAATGAACTTGATGCGCAATTGGAGATGATTTCATCACTTCTCATAGAAAAAGAGAAAGAACATCTCAAAATCAATACAAAGCTTAAATTCCGGGTTGAAATAGCATCAAAAGCACTACATTCCAAAGAAGAAACCTGAGTGAGTTATGAAGAAGAACTGATATCCTTGAGATTTGAATTAGAGGAAGAAATAGAGAGACTGGAGATGTATAAAAGGATGGAAAAGAGCTCTGAAGCATTGAATGGAAAGCTGGATAGAAAAAAATGTAGCATGTGACAAAACAGGACTCGAGATTCATAGAAGAACCCATGAAGAAGTGTTAAGAGGACAAATATAGTTTAAGAAAACAATCATACATGAAGATGATGAAGGGGAAAAATTCAAGAAGGCCTAAATAATTTAGGAAACCAAATTCTTTCAGGTATGAAAGAAAATTTAATGGGTATTGTTTCTCTTGTCATAATTTTGGACACAAAGCTAAGGAATGCATAAATCATGTCATGAATGATCACCCATGGAGAGATAATAGATATGAGAGAAAAAAATAATAGAGTGTGCTTTAACTATAGAGAGAAAGGTCACACAATTCAATATAAAATCAAGAGGTATGATAGTTTTCTATAATTGTAACAGGATTGGACATGTTGCTAGTAATTGTTATGGTCATATGAGTGCTAAGTATAGTTAGAATCCAAGAACATACTCATATAGAAGAAAGAATCAAGTTAGGTGTTTCATTTGTCATGAAATTGGACATTTTACAAAACAACGCATTTATCAAAATCAATTTCCAAGGCATAAAAACAGAACTCAAACAGTTAAAAGGAAAGTCAAGAAGGTTTACAAAGTGAAATAAAATCCTAAGTGTGTGACAGAGACAATGATGGGAGAGACCAGCTCAAGAAGGACATCAGGAAGTAGTGATCACAGTAAGAAATTTGATATCAAGACAAGAAAATAAGAAAATGAAATCCATCATGCATGTTTGACTAGTATGCAATCAGGTGATGAAGAATTAGGAGATGGAATCAGCACATGCATCTCATATAAGAAAATTGACAGGGCTTCAAGGGAAATGAAATAAATGATTGTGTCATCATGTTATTTTGATAACTATATCTTGTTTCTTAATTGATCCCACAAGGTGGTGTGCCTTTTCTAGGCTTCTAGTAGGAATGAATATTTTGAAGGAATCATTGTGAGATTTGGAAGTAATTTATCATCTTACAATTGTCAAACCATTCTTCTCCATGATGATGTTGATTAAACAATCCACAATAAACTATTGCCATTAGTAGGTGCTGATTGGTGTCTCCATCATGTTGTCAAGGTATGTAAGATTCAAGGAATGTGTGTTTTGTCCTATGTTCAAGTTCTAGTGCTCATTCAAGTTGTTGAGTGTTCTTATTGAGTTTTTATGCCAAGAATGTGTAGTCAAGAAGTCTCAAAATCTAGGTTGTCCTTCTCCATGCTGTCAAGATTGAATCATTGTTGTGTCATACTTCTTAGGCTACATTCATGTAAATGAAGTCTTCAAGAGAATCTAAACTGTTTGAAATATGTCTATTATCTTGGTCTAACGTACTTGTACAATTTGATCCAACCTAGTCCTCAAATTGTGTCATTATTGTTGATAACAATCCTTAGTAGGTCTGATAAGTCTTGAGAAAATTTCCTTGGTTGAAAGAGAGTCCAAGTATGAGTCATGTGTTTGTAAGGAAGCATAAGTGTGTGTGTCATTGTTCCTCATGTTGTTAAGATTCTATTCTCATGCTTTGATTCTTGAAAGAAGATCTTAATCTCTATAAAAGTATGACAATCAATCAACCGAAAATTAAAGTTGAGTAAGATGAATGTATTGGTCTTGAAAATGATCAAAAGTTTCAGTAACTTCTAAAGGGGAGTATTTCATGATGTAGGTGTCAATGATGCATGTTAATGAAGTGAAAATAAGGAGCTTAGAGGTCTATGAAGCCTATGCTAGTGAGTTAGTAATAACTCTCAACCAAATATGATGAAGATCTTGCAAAAGAAAATATCTATAGTTTAAACTCTGATCGAGCTTGGATGCTCTACTTCATTGAGGTTCTTCTCATCAAATCTCTAATTTGAGTTGTATACAACAATAGAAAGTATAGATACTCAGGTACAAGGTTGCTTGATGAAAAAGGAAAAGAAGAATCTTGTGAGAAAAGAGGCCAAGGGTGGTGTGAATTATAATAATGAAGCTTTCATGATTTATGAGTTTTGTGCAGATTGTAAAGGGTCAAAATTGATGACCTATAGGACGAGAAAGATGTATTTAGGACATGAAAAGTTTATTGAATTATTCAAGAATATCTTGAGGCATCAAGTAAGTCAACATTACAAGTGGTAAATGAACTTGTGAAGGACAGTGATTAGTGTCATAAAGTAGCTTATGGAGGATGTTAGTCCTCAAGGAAGAGTGGGATAGCATGGAAAAGGGATGAATACATTAAAATAATGCTTTAGGTCTGAAATAAAGAAGATTGAGTCATTATTATGGTGTGAGTGCAAGGTAAGTGATTGATGTCATGTAGCCTCAGAAAAGGAGGATAAATTGATCCCAAAGGGAGTTTTATGAGCTTGTTTTTGGGCATGGTGAAGTGAGGTACCTAAATATGGAGAGATTGGACTAAGGGGGATCATTAAAGCTAATTGGTAGACATTCATGCATTTAGTCAAGACCCAGGTGGAAAGATAGTGATATTAATCCAAGTGGAAGTTTCTTGAGGTAAGTTTATACTTTTAAGTGTTTATCTACATGTTTCTTACCCTGTTAAATGTGTGATCATTTTTCATAGATGTCAAAGGGGGAGAGAGTCCTGTCAGAAACTAAGTATGAAGATGTTTTCCATTTAAGTTTTTGAGTATGTTGCCATCAATGATAAAGGGGAGATTATTGAACCCTGGTCATTGGTGTTGTCATTGATGTCAAATGACATTGATGGAAAAGGAGTGAGTGGTGAAGTGAATATCTATAAGGGACATGAAGGTTGATTGGTAGTGCCTTCTTAATGATGGTTTCAGTTCACAAAGATGTTTCAGGTTGATTCCAGGATAGGTTTAGGATGTTATAAGATTTTTCTGTGAGGTTGACGTCCACTGAAGGTATGGAGAAGGTTGTTATGATTGGATCAAATGCTATATATGTTTGAAATTCTTGTTGTAGCATGTGAAAGAGATTTTGGAGATGGTGTAGTATGTGTTTTTCGAACCCAAGGATACCTTTCCAACGATACAAACTTTGAGAAATTTGGAGATCTCTAGAGGAATTTATGGCCATTTGAAGTTTTGTAGGTCGGTATGAGAAGGATTTAATTAAATTTCAGGTCCACGTGGCGAGGAAAATCAAAGGTGGGTCATCATAAGTCAACATACTTCATGTATCTTGACTCCTAAAACACCGATAGACACATCATGTAATTTAATTTCAACCTCGAGAAAAGGATTCATGAGACTTTAGGCATGTGGATTAAAAATGGTTAGATAAAGTTTCGGTCTGCCCAACAATTGTGAATAAAAGAAGAAAGTTGCAAAAAAATAAAGATGGTATGACATCGTGAAACACGTAGACGTGTGGAGCCTTTTTATTGGCTCACATTTCATGCTTTGACATAGAGATGGAAAATGTGAAGATTGATATTGCAAAATTTAAAGGAACGTGGAGCTTCCTATTAGATCATGTTTCACATTGGTCAGATACATGTTATAAAAAGTATAACATTGTGAAGGGCGTGGAGCTTCCTTATTGGATTGCTTCTTGCGGTTGCAGGTGTAGGTTAATAACAGATCTAACAGTGTGAAGTGCATGGAGATTTATTATTGGCTAGAACTTTGTAATGATATGCACCTGATAAGAAGATAAAATCCATGTCAAACTTTGATTGGTTATGAGGATGGGCCCATTGACTACAAGAGGGGTGGTGGACCCAAAACTCTACCAAATGCGGTTTATTCCACAGGATGGAGTTTTCCTAAGCCCATCACTTTGAGGTTTTCCGGAATGGTGACACGTGTCGGCAAATGAGACCAAAGGACTAAGAAGGTTGAAACAAGTCATAGTGTTTTGAAGTGTGCATAGGGTTTAGAATTAAAAATCATCGAAACTTAAGTTTTAACTAGTGAAAATTCTCAAATTTTTAACCTCATCTCTATCTTGAGCTTGCATTTTTAAATTTTCAAGTCTTAATCCTTTTCATCAAGGATTTGATGAGAATATTATGACAATCTAATTGAGGCAAGTTCTTCTCTCCTCGCACAGTGCTAGCAAGAAAATTCATTTTTTTCTTCACTGTTGAAGATTTGGGACTCCATAAATACCTTAATAATTGTAAGGAATGGCTAAATGAACATGTGTTTTATCTTGAATGGGTTTGTAAGTATCAAAAGTATGTGCCAATGGTAAATTATTACCAGTCTCCTTGTTCTTTGTATGAGTTGGTTGAATGAATGCGAAATCTTGCAAGAATTTCTTGTAATGGTCAACTATGATCTACATGACTACAAATGAAGTTTGAATAAGTGTACGTAATGATTCAAGTGAATAAAATTGTTGGAACAACCTAGTTTTGTTTCTCAAAACAATGTGATGCTGATTGATTTGCTAAGCCGTGGTTGATCCTCATGTGAAGATGTAAGGTATGGTTCAAAATGAAAAATATCAAATTCATGGAACATAAAACATGAAACATCCCTATTTAAAGTGAAGGAGATCAAAATTTAGTGGCATCGAGTAGATAAAGAAGTGAAACTTGTCAACTTACAAGTTCTAAGTTCCTCTTGAATGTATGGAAGAATGTTAAATGTTTAATATGTCTACATGAAAAAGCAATGAGTGGTTAGAAACGTAAAAATTCCTCTCAATATTTCTCAAACCCATCATAACAAGAGGTAACGAGTCATTTTAAAAAATGAAAATTCAAGTATGTTATATGCAGAAAAGTCCAAAAGGGCCTATAATGACATAATATATAGTTGTTACAAAACATGGACTTATTGTCTTCTTGTTCAAGACATAGAAGTAAAATATATGAATAGCCTTGTATGAAAATGAAAAGGTTTTGGAAAGTGAAAGGTCAAATTATGAAAATTATCTTTGTGTGTAAGACTCACCACTTCTTGAAAGTGAAGAATAGAAGTGTGTTGTATTGCAAATGAATGTGATTTCTATGCATATTTAAGTGTTATGACAAGATTGGATTGAGATAATAAAGGTCATGGCTTAAGTACATGTTGGAGCAAGAAGTTTATGGAAGAGGTATAGATGCGAGCATTAGACAAAATTAAAGATTATAGGTGACCGATAATGTAATAGTGCTATGTGAGTATGAGACTAGTTTCAAAAGGGTTGTAAGAGGAAAGTTTGGTAAAAAAATGAGTTGTTAACAAACAAGAGCATGAAAAGTATTGAGCTGAGAATGTGATGAATTTGATATAGGGAAAATGAGAGCATGACAGGTTACATGAATAGAACATCCTTGAAGTTCGATACTAGGTGAGTATGATTTGCTGCAAGCATGAAGATTATATGTAGGAACAAATGAATGAGAAAAGAAGTTGTCAGATCTTGAGTACTTCAAATACATGTTAAAGACATATAAGACATATAAGTGAATGGAGACCTAAAAACTGATATTTTAGAAGTAGGTACACTTGAAAAGGTGAAGCTTAAAGGTGAGAGAAACATGATAATAAAGTTCTTATGATAGAAGGAATGTATGATGAATTTTGGGAGATGATCGGAAAGTGAAAAGAGAGACGAGCTAGAGAAAGTAGAGATGAAGAGCGAGTTAATGTAGTTTTCACTATTAGTTGTATGAGACAATAGTTTCGAGTGAAAAAACATATGCAAAAGTATAAGTTATAGCTTAGCATATGGAGAGTTATTGCTTCCATGGAAGTTGAAGCTTACTAAAGGAAAGTTTTTGCTGGACCAAATTTAGGAGTTCAAGCTTGAGAAAAGTTAAATCTTGTCAAAGGATGAGTAGAAAATTGGCTATGTGTTCAATGAAAAGTTGTAAAAGCCATGGACATGGGGTAAGAATCTCTAAAGAAACCCCAAAGGATTTTAACAAACTAGTCAATGGACCATCAGATAAGAAATAAACAAGGATTCATCACTTTGCATGCATTAAAATTGAAAGAAACAAACAACCTAACATATTTAGTAATCCTCTATTCTTGAAATCTTTAAAAATGAACCTAGTAAGGATTCTAAGCAATCAATTTGTGATTATGAGAATGGGAGCTCACCATTAATGGCTTTAAGGCCAATGGTTCTTCCCATTTACTCAATTCTTGGTGTGTAGTGTAATGGCAAAGCAATAGCTCAATAAAATAAATGAAATAAGCTCTAAACCCTAAGAAAAATGCTATAGTTTATGTTAGGAAGAAGGAGAGTTCTTAGAAATGAGAGGGGGTTAGTGGGCTATTTATAGTTTTCCATTTGGGAAAGTGGAGGAATTTTGGTGCATGTGGGACTAAAAGGGATTCAACAAGTTGATTAGTGATTCAAAGTAATATTTGACTAGGTTTAGAAGAGGTTAATCATGGTTAGGAATAGTTAAACTAGGTTAGGCTAGTTAATCTTGTTTAGAGAGGAATTAGGGTTTCAAGAGGGTTTTGAGAGGTCTAATCAATCCAATGAAATGGATTGATAGTCTAGGAAGTTAGTAAAAGTGGTATAGAAGAGGATGAGAAGATGGTTTAGCCAATAAGGGACTATATTAACCCCATTAATTGGTTTATAGGAGAAATATGACCAAAATAATTTCATAAACGATGAGTTAGAGGAGTTAAGTTAACGAGGTGTCCCTAATTTTCAAGGAGAGGAATAGTTAATAAAATATTAGGAATAATAGTGCTTTGACCAAACTACAAGTGTCTATAGGTTAATTTTTGGAGTTAGGCTCTAGGTTGAGTTGAAGCTCAACCATGAAATAATGTAACATTTATAGGACATTCTTGTCCTAAGCTAGTTCTTGGTTTTAGTGGGTTTTTTCCCAGTTTGGGTTTCCCACATTAAATTATGTCTCTGTGTGTTATATCTCTTTTTAGCTGCTTGTGAATGTTGATTTGATCTTGATGATACAAATTAAGTGAATTGTTTTGTGAGGTAAAATTTGAACAGACACTAATTCACCCCCTCTCGTAGTGTCTAAATTTCCAACACACTTGTTTGATAATTGAGGACATTCTATCCCCTCATTTGCATTATTTTATTTTTGGGATTTGATGTGATTTTAAGGGTTTTATAGGTGAATTATTTATTATAGGTTATCAATGACATTGGTGATGATTGTGTGACATACTAGTGACAAGAAGTGAAGGGAATTCAACACCTTATGATTATTTAAAGATGGTAATAATAGGTTTTGGGAAGTCAAAGGAACCTAGAACCAATGTACAACACCGAATGGTTCCCTTGAACCATCACGGGTGCCCTAGTACAACATATTCCAACATCTCTAAATTTTTCTAGGTTTTATTATGACATTTTGCACTTTAGATTTTCTAGTTTGCTAGTTTTGTATACCTCTAGGATCATAGTAAAAAAACTAAGTCATTTTATCTCCTCATTTGCACTTAGGGTTTTAAATCTTAATTGCTTATTTGCTTGGGTATATTTTTTACTTAATTACTTATTTATTTACTCCTAAATTGAAATCAAATTTAGTAATCTATTTATTCAAGATTTACTAAATCAGTCTTGGGGTTTATAATTTATCGATGATTAATCCTCCTATTGTAGGACATAAGTGAATTTTCAACGCTACATATTAATTCATGATGTGGATAGAAATAATGGATTTGAAAGAGGAAAATGAGACTTCAATTTTGGAATTTTATGAAAGTCTTGTCACAAGGTTTGGTGTTCCCACTATAATCATCTTAGACAATTCATTATATTTACTTAGCACAAGAATCAACACATGGGTAGTCAAGTTTGGAATTCATCTCTCAACATCTTCCAATTATTATCCTCAAGGGAATGGATTAGATGAATCAACCAATAAGAATCTTCTCCGAATCATTAAAAGAACTATGGCAAAAAATTAGAGATCATGGAATACAAAATTGAAATCATCCTTATGGGATGATATGATTACTCCAAGAGATCAATTAATAACTCTCGTTTCATGCTTGGTTACGATAGAGAGGAAAGTTTTCCTATTTCATATAGATTACAAGCTCTAGACCTTATAAAGAAAATGGAGATGATAGAGAGAGATTCATTGGTAATAAAATTGGTATAGTTAATGGAGTTGGAGGAGGTTAAAAAAATGCAATGGCTACCATGTAGCTTTATCAAGCTCAAGTGATGATACTAAATTTGCATATAATAAATGAATAATTTGCAGAATATAACACAACACAAGAGATATGGGTGGGCCAAGATTCCCAAATAATCAATATATGTATAATAATACCCTTAATATAGGGAAACACCAGATAATTCTCCTTAAGGAAGGAGTAACTCCAAAATCTCCCAAGATGGGAATCCATTTTGAGGGGGACACCTCCAATATACCTCTACCAAGTAGAATACTCAACTCATCCCTCATCACATGATACTAACCTCCCTTATATAGACATACATTACTCTTAATAGATGGGTAATACCTAATCCTAATGTAGGCTAACTCATTACCAAATATAACTAATTCCTATGCGACCCCATATAACTAACTAAGGGGATGTGTGCCACATGTTGGCATCTCCATCAACACATATACATTATATTATCATATCCCAAGGTACATAACATTGCCTCCCTCTTTGACATGTTTCATCCTCGAAACATAATAAAAGCCATATAATGAGTGTGCTTTAAATTATTGCACACTTTTCGCCACGCTTGATCATCCAACCACCCATATGAAATCCTAGTGGGTGATGCTGCTCCAAACCTGATTCCATATTCCATTGTGATAATTTTATTCCATCCTGGTCCATTTGTGTTCCTCTCGGCATCCATGCATATCCATAATGATTATTCCTATGATTCCATGTCATACAATTATTGTTCCATTGATTCCATGTATAGCCAAAATTATTACTCCTCCAATTCCCTATATATCCATATAGATTGCTGACCTCATATGTCCTAGCATGTCTCCATGATTTTTTCCTCTCATGATGATGCGGGTGTCTATATGGTGCAACCTTAGTATGCTCAACCTTATCAATATTTTCCTCTACTTTCTTTTCCTCTTAGAACTTGCTTGTCATTTCTTTTCTCTCTTGAGTACAAAAATTATTTTTACTTTTTCATCATGTTATTCATCCTCTCCTTCGATTCATTCTTATTCCCTTCTTCGCCATCTTCAAATTCATCTTCATGATCCAATTTTACATTACTTTTTCCCTTGCTAAGTGTGATATCTTGCAATGTAATTTTATTTCTCTTGTATCATAATTTCATGAATTTATTTTTCACATTAATATTAATTGTTCCCAATGCCTCTAACCAAGGATATCCAAGAACAATATCCATAACATCCATATCTAAAACATAAAAATCTGAATGTAAAACATATTTATCCATAGAAAGCTTTAAATCTTCAAAAACTTGAATCTACTTACCATCCATTTGAGATTCCTTGATATGCTTTTCTTGAACATGTAGATGTTGAGCTACATCCATATTGATGAAGTTATATTTTCTGCTAGGGTTTATGAAAACAATTACCTTTTTCCTTTGAATGCACCCTTCAAACTGAAATATTGAAGCTTCCTTCCCTGGAGATGCATTACTTGAACTTGTATATCGATTTGTTGTCTCTCCTTCTAAATCATGTGTAGCAGCTTCAACCTCAACATTTTCTTCTTATTCTTCTTCTTCTGATATTTCCTCTTCCTCACTATTATCATTAAATTCTTCTACTTCCTCTTTCTTTTCTTCTTTTGTTTCCCATCTATCCATGAAAACTTGTTCCATTTCCTCCAAAGACCAATTAGAATTTTCCTTTTCTAACTTAGAAAACCAAATGTGGCAGGGCCGGTAATCCACAACTTGAATAACCAAATATATGATGGTTTAGAGAATTTATCCCTAATTTTTTTCCACCATTCTCTAGCATTAATCCTGTCATCTCCAAATAAGTTACCATCCCCATGATCCACAAAACTAGGGTTTTAGGAATAGACCCTTTTAATCAAAACTTATTATAATTATTTTAGCTAAAGGTAGGAAAAAAATTAGAAATCACGAACAAAATCCCCAGTTTAATTTTTGCGATATTTTTGAAAATATAAGAAATTAATGAAAATTCCTACAATTGCGGCCTGTGGAGCAAAATATTGAAAAACATAAAACTACAATAAATATGAAAAATAGATCCAAAAGGTATGAAATTTCAGTGGCATCACATTTGAATATATTAACATAAAACCAAAAAAATTATTTGCTAATTCGTCATTATTCAGAAGATACAGATGAAACCTTAGAATTAGGGTTTCAACCCTAAAACAGACACATCTTTTGTAAAACAAGTCCAAAAAATATGAAATTTGGAGGGAAGATCAATTGAATTATGTATCCACTGCCCATAAAAATAATCTAAAAAAATACAAGTTTATCTCTAGATATATGGGAATAAAAAACATTAGGGTTTCATCACATAAATTACCCGAATCATTGCTTTGATACCACTTGATAAGAAATTTGCATATAATAAATGAATAATTTTCAGAATATAGCACAAAAAAAGAGATATGGGTGGGCCAAGATTCCCAAATAATCAATATATTCAGAATAATACCCTTAAGGTAGGGTAACACCATACAGTGCTCCTTAAGGAGTAACTCCACAATCTCCCAAGATGAGAAGACACCTCCAATATACCTCTACCAAGTAGAATAATCAACTCATCCCTCACCACATGATACTAAAATCTCTTATATAGACATACATTACTCTTAATAGATGAGTAATACCTAATCCCAATGTAGGCCGACTCATTACCAAATATAACTAATTCCAATGTGACCCCATATAACTAACTAAGGGGATGTGTGCCACATGTCGGCATCTCCATCAACCCATATACATTATATTATCATATCCCAAGGTACATATTAAGTGAAGAGGTATTTTTATAAGAAATCATTTGAAAGAACATTTAGATAAGGAGACATTGCGTTAAAATGGGATTAAGAGATAACTAATCTCGGAAGACACACTAAATTTGAATCCTTCTAGAGTGAACCATATCTAATTACATGTTGCAAACAACACAATGCCTTTTATCTATCTAAGATGCATGGTGATGAACTACCCATTCTAGTTAATGGGATGTACCTCAAAATCTGTTATTGAGGTCATGCTTCATCCTTGTATATAGAAATATTTTGTGCTTACTTTCCTCTAAGTGCTTCATGCACATTGTTGTTGTAGTTTCCTTTCTTGTATGCCTTGTGCACTTTGTTGGCATGTTTTTCTTTAATAAGTTCCTTATAAAATTTGTTGTTTCTAAAAGGTATTTTTGGTATCCTAGGTTTTTCCCATAAGTTTCTACAATTAACACATGTTGGCCATTGTGTCTTAAATGTTGTCATTCATGTCAAGTCCATTGATGGAAAAGGGTGTCATATCTGTCTCTGGCATGACGTGTCATTCAAAGGTCAAACATGAAGGTTGATTAGTAGTATCATGTTTGGTCAGTTCTATGAGGTTCTAAAGCATGGTCTAGTAGTCATGATCACTATTTAAGTTAATTAGAGATTGTCATGAGGTATATCATGGTTAGTATCTTTGTCATGTCGAAGTGTATGAGTGTTTGTAAGATGGAATACAAGTTTCTTTAGAGTTAGTCTGAATCTTGTTCTATTTACTTTGAAGTCTGATCAAAGTTTGTGTTAGAGTTATTGTATAAAGTTCCTATTGGCCTAGCAGATGTAGAGTGAGGTGGAGGATGCAACTAAATGTTTGAGCATGGTTTTCAGTGATCATCTAGACCCAACTTAGGTGCTTGAAGGAAAAATGGAACATGAGAGGGAGGTGTAGAGGAATATGTGCTCATGGAAGCATGCAAATGTGTTAGACATGTTTTCTCTAGTGTTTTGGGTCCTTTTAGAGATTTTGGAAGGTAAGCTATGAGGTTTGACTACTTGGTCATGGTGCACACTAGGTCTAATCCTAGTGTTTGGAAGCCTATTAAAGCATGTTATGAATTTTCATGTATGTGTGAGCTATTGAGGACATTCATGAAGGTATTTTATGATTATTAAATCATGTAGAGGAATTTTTCAGAGGTTTCATTTTTGGTTTTAGTGTTAGTTCAATTAGTCTTGTCCTAGAACATTCAAAACCCTATGATCTTATCATGAAATTACTAGGGGTGGTGAAGGTACATAGGTATTTGAGCTAATATGATGCTTGTATATGTTATAAGAGTGTGTTTTTGATGTTGTGGGAAAAATTTTCAATTTTCCATGATGAATATATTGCAAAATATTGAGCTTTAACCAAAATAGGGTTATTAAGAACATGTTTTCCAGCTGGATATGGGAAATATTTTCTTGGATGACACGTGTAAAATTTGCATGGTACCCTAATCCTTTCAGGAATGATGAAGCATGATTCTAAGAATGTTTCATATTTGAAATGAGGTTAAATGAGAACCAAAATTTTATGAACAAATGTTAAAAAAGTAAACTGCTTATTATGAGTTTGAAACCCTCGGTTGAGAGTGATGGAGGAAAAAATCTTTATATGAGCCAAAAATTTATTTTTTGTGCTAGTAGGATGATTATATGTTGTAGAGGACTCCTACAGGTTTCCAGAAATGTAAGATAAATCATGTGGTGATGAGTGGACCCCACTCAAATAGGAAAGTTTCTGAAGAAGTTTAGTTTGGGAAAAAGTTGTCCAAAGGAGTTGTGAAATAAATTGACATTTTTTAATCTTGTGATTTTTAATTTATTTCCATGATAGTTTCAGATCATGGTTAATCTTCTATATGGCATGGTGTGCCCTATTTATGAAGACTGGTCTTAAGGTAGTTTTGGGGAAGTTCTAGAGAAGTTTCAGAGATGGACATGGTTGAAGAACTTGGAGTTGGAAGGAAATGTAAGATGTTATGGTAATCAAATTTAGAGAGTTTTATAATGGTATAAGGTTTGTCTCATGATGATGAGATTTGATATTTCATCCAACTCAATTAGTGGAGAAGAAGATTTCTTGTTTCTCGGATAGGATTGCTCGTGCCGGAAGATTGAGGTAGAATATGCATGTGATGGATTAGTTGATGCTTCCTATATATTGAGAGAGTGAAGAAGGATTAAATTTTTTCATATTGAAGGAATTTTTAGGTCTTGAAAGTGGCAGCAAGGGTGTAAACCAGTTGAGTTCCTAAAACTAATTTCGGGTACCTTAGTTTGGTGAAGAGAAACATTGGTGTGGTTTGCACAGACATATGGATGTTCATTATCTCTAGAAACAATGAATTTTATATATAGGTCAAGGGGATTCCAATGAGTGGTTACATTCCATAGTTGATTTGTTCTTGGGTGGTCTTGAGGCCCAAAGGTGAAGACATGTTCCTGGAAACAATGTTTTGAGAAGGATATGAGCCTTCTTGAGTGAGTTATGATAAATTTGATTAGTGAAATATAATTAAAGACCATGGATGATGTTTTTATGTCATATTTGACATTTTTGAGAAATTATGGATCTTGACTAATCATGGTTATGGTGTTTTTGGTTTTTAGCCATCTAGGTGATAGGGTTTTGAGCTTGCTTGGTATATTTGAGAATGACCGAACAACATGGGTCCGTTGTGAATGTTTTTATGAGTATGGTGTTATTATTTTGAGTTTATTTTGTCAAAATAATGATGAAGGACTGACATACCTTTTGAGTTGAGAAGGGTATAAAGTGAATGTTTGAGTTCAAATTTAAACTAGCCAAGAGAGAGGGAAAAAATGTGACCCAAGTGTGAGTGTGAAATAGGTATGAAGGAATAATTTTAGAGATGAGGAATTATGTGGAAGGCTAAGAAATGTTATATAGATTATGTGAAAGGGATTGAGATCAAATCAAGTCAATTTTGTCCATGTTTGAGTGAGTTGAAGGAGTGAGGGTTTGAAGTGTGTTTGAAGGAGTTTGGAGCTGAATCTTGTGATCACCATTAGATGAGTTCTTACAGAATATATACAAAGTGATACTTTTATAAAATTATCTTATGATGAGTCAGGTTCATAGGAGTTTCTTATCAAAGTAATATCAACAAGGGTTTAGGGGATGGAGCTCCTTGTGGGGTTGGTGCCTCACTAAAGAAATCTCTTGTGATGTGTAATATTCTCTTAACTATTTTTTCTGTGTAATATCATAAAAATTTTCAATATATTTTATTCCTTTGAGGGTTTCCCACTTACATCTTGTGTTCTTGTACAATCCTTCATGTTTATGTTCTTGTGGATGGTTGTTTCTTATTATTGAGATCTCATTAATGCATTGTTGAATGTTAATGGTGTATAAAACTTAATTTAAAATTGTTTAAAGGTTTTTTAGGAACCGATTCAACCCCGTTAGTACATTGTGCTTCCAAAAATTGGTATCAGAGTAGTTTATTTTGGAGAAGTTTGATTACTTGAAAGGATATCCTTGAAGCACAAAAATGGCAAGTTAGAAAGATGGATATTCTTCTAGCAAGGAACCATTTTTAATGGAGTAAACTATGATTTTTGGAGTCTAAGGATGAGGAATCACATCATGTCATTATGGTTTGATATTTGGCAATTAGTGGTAGATGGTTATACTATTCCTGTAACTCTACTATCAAGTAATGCAAACAAGAAGCTATGTAGTGATAAGTCCAAGGCTATGAATGCCATCATGTGTGGATTGGATGAACCTAAGATTTTTAATGTGATGCATTATAAATTAGAAAACCTATGTGGGAGAAACTTCAGGTCTTATATGAGGGAGACTCAAAGGTAAGGATTGCTAAGCTCCAAAATTTTAAAAATCAGTTTTGAAGGAATTAAAATGGGTGATGATGATCCCATTTATGCATTCTTAATTAGGGTTGAAAAGGTTTTCAACACCAGAAAGGATTGGGTGAAGATGTGAAAGAATAAGTTATTGTTCAAAAGTTTCGAGATATATTTCCTTACATTTTATTATAAAGTGCCTCGCTATTGAATATTTTAAAGATTTGACTTTCTTGATAATGGATGATTTTCATGGAACCCTAACAACATATGAAGTGAGGATTCAGAGTGATAAACTTGTCAAGAAGGAGATAGTTTTCAAGGCTGACAAGAAGATGAAGAGAAATAAAAATAAGGATGATGATGTTACTTATGAGATGGATGATGATGGGTTTTTCCATGATTGATAGAATACTGAAAGTTGGATCAGGTAAGTACAAAGGAAAGCTCCCTCTTGAATGTTTTAATTGTAGTAAGGTAAGAAATTTTGCAAATAAATTTCCTCATAAGAAAAAGGATGAGAATGAAGAAAGTAATGGAGAATATGACAAGAAGAATGACAAGTTTGATAAAGGTAAAAAGGGCTTCAAGAAGTTTGACTATAAGAAGAAGAGAAAGAAGAGTTTATATACAAAATACGAGTGATGTTCATATGAGGATAACAACATTGATGTTGTAACATCTAATTTTGAATCTGAATAAGAAAATGAAGAGGTTACTGATGAGGTCTTATTCATGACCAAATATGCCATGAGATCTATGAGTGATAATTCCACACTATTTGGTGACAACTCACAAATTGAGAACGAAGAAGAAGATGATGATTATCAGTCTAAATTGAAGAATGTAGAGAAAGAAAATAAGAAGTTTGAGATCTCGGATCAAAGATTATGGAAGTGAAATTCATGAGATTGAATAAAAACATTGGGTTGTGACAAAAAATATTGATGAGACAATGAGAAGGTTAGAGATGTAGATGAGTTCCATGACTCTAAATTTTCAATCCAAGGAAGAAGAAGTGACTCTTCTTAAGAGAGAGTTATCTCGATGCGCTTAGCAAGGAAAAATCATTTAAATTTTTTGAGAAAAGTACTAAGTACCTTGATGATCTCCTCAAAGTAGTCAAAAATCAACATGATATAGAACAAATTTTGGGCTTAAAGGTGACCTCAAAGGAAAAAATATCATTCCAAAATATGGCGGTTCGTAAGGATAATGAAGAACCAAGCTCCAAGGAAGGAAAGAAAGAGAACCTCACTAAATACAATATAAAGAAAAAGTTAGTTAGGTATCCTAATGCCTCAAGGTATGAAAGATCATTTAATGGCTGTTGTTTCACATTTAATGGTTTTGGGCATAGATCTAAGGAATATATGAGGATTTTCAAGGATGATCGTCCTGGGAGAGATAATAGGAGCGAGTAAGAAAAGAATGCAATTTTATACAATTGTCATGAGAGATGTCATATTTATAGATATTTTTGGATGAACAATCAAGTGACAAACAAAGTAATGAAGGCTACAAGGGAAGGAGTAGAGTTTTGTGTTTCAATTGCAAAAATTTTGGACATGTTTCTCAGGATTGTTATGGACCTACAAGCCAAGGAAGGAATATATCAAGGGCCTAATATGTAGGATAGAAGGATAAAAATGTCATGGGAACCTAGAAGGAATAATAAACATTCAGGAAGAGCTGATATGGATGCAAGGCAAGGCATGTTTAAGAGAACTGTTTAGAAACAAGATGGAAAAGGTGAAGTGAAAGTATACAAAATTGTTTGGGAATATCAACATCAATCTAGAACTATGATAATATTTCACTAGGAACTCTTCGTGATATGATTATTTTAGTAATGCATAGCTTTTGGTTTGGTGGTAGTAATATGAAAACAAAATAACATACATAACACAAGAATACGACATACTAAGACGTTAAAGAATGATGAAAATTATGAAATACAACTAAAAATATATTATTAACATGAAATTTTTACAATCTCACCCATGTATTACTCCAAGTGTTACCACCTCCACTTTTTTTCCAACAATAGTTATGGGAGAAACTTCACAATTACTCATCTTGATGGCTTCCTTAACACACCTTCACAATGAATCCTTTACTCCTATTATCTCTCCAAGGTAATATTATCTCAAAACGAAGTGGCTATTTTATTGCTGAAATATTTTGTCTTACAAAAATGTACTTGAATCTTTCTATCTCTCTATCTCTATATGTCTATATATGTATGTTCTATATCTTTAATCTATCTACAAGTCTCTATATATGTATTTCTTTCAAAGATGCATTTACAACCATAGTTGTTCTACCGATTCAGATGGAACCGAATTATGCCCAAAATAGATGTTGAATTTGGAACCTTGCTGGATGTATAGCTTTCTGATAAGTTATCCCTAGATCTTTGAGTATGAAGAATAAAAAAACTTCTGATATGCTCCTGATTGAAAGGCTTCATTGATTTCTCTATCATTGAATGTCATGAAAATAATAGATTCCCATTGGTTCCAGATATTTGGAGAAGTTTCGGAACTAAAGGGAACTATTCTTGATCTAACCGTGAAAGTTTCAGAGATAAACACAGGAGTTTGGGAACTAAGTGCTAGGTTTTGGAACTAAGTTTGAAATTTCTAGAACTAAGTGATAAAGCTCATAAACTATGTGATAGAGTTCCTAACTAACTCGGAGGATCCGAAACTAAGCCGTATTGAAGCCAAGGCTCCCAAAAACATGTTGATTGCTTCATACTCCGTCTCTCGATCGCTTATGACTTGTTTTATTACAAAACTGAATTTCCACACACCTTTTAGGAATTACAAATATTTTAAACTTTAGAACTAATATTCAACAAAATATGGACAATTACATCTTAACTTACATTAGATCAAACAAAAGTCACAAAATAAAGTCAAACTTGATAAAAATGAGAGTAAAATAAGATCATTAATTGTGCATTAACGAGACATATTTTGGCCTTATCATCCCCCCTGTAATTAATTTTTTGTAAGTCCCCTTACAAACTTTACTCTTAAAATCTTGGGTTGTGTATTCTACATTCCAATTGACTTCGAGGTTAAATGGCTAAAATTGAATATCCCAAAGTGTTTTAGTTCAAAAGTAATATACCCCGATCCTACTTCTCCTTTCCTTTGCCATTTCTCAAATCGAGTTGATATTGAGGCTCTCTATTTTTCCATGGAGACATGGGAGTGAAAATAAGGTGATTCCTTGTTCTCATTCCCATCCATATGCCCCTACTTTTTTCATTGACTTGAGGGATTAGTGTGCCCAAGTCTTTAGCTCTTTCTAAGCTCCATATTAAGTTTTTGGGAGATATTAATTCTCTTCTTCTCGATATTACTTAGAGGTGAAGGCATCAATAATTTTCTATAAACCGGCCGAGAAGTGTGCCTTGAAACGACTATCGAAGCATGGGATCTCAAATGTATAGCGAAGGGAGATGGTTTACCATAGTGAGCCCTCATGCAGAGACCATATGAACTAGCTTTTAATAGATGATCGAAATCTCTCTCTTTTATATAACTTGATTTTGAAGAAAAAAAACAAATGCATTCAAATTGGATTTCCCTACATATAAATTTATCATAAATCTTGTGTTCTTTTCCAAAGATAATATTGTAAAGATAAAATTCATAGAGAAGATTTTTTTTCTCTGCACTAGCTGAGGAATAGGTTGTCATGAACTTAGATTCATCTTTTATTTCATGTGGAAGGCCACATGTAATTATTGATAGCTACTGCGAATAAATTGTTCTTCTAAAAAGATACTGTATGTAGGAGAAGGTCTCCTGCATGTAAGTAATTTTTCACTCATCATGTAAACCATTTGTATTTTTACAAGACATTTAAATTTGTCTTCTTCCTCTTTATAGAATTTTTCTTCCCATTTCTTACTTTATTTCTTTTCTTCTTCCATCTTATTTCTCAGGTCCTCATTTGATGTTTTGAATTCATTAAGTTCCCTATAGGTATCAATTTACAACTATTTGAGTGGCCAGTAAGTCATTTCAGTTTGTGTAGATACTATTGACATAACACTTGGTCTTCTGGAAAATTGACATTCTTCTTCTTTTTCCATCATATGTTGTTTGACCGTTGTCACTTCTTCAGTCCTATTCGTGAGCTGATTTGTTAGTTGCTCAATGAGAATTTCCCTCTGTTCCAACTTGAGTTTGAGGAAGTTTAATTCCTCATATTTCTCTCTGATGATGAGTTCTAATTTGGAAAAAAGCAGTATATTTTAAATGTTGTTGTTCCTCCTTTTCTAAAATTTCAATCAAATGAAAATTCCTCTTCTACTAAAGGGGATTTCCCTTTTCGTTTCTAGGGTTCCACCTCTTCTTCATGTGATTGTGTCATTGGTTCCCGAAACCCTTGAAAATCATGTTCCTCAAATATTTCATCTCCCTTCTCCATCTCAGTTTGTCTTGGTCTAGGAGGAGTCGTGGCCATGCTACCCAAAATATCAGCAACTTCTTTTTCTAACCCATCTTGTTCTTCCATTTCTTCTAGAATTTCCCTATATCTCTTATGAACTCTTATTATTTGGAGAGCTTCAAAATGTCTAGGAATGGGTTTCCTCCTAGAGCTTCTTCTGAATTTTACTTCATGCTCTAGGTTAGGTGAAGTATCACTGTCAGAGACATATATTTTTTCTTTTGGCACAGTTGCAGAGGAAGGAGTTTCTTTGACATGCACAATAAATTTTGCATGGCTTTAATCCTTCTTTCGATCTTCTTATTTTGGGTACATTACCCCCACCTATTTATTTCTTCTCCTCTGCAGGGGGGCATCAATATCCAAATTACTTATAGGAGAAAATTTTTGGTATTACCCTCCTAATAATATTAGGGTTTTGCTTAAACTTGTTAAGAAAATTCTCCCATATTTCTTCTCCATTTTTCTTTGAAAGAAAATGGTATTGGGATACCAAATGGATTAACCCATGATGTCCGATTGTTCCAACTCCCCAGAATACCTCGAGCCATTGTCTGATAGATTCGAAAGGAATCTTGGAAGATTTACTATATATTCTGGTTTTGAATTCCCACACCTAAGATATACTAACATCTTAAGGAATTCTCTTCCCACACCCCAAATTGACCATCGCAAGTTAAATACTTAACTATCAAAATTCCACTCTATCAAAGGGTTTGGGAAAGCTGGCCCTTCTAACCCCTTTATGATTTTCTTGGTGTTATACATATATTGAGGCTGATATTCCCCTCTTGTATCAAGGTTTCCACCAGATATTTAAGGGTTCCTCGACAAGATTTGAGATTTACACAACCGGTATTCCAGACACATTATTCATTGTATTGAAAATAAAATGAATTATAATTCTTCTTACTTTAGTTCTAGATTCTTCTAAATTTACAACGAATTCTCTTACTAATTCATCATTGTACCTTGAGAACTTTTTTAGGAACTCCAGCCACCCTACTCTTCCAAAAAGGGCAGCCACTTCTTTATCTACAAGAAGTTGGGTATCTTCATTTGGCTTTGACTTATTATTAATCCCCATAGCAAAGAGGATGATTCAAATTATTCTTTCTTAAAATTTAGAGTTAGCTACAAAACTACTAGATTTAGCTGTGGAACTATTGTATTTAGTTTTGGAACTGCTATGTTTATCTATAGAATTGATGGGTTTAGTTGTAGAATTCAAATACAATTCTTCTACTTCCTCTTCAAAATTCTTCTGCAACTACTTCTCAACTTCGTTTATTCCACCCACATGATAGGTAATTATAAATACACCGCCACTTTCTTATTCTATCAACATCAATCTCATGATTACTTACTTTTAATCATAATGCACAATAAATGACTCATCATACCGACCTTTTAAACCAAGTCTAATCACACATGTAAACTTTTAATTTAACCTTTAATAAGTTCAAGACATAATTACCATCCTTTGCTGATGTAATCCCTCCATCTTGATGACTCATCATTCCTAAAAGTGAAAAAGGAAAAACGGTTAGAAAAGACAGTTGGAATTCAAACAAATTCTTTTTATTTTGCATTAGCCATTTATTGAGGAGACCAATTGCCATTGTTGGTTTTCAATTGATCTTTGAGATTTTTTTGGGGAAGAGAACGCCATTTATTGGTTTTCATTCTTTCCCTTTATATTTTTATATATTTTTTCTCTTTTTTTTTGGGGAAGAAAACACCATTTTTGGTTTTCATTCTCTTCCCTTTATTTTGGATCCAAGCATTTTATTATTTGATCATTTTGGAGGAACTAGGTTCTTCCATATGACCAAATTCTTTATCTGCTCCAATCTGCTTCAAGAATTCATCCCTACTAGGAGACTTCCTATAAAGTTTTAGCTTATGTTTATTGACCAGTGTCCTTTTGCTGCCATCAATGGGAAGTAGATGAATAGAGCCATTGTCAAATATCTTCTCAATTTGATAGGGTCCCAACCATCTATTTCTCAACTTGCCCTTGATTTTTTGGTACTTGGAATCTAATAGTAATGCCCAATCCCTAACTTTAATTGTCATTTCTTGATATGTGTGTCATGCCACTACTTCCTTTGATCTTGGATTATATCTATCTCATTGAAGTGCTTCAATTATCAACTCATCCAATTCATTGAGTTGAATAATTATTTCCTTTTTGCTACATCCAACTCAATACCCACTTTAATTGTTTTCCTCAATGTTTGTAGTTCAAATTCAATAGGTAACAAGGTATTTTTCCCATAGACTAACTTATATGGTGAAAACCCCGTCAGTAGTCTTCCAATCAGTATTATATGCCAAAAAAACCTCACGTAGTCTCTTTACCCAATCTCTTCTACCTTATTGAACTATTTTGGTAAGGATGTTTTCCAATTATCTCGCTTTATTATTTCTGCTTGTCCATTTGATTTTGAGTGATAGAGACATGAATTCCTATGATTGATCTGCTATTACATTGTGAAGGCTTGGATCATATTAGACATGAACCGTGGCACTGATATGAAACTATACTCCTTGATGCCCCAAACTTAATCATAATTTTTTGCCAAAGGAAATCAACAACTACTTCTTTAATGGCATTTGTTAAAGTCTACACCTCTGCCCACTTTGTCACATAATCAGTACACACAAGAATGTTCTCCTTTCCTTGTGAAGGAGGAATAAAGGGACTAACAAAATCCATTCTCCACCTTTCAAATGGTTTAATCACTACTTCAGGTTGCAGAGAGAAATTTCATAGGTAAAGGTTAGATTTCCCATCCTTTGGCAAGGATCACACTCCTTGATATATCTCTTCACATATTTACACGAGATGGCCAATAATAGACAATGCCAAGTATCTTGTGAGATATTCTTTTTACTTTGAAAAAGTGTCCTCTACTTGGTTCATCATGACATGCCCCGAGTATGTCAAAAATTTCATACTCTCTCACACACTTGCATAGAACCAAATCAGGACCACATTTAAAGAACATCCCATTTAACCATTTAGATTGTGCACTCGGTTTTGATCAACTTCTTCATTTGTTTCTTAGTGAAAGAAGGAGGAAAATTCCCCGCATTACAAAATAATTTTCCATATCAACAAACCATGGTGTATCAAGTGAAATAGCAAACAATTGTTCATCTAGAAAGTTGACCTTAATCGGATTTTACTCCCTGTAGTGTTCGGTCTTGATAAGAAATCATCTACCACATTAGATTTTCCGGATTATCTACTATGGTAATATCAAATTATTATAAAAGTAATAACCATCTAATTATCCTACCTCCAACCATTGGTTTGTTCATTAGGTATCTAATTTCTCGAGTGATCTCGTATGTATAAATATTTTGTACCCTATGATATAATGTCTAAATTTATTAATTGCATAGATCACAAATAGAAATTCTTTTTCAAAGGCAAGGCAATTTCTCTCGGTGGGAGTAAGATTTTTACTAAAGTAATAAATAACATAAATTTTCCCTTCATCTTTCTGTCCCAAAACTACACCTATTGAATTATTTAAGGAATCTATTTAGATGTGAAAAGGTTTCTCCCATTTCAGTCCTCTCAATATTGGGGCGGTGATTAATTTTTATTTAATTTTCTCAAGATCATGTTGACACTTTTCATCCCAACAGAATTCACAATCCTTGGTAAGTAAACTAAACAAGGGGGAAACAATTTTACTAAAATTCTTAATAAAATGCCTATAGTATCCAACATGCCCTAAAAATGAATTGATATCTGTGGGGTTTTGGGAATATGCAACTATGAAATAATCCTAATTTTGTCTTGGTCAACATGAATTCCTCTTTTTGAAATGTGGTGTCCTAATACAATCCCTTCATCAATCATCATTAAACATTTATCATGGCTAAGAGACAAATGGTGTTCCTAAAATATTGTTAGTACTCTATCTAAATTATTCAAAGCATCATCAAATGTGTTTCCATGTATAATAAATTCATCCATGCACACCTCTACACAATCATTTGTTAGGTATGCACAAATTTCTAATACACCTATTTGAAGGTTATTGAGCATTACATAGTCCAAATGGAAATACCCTATAAGTAAAGGTAACCCATGAATAAGTAAAGGTAGTTTTATCCTGATCCTCACCAACAAATCTGATTTGATTATATCCACTAAATCCATCTAGGAAGGAACAACACTTTGTTTACCTTCAAGGTTTTCCAAAACTTGATCTATGAATGGTAAGAGAAAATAATCTCTTAGTGTGGATTTGTTTAGATTGCTATAATCAATAGAAATTCTCCATTTTCCATTCTTTTTAGGCATAATTATAAGAGGAGACACCCACTGACTATTTGAGATAGGGTAGATAAAACCTACTTGTAATAGTTTTTCAATTTCTTTCATGATGATGTTCCTTAAGGTTGGATTAATCCTCCTCTGAGGTTGCCTAACTGGTTTAATGTTTTTAGTATAGATGTGATAGGTGAAAATACTTGGATGGATTCCTTTCATGTCTTTATAGTCCCAAGAAAAATCTCTAGTATGATCCTTTAGAACATCAAACAATTTAGCTTCTTCATTATTCTTCAGCCAACTATTCATGTTTAAAATTTTACCCAGCTTGAATCTCAACATGTTTGGTTCCAATGTGTGATGAATTGGTTTTTTAAAGGGTTCCATTAAGGAGTTTAGTGGACATGGATGTGGTAATAACATATGATATGCAAAAACATCTCCAAAATTCCCTTGAGAAAGAATACTAGACAAAGGACAGTAGGAAGAGTTATGATACTTATCTTGTTGTCAGGTCACCAAACTCGTCAATCGTTGTTGTTTTCTAAAAATTCCCCACAATTTCCTGATATCTTTGAAACGAAACTATTAATTCCATGGTTATTTCTACTCCTCCCTAAGAAAACTCTCATTCCTTCGTAGAGAAAATTATTTGCATTTGCATGGGATCACTGTTGCTTTATTGTTCCGGAGATAAGTTCAAAAGTTCCAGAACTAATGTGATGGTTCTAGAACTAAATCCATAGGTTCCGAAACTAAGTCCGTAGGTTCCAAAACTAAGTGCATAGGTTTTGGAACTAAGCTATATTGTTCCAAGGATAGCTGGTGTTCATTCAATGGTTGTTTAATCATATCTTCCATCTCCCGTATGTGATCCTGTAACATTATCATAGCCAAAGAAGACAAATTTTGTTTATTAGTGTCAAGATCATCAACCCAAAATTGCTCTTGATTATCAATAAAAGGTCATGCAGAGGGGTATAAAGAAATTTTCTTAGAACTCTTACCATTTGAGATAGTCATATCACCTAATTTGTAATTGATTAAGGCAACAACTGTAGCTAACCATGGTCTACCCAAAATAATGGGATAACTAAGTGTTTTACCTTTTGGCTGCAATATAAGGAAGTCCACTGGATATTCCCATGACTCCACCATAACCGCCACATCTTCAATAACTCCTAGTTTTTCTACAGACTGGTCTGCCATATGCAATATGGTGTTAGTAGGTTGGATACCTGTTAATGATAATGTTTTCAAAGTGTCCACTACCATTGCATTTATAACTACTCCCAAATCAACCAAAATATTATGTATATCTTTATTCCCTATAGAGACAGAAATAACAGGTTACTAGGATCTCCATATTTGGGAAGCAAGATTTTTCCGATAGTAAATCAAGAAGTTTCCCATCTACTTTAATACTCCTAGGGTATTTCTTCTTTCTTCCAAGTATTTTTGAACATAACATCTTGATCAACTTGTTCAAGTTCGGAATGTCCTTGATTTCTTGTAACAATGGTATTTCAATATTTAATTTCCTCAACTCATGTACCAACTCAGATTCCTTGGTCTCTATAACTTCTTGAAATCTCTCTTCGGGAATGGAGTTTCAGCATATTTGCTACAACTCCTTTTCTTTTCATATTTCTTGGGAACAACCGCACTAGGGATTTCAAGTATCTTCTCGACATTTCAAAGTAATTATAATAGGTGGGCTGCTAATTAATTTTCTAGATATGGTTTGAATATCTTTACAATCCATGGCATTTAGATCCACTGGTTTTTCTTTTTCTACCCCATAGATAGGAGTTGTTTGTTTGTTTATGAGATTAACAACTAGTTGTGCTGGCATTTGTGTTTGTACCAATTTTTTTGTTTTGTGAATTTTGTGTTGGAGAACCCATTATGGCTTGTTGCTTTTGATTGGGATATGTCCTCCCTTGAGCATAATTATTAGGGCTCCACCTAGGTTGCAACCAAGCATTTGGGTTACCTGACCAAACCATGGATGTTGGTGTCCTTGAGCATACCAAGATTGTCCTAACCAATCTTGAGGATTCCATGTTGGTTGAGGGACCCAAGGTGGTTGTCCCCAACTTTTTGGTACTATCTAAGATGCCCATGACATCATCCAGGGGTTAGGAACTGACCTAGGCATGAACTACCCTTGGCTAGGTTGTCTCTGGACAAAATTTACTTCTTTTGATGTGGACAAAGTGATAGTTTGTTTAAGATGATTTTAATAAATGGAAGAAGAGAACACACATTACTCTCATGGTCCCTAGATTCATAGATAAGACACATTTTTGTTTTATCTAGGGACAATCTCTTATTGCATTCTTCTTCTTGCATCTAGGACAATCCACACTAATGGTTCAATTTTAGTATTTGCTTTAACTTGAAATTCATCCACGATGGAGGTTAATTGAACTAAAATGTTTGTTTTAAAGTTTTTCAGTTCAATAATTAGTTTGTTCATATCTGGGTTCAAACTTTTAACTATTTATCCTTTTCTAGGTCCACCCCTTGCTCTTGAATAACTTCTACAAATGCCTTTAATATCATTCATTCTTAATTGATCAATGTTTCTACCTCCCATCAAATCAAGGGCCTCCCTAGATTCATCATCCATACCTTTAAGAAAAATGGTTTTGATTAACTCCTCTTGTAGTACAAATCCACATATTTTACTCACAAAGAGGAATCTGTCTAAATAATATTTCATATTCTCATCCTCCTCCCGATTGATTTTGAAAAACTCTTCCTTCCTATTCCTCCCTTTACAGTAATCTTGATACTTTTCTAGGAAGGAAACTTCCATTTGTACCCAAGTGGTAATAGAATTAGATGTTAATCCCATAAACCACCTCATTGTTACATCCTTTAGGGTAGATGGAAACAACTTGAGTTTCTAATTATATGTTTTGTAATCATAATTTTGACACAATACTTTAAATTCAAATAGCAATTAGTTAGGATCTTCAAATGACATTCCTCTAAATGTGGGTAAATGTGCAAGTGAAATATTCTTCATGGGTGTATCATCATCGTCTAACTGAATTGATAAGTAAAGGTCCTACCAGGTTCTCTTTCAACCTTCTCATGCCATTTTTATAGTACCTTCTAGACTTTTCTCCCAATCAATATGGTATGTGATATATTTTGGGGAAGGTGAAAATTCATAGGTAGGAGGTTGACTACTCAATTGTGAATAAAAATTTCTTGAAATGGGTCTTGGGATATAATATTCTTTCTAAAGGTTCCACTTCCTTCTGGTGACTGATCCAAGAATTCCAAAGGTGGTGATTTTGCTTCTTGTCTAACAGGGGACAATGGTGCTTCTAATTCTTGGTCAACTTCCTTATTTGATTGAGAAGATGATGATGATTCTTGTTCGAGATATTTTTAGGAGGAATCGACCCTTGGAGTTTCTTCGTCTACTCATAAATTTTATGATGACGTAGGGAAGATTATTATATTACTAGATATATTATTGTTTCTCTTGTTGACACCTTATTAGACAATTATAACTATTGGGTCACCAGAAATGGCACCAAAAATTATGGGCATTGTTATTCCCTTCATTTAATCAACTCTTTGTTGATGTTATATTCAAACCAGGGGGTGTCTCAAGCTATATACAACAAGAAATCTTAGTGATCTGGTAATTGATCAGTAGGTATTTGTTATTTTATTATTTGGGGATTTTTTAGTGTCTTTAGGATTCCATGGCCAAAGCTTTATTATCTCTATGCTGTAAGAAACTTGTTGAAATAAACACTCATTACTTGGAATGAATTGCTAGAAATAAACACACGTACAAGAATAAATAGATTGCTGGAAATAAACACACAATGAAAAAGTAAAAAAAAATTCTTAGAAATAAACACACAGTTAAAAATGTTGTGAAAATCTTGCAAGGAAATGAAAATCTAGTCTATAACACCTGCAGGGACAAGTATAAAATAGAGTGTAATTTAAAGAATCAAAGACATTTACAAAATTAACAGATCTACACTATTTGCTTTAGAAATATAAATACCAATGAAATGAGAATCCTAGTTCTTGGAGGAGTGGGCCCTTGCTCCACCTTGAATCAGGATTTGACAAGGTAATATTCTCTCAAAACGAAGTGGCTATTTTATTGCTGAAATATTTTGTCTTACAAAACGGAGTGAATCTATCTCTCTTTCTCTATATGTCTGTATATGTATGTTCTATATTTTTAATCTATCTACAGGTCTCTATATATGTATTTCTTTCAAAGATGCATTTACAACCATAGTTGTTCTACCGATTTAGATGGAACTGAATTATGCCCAAAATAGATGTTGAATTTGGAACCTTGCTAGACGTATAGCTATCTGATAAGTTATCCCTAGATCTTTGAGTATGAAGAATCAAAAATCTTCTGATATGCTCTTGATTGAAAGGCTTCATTGATTTCTCTATCATTGGATGTCATCAAAATAATAGATTCCCATTGGTTCGGAACTTTGGAGAAGTTCGAACTAAAGGGGACTATTCTTGATCTAACTGTGAAAATTCCAGAGCTAAACACAGGAGTTTCGAACTAAGTGTTGGGGTTTTGGAACTAAGTCTAAAAGTTTTGTAACTAAGTAATAGAGCTCATAAAATATGTGATAGAGTTCGAAACTAAGTCTGGAAGTTTTGGAACTAAGCCATATTGAAGCCAAGGATCCCAAAAACATGTTGATCACTTCATACTCCATTCTCTGACTAATTATGACCTAATTTATTACAAAAACTGAATTTTCACACTTTTTTAGGAATTACAGAGCTTTTAAAATTTAGAAATAATATTCAACAAAAGATGGAAAATTACATCCTAACTTACATTAGATCAAACAAAAGTCACAAAATGTAGTCAAACTTGATAAAAAGGAGAGTAAAATAAGATCATTAATTGTGCATTAACGAGACATATTTTGGCCTTATCACAGGTCTTCTACCACCTCATTAATGAAGTGGCTTCCTTGATCTCATTACAATTTCTAATGGATAACCAAATTTGGTAACAATGCATTCATACATGAACCTTACCAGCTCATCCATGGAAGTTGTTTTCAAGGGCCTAGCTTCAACCCACTTGGTTAAATAATATGTGGCAACTAGAATATACTTATTTTTGCATGGGGTAGTTAGAAGTGGATCTACAATATCTATTCCCCACTTTTCAAAGGAAACAAGTGGAAGAATAGGGCATAATGGAGCTGATGAAGTCTTAATATTCCCATGTTTTTGAAAAACATCATGTCTTACAATAATTATAACAATCTCAAAAAAAGAGTCGGCCAATGATAACCTACATCCAAGATCATTATTGTTGTAATTTTTCCATAGAAGTGTCCTCCACATGTACCATTGTGTAATTATTATATTAGCTCCTTCCCTTGATCACATCCAACTTCCCTCTTGTATTGTCCATTAGGCCCTATCCAAAATAATACTCCATGTAGAATAGAATATGCACGACTTTCTTGAGTAATATTCCTCTTAGTCTTTGCATTGAAACTATCAGAAACTTGAAATCATTTAGATAATTCCAAATATCTATGTATTCACTAGGGATTATGTCAAGGGATAACAATGTTACATCTGGGAAATCATCATCATCACAAGATGAACCTAAACCACCATAGGCTCAAGAGAGTGCATCTGCATTGACATGATTATTTCCTGCCTATTTATAATATAAAATTCAAATTCTTGTAGTAAAATTATCTATCTTGCTATCCTTCATGATGGGTTAGGATTATTTAAAATATATTTTAGAGCCTGATGATCTATTACAATTGTAAATTTCTTCCCTAGAAAGTAATTTCTAAATTTATTTACAAAAAAAATGATAGCTAGAGCCTCTTTTTCAGATTCTGAGATAATTTACCTCAAAGACTACTCATTTGTCTACTCCCAAAGTAAACTGGATGATCATTCCCATTTTCATCCTTTTGGCTTAGAGTACTTCCTAGTGCTGCATATGAAACATCAATATACACAATGAATGGATTTCTCTAGTTTGGATTCTTTAAGATAGGAAAAGACACCAAAGCTTCCTTTAGTTGTTTAAAAGATTCATGCGCCTTCTTTCGTGGTTCATAAGTAGCATCCTTCTTAAAGAGTTGGGTTAGTGGTTGTGTAATATTTGAGAAATTATTGATGAACCTTCTATAATAACCCACATGGCCTAAAAATGATCTCAACCTACTTCTATTCATAGGAAATGGTAACTCTTTGATTTTTGAAACTTTATCAGGATCGGTACCGATACCATCTCTAAATACAACATGCCATAACAAATTGCCTTTAGAACATCCAAAGACACACTTTGTAGGGTTTAGTGAGGCTTTTGCTTCATCTAACCTTTGAAATGTTGTCTCCATCTAGTGCAGGTGGTCCATTTTTCTCCCATAGATGCAAAAATCATCCAAGAATACTCTAATGAAGCTTCCAATGTAGGGTTCAAACACCCTATTCATCAAGCGCTGGAATGTTGCTGGAGCATTACACAACCCAAATGACATAACTCTATAAGAAAATGTTCCCCAAGGAGTGGTGAACGTAGTCTTCAGTTGATATTTCTCCACTATACAAACTTGGTTGTATCCGCTATAGCCATCTACAAAACTATAACACTCCTGGGTTACTACTTCATCCAAGATATGATATGAGAATGGAAGAGGGTAATGATATTTCTTTGTTTCCTTGTTAAGATTTTTGTAATCAACAAAAATGTGTAGCTTCCCATTATTTTTTATTAAGATCACAATGGGAGAAACCCATTCTCAAATTCTCCACAAAAAATATGAATCCCGCATCAAGTAATTTATCTATTTCTTCTTTTACAGTCTTGGAGAAATTATGATCCATTCTATATGGCATTTACTATATGAACTTAGCACCATCTACCCACTCAATAGAATGTTCTACCCAACTTACTTGATAGAGTTCCTTGTAATCAAAAGTGAATAAGTGCATGTACCTTCGAAAGAGCTAGAGGTAGGATTCCTTCTCACTCTCCATCACAACATCACCAATATTTATTTGTTGCAGATGATCATCAATTTATTCTTTAGATAATTTTATGGGTTCATGAGTCAGTGTGATTGGAAGAATATCCATGATCGAAACATCAACCTCAATTTCTTCATCTTTTGTTCTCATTTTTTAACAACCACTTTTTGTCACTTCATGGCTAGGATTTTTTTAAACTTTATGCGAGATGATTTAAATACCCATCCATATATTTAAATCTACATAAACCTTAATGCAATCCATTTCCAATAACTTTCATGAACCATGTGCAGTTGTATGAGAGAATTCTGAACTTGTTCTCCCTTAACGCTCTGTACGAGCCCATACATAAATTGTATCCTTTGGTTCTCCTTTAACAAGATATGATATATTAGTGAAGACTCCTAAGCATGTACTGGTTCCACCTATGAAATCCACAAGTATCTCATAGTTTAGATCATAGTGAAATATCAAAAGTGTAATGAGTATCTTACACCAATTTACACAAAGTTTTAGAGCCATGTATGCCATGCTCAATTCCAAGATGACACAGCTTGTCATTTCACCCTAATCACTTATTTAGTTATATGGATTCAAAATGTTAATGCTATAAACAACTACAAGTCTTGAACAAGGTACAAATCTAGTTTAACCTACATGAAGACATACCTCTATGTCATCCTATGATGCCTATGGGAAAGTAAGTGTTTTCGTACAATTCACCTTGTTACTTGACCACTTCCCTTTCCGAATCCTCATAAGTTGATATAAGGGTGCATACCCAAGAGGTCCAATCTATTTTTGTAACTCTATCAAGGTTTGTACTTAAGACAACACCATGCCACACTCCAGCCTCTTGATGAGACAACTCGGAATAGATGCTAAACAATAGTATCCTAATAATGACATCCGTCATTATAGGGATACGACTATGTAGCAATTGCAGTGAGTTAACCCACCAAGAATATGGTATTGGGACATAGATCTAATGTTTTTAAGGTAATTATAAGTCATTAAAGAACCATCCAAGCCTTACGACACCTTCTCCATGAATGGGTTGTACCTAAGGTCCGGTTTAAGGTTGATGCTAGGACGTTTAATCTTCAAATACTTAGATACCTTACTAGATCCGATGCCCAAGATAACCATAAATAGATATCGACACTATCAAGATCTATGCTCAACATTACAGTTTAATTATTGTCCTAGCTTAATCAATTAAGCCATGTTTTCTTTATTTCATATTTTAGGGATATGTACTTACATAAGCTAAGTATTAAGGTATGATTCATACTTTTTATCAAGTACCATAGACTATCAATACCAACCAACATTTTAGCATAAGCACTTTACTTTTCTTAATTCCAACTTAGTTAAGAGAATTCATTTGTTTTACTATACCCAACAAGTAGATAAATGAAAGATTGGATGAACTACTTGCCCATTCATCTTCTCCTGTCATAGCCTTTTACATAAGGTATTTAATTCCTTTTATAATGATCACTTACTAATCCTATTTAGATATGATAACAATGATGACTGGGGTTTGGGTTTAGATACTATGTTCTTTCAATATTTGTAAGCATGTTCCTAATTTACTTCCATTGTAACCGGATATCATATTTATATGCTCATAATGACGCATTATGGGACAACCCCTTTTAAATACATTATCATCACTTAGAGAAAATTATCTCATTTCTGCAATTTTTTAATAGTGAAATCATTCTTATCATATATTCTTGCCAAATTACTATAAGCTCTTTTTATTATTGCTTATGTGAATTGTCCTTGTAAGGGACTTAGTATTGCTTTCACTAGAACCCATTATTACATTCTTATATCTTTTAATATGATTTAGTATAACCTAATATTATAAACCAGCCATAGCATAAATGTACCGCTTATCATAACCTTACTATGGTTCCATGATCATCCAACTGCTTACTTAGCAATGACCACTTGAGATAGTCAATTTTATTACCAGGAGCTTTTCACTTGTTAAGGACACCATAATCATAATCCTTTGGTGAACTTAACACAAGATGTACAAATAGGTTGATACAATACACTTAATAATGAGGTAGTCACCCACTGGTAATCTGAACTATTTCCAAGTATGTTTAACATATGCTTAATTAGAACATAATATTCATAAGCAAAATTCCATTCATAGTTCATTATCTTTTTCCTAGCATCCACACCTAGGTTGTGTGTAGCACTTACTATTTGATTTATACTAATGCTTAATACAATAGTATTTTAGATACTAATTACCTATCTTGATAAATTACCAATTCATAACTCATCATTTTCCAATCAATCACTTATAATCAAGATATTTCAACGGAAATCCAACCTTTATTTATTCAAGAAATAAGTAAAATTCATGTTTGTAAACTTGATCAAAGTCATTCATTTCAATGATTAAAAACATTTACATTAAATGGCAAGGTATTTCTCGTTTTCAAGGAGAAATATTTCATTTAGAAACATTCAAAATTAGTCATATCTCCGACTTTTCTTGATCAAAATAATATACAAAACTTAAATACTTCACCCTCCTTTCTCAGCGTTTATCTACAAAATTTTTAGCACGAGTCAGTTCACATGAAATGAGCATGATAAGCACCAACTCTTCATAATGACATGCTCTACTTAATTATTTCATAAAAAGAACTCTTATTATTTTTATGAATTAATATTGTAGATCTTAAGAAGGTAAACAATTCTTTCTTAAACATGCCAAGAGCAACCAATATAATGAGCCATGAAAGAAATCAATTTCATTCTTACACTTTAATACAACTTATTCTATCACTAATAATCAGTCACTTAAGTTGTAAGATAAACATGAGAATCATAAGTATTCAACAAACTAAAGTATAAGAGTAACATAATTTTAGTCAATAAAATTCCATACTAGCATGCTCAAGTCATTTATCAAGAATTTAGTAACCATACTTATTAAATATCATAGTCAAGTTGTATCGCTGATCTTACACACGTAGAACCTACAAAGGAATTATGAAATCTGCTAGGGTCAACTAAGGTCCAAGCATTTATGCCAAGACTCAAGAGTATTTAATAAAAAGTAAGATATTAGAGTGAATAACCTCAAGGATGAGAGAGAAATCATAGCATCATGCTATATAGAAAATGGGTAAAATTCAAGCAACAGGTTACATAGTCAATACTTACCTCGACATAAGAATTTAATTGAACATTCCAAGACTAGGAAAAACAACATAATTCCATACCTCAGTATTGTTTTCAACATATCAAGACCCGATAAACACTATAAGCATTTAAAAGTATCTAAGAGAGTAGTTACCATGTGTTGTCAAGATAACATGATTGCTACTTAACCCAAATAGCTCATCTGGACATTCAATATCCTATGAGCTTGCTCAAAACAAATTTCAAATAAGAACAACCCATATTTCCCAAAGAAGTCAAAGACTTCACTAGAATATAAAAATAATCTCCTAACACATTCTACTAGATAAGGTTAGAGCATACCGAACTATATTCATGACAAAATCTAATGAAATCAATAAGGAACTTTCTAGATGTCAAGAAATTCCGAAATCACTATGGACAACTAATATAATTTTCTAAGAGAAAAAGAGTCACTTCGGGTGAACCGAATACCACATGATTCAACTCAAAACCTAACACCCGTCGAGGATATAAAACCTTTATAAGGACTTATTTAGATGAAAAACCAATTAACACATAATAACAAAGGAGGAATATATAGATTAACCATTTTGTCCCACAATGGGTTAAAACAAAAACTCAATGCAACTAGTTCTTTAACAAGAAAACACATGGTACAGTTTATCAAGAAAAATCAAGTTTTGTTCCGTATCAATTACTATGAAGGAGTAATAACACCAAAATTTTCAATTCAAAAGCCAAGAGGTTTTCTTACTTGGTCAAATTTAATACCCTCGCCATGCTTAATGACTCAAATTCAACATTTGAAACATAAAAACTAGCTTCAGATAAAACTGAACAGCTCATCAAAAGAATCAATTAGACTTATGGAATCATTCCATATCATTTTCCTAAACCTTCTTGTAACTAGTTTAAATGGGAGTTCACTACCAGAGTTAAATAACCATCAAACCTCCATTACAAATTTTTGATCCACGAAGAAGGTTAATCAATAAACCCGCTAAGCATAGCCAAGAGCATAAGGATCTCAAAATCAATTACAACTAATCTTAATAACACATACATTAAGATAGGGAAGTACCTACTATAAGGAACTGTTTGACACTCATCCACTTGACCATAAGATCTAATGCACAAGCTTTAAGGAGATCAACTTACTTATTTAGGATTGTTTCCTAATGAACAACAATATACTGCAAATATTTCAAGAGTAAAGAGGTTCTTAGTCGAAATAGAATTTTCTTTCGAAATCAGCATAGCATTGTTAGTAGAACAACCAAGCTTTAAGGAAATCATAGTAATAATACATAATGACATAGCCTTAAAAATAGCTACAATATTTTTACAATGTGGAGATCAACATGAATTAACAGAGCGGAGTAACCAGAGCACATACAACCGAATGAGAATTGTTGAACTTAATTTGCAAACAAAGTACAACAATTAACTATTAGGAAACCCAAAAATTTAGTCTATCCATCATACGTGGCTCTAGAGTTAGACCATAAATGTCATTCTAAAATTCCCATTCAAGGGTCGAAGAGGTAGACCTTGTATTAATTGCAGCTACCCTCATTCCCTATAACTTGAAATTTAATATTAAAACAATTGTTTCTCCTCAATATGATTACTTATTAAACTCAACCAAATCGACTATATGCACAATCAATGGCTCCAACAAGACCAAAACAATTCCTCAAGAAAATACTTCTTAAAAATAATCAAATGTAGTTACATCGGTCTAACGATTACTTGAAAAAGGAAAGTCATCTATAGCAAAACCTCACAAACACCGGCTTCCAATATTCCACAATATCTTGCTAAATTTATATAACCCCAGAAGATATGGGTAGAAATTTAAACAAATTTTTATATAGTATTGATAGTTATCAATTCACAACTTGTAATAAGAATTCAAAACAACACTAGGTGTGTCAAGCCAAAACCCATTAATCATTACAGCCACAACACTCATTCAAACTCAAGAAATATGTTGTTTCTTAACAATAACATATATCACATTCAAGCCTATACCCAAAAATCATTTCCAAACAACATACATCATGAATCAAGGATAAATCATTCTCTACATAAGTGAAGGGTAAATCGACTCTACAATACTGAAATTAAGAACACAAATTTCATTCAAGGTATGGTTCTTTATGTGAAATGACTAAATGGAGCAAGAAATTATAATGAGTTTAGGGCATATCATGCCTGTTACACCTATCTTTCCTTCCTTGATACGTTCCCATGATTCTTTTGAAAATCCCCAAACTTTGAAATGAATTCATCATATCCAAAACATAATGATTCCCCAAGATTTATTGAGTCTGGAAGACTTTGCTGTTTAATGGCTTCCCTATTGTTCTCATCATGCAAACTCACAATAACTTATAGTTTGATTTTATTTGCATGTAGAGATTCTAATAAAAATTGGGAATGGACTAAATCAACAATCCCAACCACCTTATTCCCCCTTCCAAACCATCCACACATTTCCCGAGGAAGGTGGGTGTTTAATGCATATTAAATGACATTAAAGCAAAAGTTACTTTGAGCTTGCCACCATGTTTTACAAGCCAACTATTTTTAGCTTTTAAATTTAGCAAAGTCACTCTTCATGCCATGCACAACACTTTAAATTTTAGTTAAACTAAAATACCTTTCCTTAAAACTTGGTTGGTCGGGAGAATTAAATAAAACAATAAATAATTTTGCTACAGATATTTTGGTGGTGGGGTGCCAACTCACCACCTGTTTGAATTTGAAAACCTTATATTTTTTAACGGTATTTTGAGGAACATACAATATCCAATGAGATAGAAAATTCATATGTCTTCCCTTGGTATGCCTTTAGGCTTCACCCAATTTAATATGTTTATACATCCTTTCAAATAGCTAGAGTAATGCCAAATCTATCTTCTCAAACAATAGGTTCACATGTTAGGTTTAGAACCATACCACAAGGATTAGTTAGTATGTCCCCGTAGTAGTTATTTAACTAATTCAAACTTTGAAAATTCCTTTTTGTAATTATATGTATGTATGTATATATATATATATATACAAAGCATTTATAACATTAGCATTGATCGATTAAGTTGCTTGTGTATGCTTCATGGGAATTGATGCCTTCAATTTCAATGATTAATTCCTTGACTAATAATTATAGTCCTTTATCCATGAGAATATGACCATGATAACATTAGCCATTAGGTTAGGTAGACTATTGGATGGTCGGCTCAAGACCAATTATTAGTCAAAAGGAAGTCTTATTCACATTCCAATTTTGGTCGTTAAGCGAACTATCAAAACTATCAAAGCCTTAACATAACTTAGTTAAAAACTATAATGTTAACAATTTAATAGAGATGAGAAACAACATCACTATTCACTTTCAAGGCTTAAATTTACACCAAGGATTTCATGACATACTACATCACAACGACGTAATGTCCCCTTAGAAAATTAGTTCATCATTAAGATAGGCCCTGAAATTAACAGGGTTTACATCTAAGGAGCTCATCCTTAGCCTATTTAGGTTATCTTGATTACCTATTTACATCAAGTTTCTCCTTAATTTTTGATACGCAAAGGTGCCAACAAAAAAGACTGAAACCATTTGTCGTATCATTCCTTTAACAATAGTAGTAAAACCATGGGGTGTTACAACTTCACTGGTACTAGAGTAATAAGAGGATGTCCAGGTCATCAATTTTATCACTTGAATCCACAGTTCTGCCTTATGATGCCGAGGGATCGTATTTATCTTCACTATCTCTCTCGCCATGCCCAAGTGTCATGAAGCCTTCATTCCGGTAGTTTCTTGCATGAACTCAACTTAACCATGGCCTTCCCAATAACATTGGGTATACAACCATACCATTATTCATCACTGGAATTCTACCACACATACAACACTAATGATAGATATTTCCACATTTGAAACAATACCTACTGACTTAGTTTTTCCCTTATTTAATGACCTTAACATAAGTGTTGAGGTGCGATCAATTTTAAACCCAACATATTCATTACGTAATCATTTATTATATTAACTGCAACACCTCCATCTACTAAGACATCATGAATTTAAATACCATTACATAATACCTCAGCTTCCAAAATAGGGACATCAACCTCCTTCCTTCATCGAGCATTGAGTCCACTTCGTAGCTCCCGCGTCTTCTCGGAAGACAACAAGAAGTTGACCATATGTAATATTTTTCAGGCCTTTTAGAAACATCTTTTAAGATGGAGTATGGTCCTTTCCCCGTGAAATCAAAAAGTATTTCACACCCAACTTTATTCTCCTATGTTTCTAGTCTCTCATTTCACTTTCTAAGGGTCATTTCCATCTTGGTTATCTTTTTATTTCTTTCTTTTTGTTACAAACACATCTACTTTATTATTTATGATCCTATCTACTACATCAAAAGAATTCACAGTGATTTTACTTTATCATTATCTCTTGTATCAGACGATGTGGAAGCTCTATCTAGACAATTATAATTATAATGACCATTTTTATAACAACCATAACATAGAACTTCAGATATATTTATTTTTGGACCTCTATCTCCTCTCGGGAACTAAATTCCTTTCCTTTAAGAAGATTAATAATTAATTGACCCATCTTCCTAAGGATATATTCATACTTAGTAGATGTATTAGGGGGATGATTTGTGCTCACCGAGAGTGGTTGTGGCCTCTGGATCAAATTTGTTGGTGTAGGCTCCACCTTAGCAACAATTTTTTTGGGATCCTTTTCCATGATATCTTCTTGCATTCTTGCAATCTCTTTTTCTTGTTCAACGGTCATTGGGTGGTAATAATTAACTCATTTTCTAATCTCTGGCTTCATCCCAAGAATGAAGTGCTTACAGAGGATATTATCCATGCCATTCATCAACCCATCCACTAATCCTTCCTTCCAGATCTAGGCATAGATCTTCCTCCTTAGCTCTAGAACACGAGCATGATAGTCCCTTATCTTCTCCTTCTCTCCTTGGCCTAGCTTTGTGATCTCAATCATGAGGTTTGCATATTTTTTATTTTCACCAAATTCTTCAAGAAAACTTCCAGTTAATAAATCCCATGAGTTTTTAACATTATCACCTAGTGTTTCAAACCACCTAAGGGTTAAACCATCCAAAAAGGTAGAAAAAAATTCAGTCCATTGTTCCTTCTTATTAGGCCATTACAAATGCAAGATCATTTAAATTATTGAATGAAAGAGGGAGCATATTCATTAGATTGGGATGAAAAACATGACTCTTTCCCATTTCCAAAAGCAACCACAGTGAAATACCAACCCACAAGTACAATCAACAAGACTTATGTGCACAAATAATTAGAATCACTGTAATAGAAAGTGAATTTACACCTTTCTACATCAAAATAGGAATGACCATGGTAAACTTACATTTACTATGGTAAAAATTGACTTACTTTGCAAAAACCTCGACTTTACTATGGTAAACACTATTCATGGTAAAAGTGAAGTTATTGTGGTAAATACTATTCAAGGTAAAAAGTGATTTCACCATGGTAACTACTATGCATGGTAAAAACAAGATTACCCTCCAAATGGTTTATGAATAAGTGGGAATAGAGTTCTAGAAAATCTACCAATGAGGAATGGTCCTGAAAATGGAACCAAAATGTCAACACCAATCTAGAACTCTGATAATATTTCACTGGAACTCCTCATGCTATGATTATTTTAGTAATGCACAACTTTTGGTTTGGTGGTAGTAATCTAGAAACAAAATAATAGACATAACACAAGAATACCACAGACTATGATATAAAAAATGATGAAAAATCTGAAATAAAAATGTAAAATATATTATTAACATGAAATTGTTACAATCTCACCCATGAATTACTCCAAGTGTTACCAAATCCACTTGTTTTCCAATAATAGTTATGGGAGAAACTTCACAATTACTCATCTTGATGGCTTCCTTAACACACCTTCATAATGAATCCTTTATTCATAAAATAATTATTACAACTTTATTCCATGATAAATGAGAGGGGGTGACCTCTCTATTTATAGAAATTCAGGCTTATCCACCCTATCTCTAAGATAGGATAGGAAATATCTTCCAGAAAAATCATATTCCATGCCTAAAATCTTACCTTTACATATAGGATTATCCTTTAGGATAAGATAAACCTTATCATTTCACATGGGTTCCACATTTATAGATATTACACAAATTTAATATACAAAATATTTATGACATCACTCCTTGTCATTATTACAAATATAATATTTCTAATTCTAAATCATGTAGACCCTATTGACTTTTTACCCTTTTAACATTACCCGGACCACTTACGACAAATATTTACTTTTACCACAACATTCCTATTGTACTTTGACCGTTAATTATACTATACATTATTGGCGAAGACTGCATCGCAACACCGTTATCTTCTATCAGATGCCACTACTAATTATACTTAACAACATCCTATTCCTAATCATACATTAATGAAATAGAAATTACAGAGGAAAATTTTAGTGTCAACAAGAACTCTTTAGGTCAATCTTATAGATTCATCATGAAAGAATGTGTCTCTACTAGGATTCTTAGAGACAAATTAATCCATATGAAGCATTGGAAAAAGGGAAGCTAACTAGGTTGAAGTATGTCTCCACCAAGTTGTCAAGATATGTTGTCATGGTTTCGAAGTGTGTTTTTGTGGTCTTTTTTAGTTGATTCAAGAAGTGAAAATTGTATGACTATTTTCAAAAGGTATTTGAGTTTGTACAATCATGTATTCAAGTCTGTGTTGCCACTATTGAAGTTTTTAGTTGAGTTCTTGAGTATTATAATAGTGTATCAAGTACTAAAGGTATGGTCATGATCCGTATTTAGTTGATCTTAATCCAAATATAATTCATCATACGAAAGCTATGAGTTAAGATGTTGGTTTATATATTGAGGTACCAAGATACATTTTTACATGCATTAATCAGTTCCATGCACCCATGTCTCGAGATATTGGAAGGTCTCGAGCTATTTGATACCACAATGGAACTGTCCCTAAGTTGTGGGACCTTGCGCACTTGGAACGAATCTCCAGGGAAGGCCAATTCCTCTCAGTATATTTCTATTACTACTACTACTCCTAGTGTTGGAAGGAAACTAAGCTAAAAATGCCAAGGGACCAGAGGTAGAAGGATAACATGAAAGGAAACCTAAAATAAAAGGTGATAGCACCAGAAGAGGGATGAACACTATCATTGCGAGCAAAAATAGAAGGAAATGTGTGAAAGGAGGTTAGGCATGAGTAGCATAGCTAAACATGTATTTACTTGATCGTTCTCATGGAACACAACTAAATAACAAACTATAAGGGACATGAAATGGAACATCCAACACACAACACAAAAGAAAATTCAAGAAGAAGGAATGTAAAAATGTTAGGACAGAAAGTAGTCACAAAATGATGCTTCTATTACTTCCGAAATGCACAGTAATCTATTCTGATGGTGAAAGAGGCCGAAATCCACATGCAAGAGATAGATTTAGAGGTCTAGAACTCAAAAATATAGAAAATATGAAGTCCTTAGTAGATTACATAAGGATCCAGAGTGTGCAACATTAAACATGAGCCTATCTCTTACATTTATGGATGAATCTATAGAAGGAGAAGAGAAGGAGGGAAAAACCGAAATAGAAATACATCCACCAACAAGAGGAATTCAATGCCTAAAATTTCACTTGGATATCTATGAAATAAAATTCCCCACCCTATTTGGTGTGTTGTCAAGAAGGGTGAATCAGATTTAATTTGGTGGTGAAGCAATATGATCTTCTCATCAATGCTCGAGAGACGTTTTCCCATTTATCAACTACCGAGATCCACCAAAAATTTAAATTTGAAGGTCTAGCACAATAGTTGATGTCAACATCTCTCTGAAAAGTCTAGGTGTGCACCGATCGAGCTGTAGAAAAATATATGGCTGTCGAAGATGTTAGAGCTACCTAAACACTCAAGACATGTGGCACATGTGAATTGGCTGAAATGATGGACAAATGTTCAAATATTTTTTGTTTTTGCCACGTGTCGAGTCATTGATTTATTTCAAGGATTTGGTGCCCTGTTGGCACGCTTTGACTAGTTACGCATGACACACTCAAGCATGTCAGAAGATGACCTGATAGAGAAGGGCACAAATGAGGGCGTATAGAATAAAATAATTAAAGGCGTAGGTGAACGTGCACGTGACACGCGTGAGAAAATAAGGAAAACCGGTGAGCAGAGAATGCATGGTCAAGGTGTAACCATTGTAAGATGATGAGCATGGCACATGAGAGGGCTAGGGACTTAACTGATTGAAGAAAGTGTGAGGCATGCGGAGGATGAATAATCTTCTTAGGAAGAAAGAGAATGCATAGAAGGTGGATGTAATGGAAAACTTCAACCAAGGAGTTGTGCCAACTGAACCTAAGTGCATGTAATCTTCAAAGAGGAATTGAGAGCCATAATATGTATACAAGTTACCCAAATAACTAGGAGAGTTATTTAGATAATAGTTTTGGTGACTTTCAGGGCCATCTACCTGATAGATGAAGGAGATCAATAGTCTAGAGCATCCATTGGGCATGGAGTCTCAATGTAATCATGAAACTACCCCCGTAGTCACTTGAAGATCATCTCTTAAATCTATTCTCAATCATACAACCGATTTGAGATAAACTCCACATTTTGGAAGCAACGAAGAACGCGTGCAAGAAACACATGAGAAGAAATAACTATGTACAAACAAATAATGTGTGTGCAACACACTTGGAGGAATTGAAACTACTCTAATATATAAAAAATGATGTCGAAAACTTAATGGAAGGGTTTGAGATAGATCCCATTTACTAGGATTTACAACATGCCTTCATCAAGATGAGTTAACTAGAAATAGTTAGTTTCTTTGTAGGAACCGATGATGTATGGGGCCACTCCAAAGTGCATCAAACTTTGAATGGCACCCTAGTTTAGCTCACAAGATCCCATTTCAAAACCAAGTCCTCAACCTTGAAATTTTGAGGCCTAGCCTTTATTTCGAACCATTTTTTTTTTGCTTGTTGATGTTGTTCTAGCTTGATCATGGCGGAGTTTCTTAGTTCTTCAAGATTAACCAGCCCTACCATTCTGATTTCTCTCTAGTCTGTGCATTCAAATTCCAGCTGCTAGGAAAGTGCTAATGAGTTAAATTATAGTGTTAAAGGAAGGGTAGCCATAAAAATATTGTAAGGAGAAGTTGCTATTGCCTTTTTGAATGTGATTCTATCTTCCTAGAGTGTGTGCGAGACCTTTGTATGCCACTATCTTTGGCTGATGTTTATAGTGTGCTTCATAAGTTTGATCGAGTTCTTGTTTGTGGAATCTTCTAGACCATTTCCTTAGGGGTAAATAGCTTGGAAGTGGTTTTTAGATAAATGCCTTGATTTAGAGCCCAATCGCTTATCTTAGTACCAAGGAAGGCTTTTACATTATCAAAGATAATGGTTTGAGGGATGAAAAACATTGTGACTATACCCTCGAGAAAGTCAAGAATGAGTGACTCGGTTGACTCCTTGAGTGTGAAAACTTTTGTTCATCTGGTGAATTAATTTATAGCCGTCAACACCCATTTATGTCCAGCACTTGAATGTGAATTGATAAATCCTATGAAGTTGAGACCCCATTGCACAAAAGGTTGATCTTCCCGGATTGGTCGAAGGGGAAGTGCTACCAATGTTTTCTTTTCTACAAAGAAAGTGTATTCCTTGCATTTTGTGACCCACTTATGTGCATCTGCAAACAGAGTTGGCCAAAAGATACCTACCATTATGATTTTCATTGTTGTAGTTTTGGTAGAGAAATTTCCACCGATAATCCATTATGAAATTTTGCTAACACCTTTCTAGTCTATGTACTACTGATGCATCTTAACAAAGACGTCATCAAGATTCTTTTCCAAGAGAATTCCATTAATAAATGCATAAGGGATAGATTGTAACCCCATATGTATTATCTTTTCTTTGTAAGGGATAGAGGGTATGAACTCTTGGAAAGGAATGTGATCATGTCCTTCATCCAGATTACGTGCTTCAGATCTATGTACTACTCAAGTTCTATGCATGGGAGGTCTTCATCCATAAATAATGAAGCCTCGGGTTAATTGTGTACATCTTCGATGTCCTCTATAAAGTGCTCTTCCTCTTACTAGTTTTGTGGCCTTGATAGTCACATCATACTCCATGATTTTGGTCACCCATCATGCTCTTTTCTCATTTTTTTCTTCTCCCATGATGAAGTCTATGACAAAAGAGTGGGATACTAACACCTTGATATGATTTATGGCAAGAATAATTTTGAATTTATTAAGTGTGCACATAATGGAGAAGACATGTTTCTCCATGTGACTGTACTTTAGTTCATAATCCTTTAGTGTCTAGCTGAAGAAATCCACTAGTTGTTCCATCCCTTGTTCATTTTATTGTGTTAGGACAACAACAACACTCATCAGCACCATAAGCATAAAGAATGAAATCCTTGGAATAGTCTGGGTTGATGAGTGTTTGTGCGCAAGAAATTTATTTCTTGATCTTGTTGAAGCTTTCTCTTCCTTCTGTTGTCCATCTGAAGGCTGTGTCCTTCTTGAGCATCAAGGTGATGGGCTAAACCAGTCCTGCAAAGTTAGGGATAAAATTCCTAACAAATTTGATCTTACCAAGGAAGGACTACAAGGCATTTTTGTGCATTAGTAGGGAAAGAGATAGAATAGCCGAAACGTGCTCAAAGTTGAATTGCGATACCATCCTTTGAAACCACATGGCCCAAAATATTTCCCTCCACTACTGTAAAATTACACTTCTTGGGGTTAAGAGATACCCCAAACTCTTTACATCTCTCAAAGACTTGTTCTAGGTGTGCCATATGATCTGCGCTCTTCTTTAAGAAGATTATTATGTCATCAAGGTAAACCAAGATGAACTCATTAATGTAACCTTTAAAGGAAATGTCCGTGGTGCATTGAAATGTGGTGCCCATGTTTGATATACCAAAGGGAATATTATGATATGCATACATCCACCATTTGGTTGTAAACACTATTTTGAATTGATCCTCTTCCTTGACTAAGATTTGATTAAAACGTGAATATCCATCTAGTATTGAAAACCTTTGTGCACCAGCCATAGTCTACTGAGAATCTGATCCATAGAAGGAAAATGATAATGATCCTTTAGAGAAGCCTTGTTCAAATATCTGAAATCTACACAAACTCTAATTTAACCATTCTTCTTGCGCACTAGAACTAGATTTGTGACCCGTAAATTATTTGATGGGAAAAATAATATTTTCCTCAATTAGTTTGGATAATTCCTTTCTCATGAGGGGCTCTATCCTTGGATGGATTGGTCACTTCTTCTATCTAACAGGCTTGATACCAAGATCCAGGTCAATGGAGTGTTGGGAAACACTTGGATCAAAACACGTGAGGTCTTCATACTCCCATGAGAAAAAATCACTATATTTTTGACATAGATAGATGAAGGCTTGCCTTTCATCATGCACACAAGATTTATTGAGAAAATATCTTTTTGCATGCCCTTTAGGTAACTTGTTTGTCTTCAACTATATCACTTGGTCACCATAGCTGTCATGTAAGTCCTTACATACTTGGTGAAAATTTGGCTTCATTCTTGATAAACTCGATGATCTCCGTATCACTATATAACACTTTCTAGCTAGTATTGTTGTTGGGAATGGATGGTCTGATCACCATCTTGATGTGTTGAGTGTTTCCTTTGATAAATTCCTTAGCAGGAGAGAATTGTGAACCAAGTGTGGCCATCTAGTCATCTTCCTCATTCATTTTACACGGAACCACCTATAGATTTAGAGTATCAAAGCTCTCAAGGTGGTCCATTGTCCACTCAAAATTCCCTGCCCTAATGAAAGTAAAATTTCAAAATTTTGAGTTATGAGTGTTTTCCTCTAAAGTGCCTAAGTCATGAAAATTGAGAAAATCATGTTTCGGGTCATTTTGTATGTATTTCGGGCCTGTCGGACATTTTTGTCCCGCCTGTCCCAAGTACGAAAGTGCATTCTGTTCCCCGATCGGCCGAAATCCCCGAAGTTGTTCCATTTTCGGGCCCGTCGGAACTTTTTGTCCCAAGTGTCCCAAAAATTATTGTGCAAGTTGTTTCAATTTCGGCCGAATCACCCGAACCGCGTACTTCGCACTTTCTTGTTCCAAATGTCCCAAATCAAAAAGTGCGAGTTGTTCCATTTTCGCCCGAACCGGCCGAGTCGCGTACTCCGGAACTTTTTGTCTCAAATGTCCCAAGTTCAAACGGGCCTTTTGTTCCAATATCGGCCGATCCGCCCGAACCGCGCTTTCACGTCCCAACTGTCCCAAGTCAAATTGTGCACGCTGTTCCATTTTCGGCCGAAACACCCGAACCGCGTACTTCACACATTTTTGTTCCAAGTGTCCCAAAATACATTTGTGCGTCTTCTCCTTATTTCGTCCGAATTGGCCGAGCCGCGTGTTTCGTGCATTCACGTCTCACATGTCCCAAATGAACCTAATGCAATTCATACTTAGTTTTTCCCGCTCTACCCGAATATGCTAAATATGAATTTAAGTTGCGGCTCTGATACTATCAATCCGAAGATCAAATTCCAAGGATAGCTGGCAGAAAGACGAAGCTTTCAAGACGCTGTTATATCGATTTTCAAAGATGTCCATTGTCATCTTCAAAATGAAAATTCTTGTGTGTCCCTCGTGGCAAAGACATAGCTGAGACGTGGAAGAAATTCAAGCAGTGGTTTCTGAAGTTGATGGGTCCCTCTCAGTGACCAGCCACCTGTCTTCTTCCCCATACGTTTCTCTTCTTCCCTTTCTTTTTCAGTTTTCTTTGTAATAGGTTGAGGTACTGCGATTTGGCGGTCCTTAACTATTCTTTAGTTAAAAGAAACGGTTACGAAGAGTAACTGAATTGTAAGCTATATAATGGTATTTTCTACGCCATTCGAAGAGGAAGAACTTGGCATATTTTCTGCAAGTGTAAATAGATTATAGAGAAATCAATACAAAAGGACTTTCCTTTCTTTGTCTATCTGATCTCTGTCTATTCTAAGATTTCATTTGTTTTCTTTGTGAAGATCATTTATCTCAAATTCGTTAGTCTCATCGATTGCATACTCTTCAACTTTGCAAGCACGGTGATCTTGCATAACCAAGAAGGAACTTTGTTTCCTTGATAACGAATCTGTGTTACGTTAAGAAACTTTGCGTTCTGGCAGATGTTGTTTACAGAACTTTGTGTCTTTAAATTCCATCTTACTTGTTCTATACGAATGATCTTGTTTTCAATTCACGGTGACTTCGCATACATAAAGAATTACTCTGATATCTATAATTCTGCATGTTTTCCTTTCTGCTCTTTTCTATGCTCTCATTTCCTCAGTCCTTTTGTAATTGATGACCTTCATAGAAAACACTTTCATGGTATCCAAGTTTAACGAACAAATCATGTCCTGTACATTTGTAAATAGGTTTTTTTCTGAATAAGGGAACCTCTCCCATTAAAGAGGAGGGACTTCTTGTCCCCTAACTGTTGCTCTTCTTAAAAGTCCTATTTGATGACCAACAGTTTTTGGCGACTCCGCTGGGGAAAATCACATTCCAGTTCTATAATTTTTGATCATCTTTTTATCTGGTGACTCCGTGTTCTACTCGAGGGAGAAGGACCCTTGGTATCAAGACTCTCGCCAACTTTTGGAGCAGCAGGGTTTTCCTCTTCCTTCCACAAGAAATAGAAGGACTCGTTCGACAAGCACACCACCTGTTCAAGAAAGAAGTCCTCATGGGTGGTATTCCTTTAGAGCCAGCTAGCCCTAATCTTCAAGCTTTGATTCTTGCTGGTGTTACAGTTCCTCTCCAAGCCGTTTTTCAAAGAATGGCGGCACCATTACCATGGGGTCATCGTGTCGGGCCCCTGGCCCTTGCTCAGCCTCTACATGAGTTACCCAGAGGTAACCGGAAGAACTTCCCCAAATTCAAAGGCGATGGCAAAGTGCATCCTGACGAACACATCGCAGCCTTCATTGTTGCATGTGGAGTTCTGGGAGTCGAACATGAAGACGTCTCCGTAAGGCTGTTCATTGAGACATTACAAGACAATGCTGCTGATTGGTTCTACCACCTTCCGGCTAATGCTATAACCGACTGGGACACCATGAGAACCCAGTTCGAGAATCGTTTCAAGCCGGCAGAAGATGTGCATGCTTTGCTTGCCCAAATTTCTCAGATAAAGAAAGATTCACAAGAACCCATGAGAGAGTTTGTGGCTTGATTCAACAGGTTGATAAATAAAATTCCAACAAACACTCGACCTGTTGATCGGATTCAAAAATGTTTCTTTCTGAATGCCCAATCACCTAAAGTTAGTTATGCACTAAGAAGGGCTAATCTCGGAACGTTAGCTCTGGATCAAGAACTGGCTGTTAGTGTCGAGGATGACTTGATCATGTCAGGGAAGTTGAGAAGAGACACTTCCAAATCTAAGTCTGCTGCTTCTTCCTCTTCCACCCCTAGACCTAACACTGACCCATTAGTTCAGAAGCTTGCGAATGATCTTCTTGCTATAAAGAAACAACTGGCTCAGCACGCTCCTTATGCAGACGTTCCGAGGAGAAATTTCCAGCCCAGGAATCGTTTGCCTACTTCTCAAACAAGATTAGCACTTGAAGGACCTCCTGTTAGAGTCCCTGTCAATGCGACCTGCGAGGTGGAAGAACCAGATGATGATGAAGATAACGAAGCTTGCGAAGAGTTTGCGAGAGAATTTGATGATGAGGCAGAGGAACTTGAGGGATCTCGAGTGAATTTATTTACCACTGAGGGCATTGATGATTACGATGAAATGGTAGCAAACATGAACAAATAATCTTTTCTTGTCATGACTCGAGAACAGATAAAGCAGAGGGAGAAGGTGACCCACCACCTAAGAAATCCAAGGAGCAACATAGAACTATCCTCGTAATTGCAAGAAGAGGATCTCCTATCCCTACTTCGTCTACACAGAAGGTGAGTCCTATCAATCCAGTTACCAAAGTTGCTTCTTCTTTTTCTCCTAAAGTTGATAAGCCTAGAATTCCAAATGATGATGGCCCGTCCACTTCTGGATCCTTTGATATTGTTGATCACCTGAAAAAGACCAAGGTACAAATCTCAGAAGCTGAGTACTATCAAACCCATCCCAAAGCCTTTGCCAAAATGATCCACTTTGTTAATTCCAACTCTAAGACCACTTCTAAAGGCCTTCTACCTACTCCTCCTTCTGCGCCACAGCCCAGTCTGGTAGCTGCTGTCACCTCGCCTGGTGACAAAATTAAACCATTTTATGTAACACTTCTCATAGCTGGCCATAGACTCAGTAATTGTGTCATAGATTCAGGAGCCTCGGACAATGTCATGCCAGCTAAAGTAGCTCATGCTTTAGGCTTAACCCTCACTCGTACTTATGGATCTTGCTACTCTATGGAGAGTAAAGAAGTGCCTCTGGTTGGAAGGATTAAAGATGCACAAGTGGCTTTTGCTGCCTTGCCTGAAAAGAAAGTGTTGGCTACCATCCTAGTAGCAGATATCCCTCCTTCATACGGGATGTTGCTAAGTAGGAACTTCTGCAAAGATGTGGGTGGGGAAATCCAGATGGACTGGTCGCATGCACTCGTGCCTGTCAATGGACAAATGAAGAAGTTGTTGCCTGAAAAGCAGTCTGAGTATATTGTGCAGAAAACGGATGATCCTAGAGCACAAATACTCTATGAGGATATGGGTCATGGCAACTACATGATTATGTCCCCTGATGAAATCCCACCCCCCAAAGTGTCCCCTAGAGATCCTAACGGGGTTTGGATTTTAGAATTTGATGGAAGTTGTTCCTCAGCTGGTTCTGGAGCTGGTGTTCTACTGGTGTCACCAGAAGGTGTCCTTCATCCTTTTTCATTTAAGTTGCAGTTCGAGAACACTAATAACACAGCAGAATACGAAGCTCTCATTCTCGGATTGCAGGTGGCCAAAGAACAAGGTATAAAGAATCTTCTGGCTCGTGGTGATGCAGAGCTGATTGTAAAGCAAGTCAGAAGCCTTTTCGTAAAAAATGGGAGGCTGAAGCATTACCGGAATCAGGTTTGGGATTCCATTGAATTCCTTGATGCTTTCTCTATTGAAGCAATACCTAGGGAAAAGAACAGCAGGGCTGATTCACTAGCTGTCTCAGGGTCACTGCTGATTCCTCATCCTGATTTCTCTCAGGACAAATTCACCATTGAAATGGTCCATCGGCCTAGTGTACCTGACAACACCAATAACTGGCAGGTTTTCAATAATGATCAGCATTTTCTTTCCTTCCTGGAACTCAAAGGTAATTTTGAACAACTGTATTTTGAGGGAAGTGACAACCTGCCTCGTGAAAGTGTGTCCTTTGGCCAAGCTGTCACCCAAGGAGAAGAAACAGATCAGGAAGGGTGCATTAAACTCAAAGGAAACAAGATTCCTAAAGGGCTGGTGAGTTTGGAGGAACTATTTGATAAGCATGATAGGTATGTGAAATCTAGAGCTTCTTCTGGGCCTCAGCAATCAGCTGAGTATGATAAGATTGATATTGGGAGTTCTACTGACCCCAAGCTCGTGAACATTGGAAAATGTTGCACAGCAGATGAGAGGAGAAAAGCAATTGATCTTCTAAAAAGGTATAAAGATGTTCTCGCTTACTCTTATGAAGATTTGAAAGCTTTCAAACCAAAATATATGTAGCACTCTATTCCCCTCAAGCCTAGAATTAAGCCTTTCAAGTAGAAACAGAGACAATACAACCCCAAAGTAGCTGACACCATCTTTCAGGAGATACAGAAGTTGTTGAAAGCTAAAATTATCTTTCCTATTCACCATTCAACATGGATTGCAAATATTGTGCCTGCTGAAAGAAGAATGGTGAGATCCGCATCTGTGTTGATTTCAGGAACCTAAATCAGGCTTCTCTGAAAGATAATTATCCTTTTCCCATGATGGATCAAGTGTTGCAAGCAGTAACAGGCTCGGAAATGTTATCTATGCTTGATGGATTTTCTCTGATACAATCGTAGAGGTTGATACTGTAGATCAACATAAAACAACTTTCACTACTCCTTGGGGCACCTTTGCTTACAAGAGAATGCCTTTTGGGCTTATTAATGCTGGTGCCACTTTCCAGAGAGCTATGGATCTGGATTTTGGAAGCTTAAAAGGGAAGTGTATTGTCATCTACCTTGATGACCTGACAGTGTTTTCCAAGACAAGAGCGGATCATTTTGATCACCTAGAGACAGTTCTGCTGAGATGCCGAGAGCATGGGATTTCTTTGAATCCTAAAAAATCTGTCTTCTGTGTTACAGAGGGAAAACTATTAGGGCACATTGTCTCCAAGGATGGTATTAAGATTGATCCTGAATGAGTTCAAGCCATCCAGCAAATTCCTCTCCCAACCAGTAAAAAGGGCGTGCACTCCTTCTTCGGTAAGATCAACTTTTTAAGAAGGTTCATCCCTGATTTTGCTGAATTAACTTTGAATATTTCTCAGATGATGAAAGGGAAGCAAACATTTTGTTGGTCTTCTGAAGGAAAGGAATCCTTTGAGGGTATCAGGAGAGCTATCGCTAAAACTCCGGTTTTAGCTTTGTCCCGATTTCAAAGAAAGATTTCATCATCTATTGCTATGCTATCTGACGATAATACCTTGATGCTCATGTCTTGACTCAAGAAGACTCTGATGAACATGAGCTACCGATTACATTCATGAGCTATATTCTGAAAGATCACGAGTTGAAATACACCATGATGGAGAAATATGCTTTTGTAGTGGTCAAAGCTGTTAAACAATTTCATTTCTATATCCTCAACTCTCACTCCATGGTGCTGGTTCTAGATACAACTGTTAAGTCGATTCTTACACAGCAAGAATTTGGATCCAAGAGAGGGAGCTGGGTGGCTAAGGTCCAAGAGTATGACATTGATATCAAACCGACCAAGTGGTTCATGGAAAAGGTCTTTGTGAGCTCATTCTTTGAAGGAACTAAACATGAGTTGCTTTGAAAACAAAGTTGACCTTCCTACTGCTCGTTCCTTAGTTCGGTTGACGAATGGTATGCGCTTGACATCACCCATTTTCTCACCTATGGGAATTCCCTCTCATTTAATCTAAAGAAAAGAGGACTTATTAAATTGAGATCGCATACAATATGTATTATGGGAAAACGCTTTGTTCAAGTGTGGCTTGGATGGGAGATTTTTGAAGTGTGTGGACAAGGAACAACGAGAGAAAATTGCTCTCAGATTTTCATGATCAAGCATGTGGAGGGCACTATTCATCAACGGTCACAGCACATAAGATACTCCGTGGAGGGTACTACTGGCCTTCTTTGTTCAGAGATGCATCCAAGTGGGTGGAGAAATGTGAGGCTTGTCAGACTTTTGTGGGAAGACCTAAATTGGCTTCTTTACCTCTCAAGCCAGTTGTGATTGAGGAACCATTTCAACAGTGGGGTTTGGACTTCATTGGTGCACTCAATCCTGCTTCTAGTGCTGGTCACACTCATGTGCTAACTGCCACTGACTACTTCACCAAATGGGTGGAAGCTATTCCAGTTAAGAGCACTACTTCCGAAGTGGTTTGCAACTTCATCAAGGAGAATATCTTGGTAAGGTATGGTGTACCTAACAAGATTGTAACAGATAATGCCTCGAATTTCTCTTCAGCTGAGATAATGGACTTCTGCTACGGATATGGCATCTCCCTGGCTCATTCTTCAGATTACTACCCCCAGGGAAATGGGCAGGCAGAGTCCACTAACAAAAATCTGGTGACTATCATAAGGAAGTTGGTCAATGAGTCTCAACGAAACTGGCACAAGAAGCTCTATGATGCCCTTTGGGCAGACAAAATTACACCAAAGAGAGCCATTGGAATGTCTCCTTTTCAAGTGATATATGGAGCAGAAGCTCAATTGCCAGTGACAGTGGAACTACCAGCCTTGCACCTAATGAAGGCCATTGAGGATACTAGTTTCAGTGATGCCCTGGACAAGAGGATTATGTACCTGCATAAACTGAATGAGGACAGATTGATGGTTGCTGATAGGATATCTGTTCACCAGCAAAAGGTAAAGGCCCTGTTTGACAAGAAAGCTAGGTTCAGAGATTTCCAAGTTGGAGACACTGTGTTGCTATGGGATAAAAGACATGAACCTCGTGGCAGCCATGGAAAGTTTGATTCCCTTTGGCTCGGGCCTTTCAAGATCAGGCACTTTGCTGGTAAGAATTCTTTCTATCTTGATTACATGGATGGTTCCCCCCTCCCACTTCCTTATAGTGGGCAGTACCTCAAGTTGTTCAAGTCCTAGGTGATTAGGGAGTCCCTTGTATATTCTGTACAGTGTTTTTGCTTCTCTGCTTTTGGTGTGTTTTCCTTTTGTTGTTCTGGTGTGTTGCCCTCTGTATTGGTGTTCTTTTTGACTCCGTGGCCCAATGGATAAGGCACTGGTCTGCTTTTCCCAAGTTTGTCTAAGTTCTTGCCTTGCCTCATTCCTTGAATTTATACCAAGTCATCCCCAGAAGGAGCCAGCTGTTGTCCACTCAAAATTCCCTGCCCTAATGAAAGTAAAATTTCAAAATTTTGAGTTATGAGTGTTTTCCTCTAAAGTGCCTAAGTCGTGAAAATTGAGAAAATCTGTGTTTCGGGTCATTTTGTATGTATTTCGGGCCTGTCGGACATTTTTGTCCCACCTGTCCCAAGTACGAAAGTGCATTCTGTTCCCCGATCGGCCAAAATCCCCGAAGTTGTTCCATTTTCGGGCCCGTCGGAACTTTTTGTCCCAAGTGTCCCAAAAATTATTGTGCAAGTTGTTTCAATTTCGGCCGAATCACCCGAACCGCGTACTTCACACTTTCTTGTTCCAAATGTCCCAAATCAAAAAGTGCGAGTTGTTCCATTTTCACCCGAACCGGCCGAGTCGCGTACTCCAGAACTTTTTGTCTCAAATGTCCCAAGTTCAAACGGGCCTTTTGTTCCAATATCGGCCGATCCGCCCGAACCGCGCTTTCACGTCCCAATGTCCCAAGTCAAATTGTACACGCTGTTCCATTTTCGGCGAAACACCCGAACCGCAGTACTTCACACATTTTTGTTCCAAGTGTCCCAAAATACATTTGTCGTCTTCTCCTTATTTCATCCGAACCGACGAGCCACATGTTTTGCGCATTCGCGTCTCACATGTCCCAAATGAACCTAATGCAATTCATACTTAGTTTTTCCCGCTCTACCTGAATATGCTAAATATGAATTTAAGTTGCGGCTCTGATACTATCAATCCGAAGATCAAATTCCAAGGACAGCTGGCAGAAAGACGAAGCTTTCAAGACGCAAGCCGGTTATATCGTTTTCAAAGATGTCCATTGTCATCTTCAAAATGAAAATTCTTATGTGTCCCTCGTGGCAAAGACATAGCTGAGACGTGGAAGAAATTCAAGCAGCGGTTTCTGAAGTTGATGGGTCCCTCTCAGTGACCGGCCACCTGTCTTCTTCCCCATACGTTTCTCTTCTTCCCTTTCTTTTTCAGTTTTCTTTGTAATAGGTTGAGGTACTGCGATTTGGCGGTCCTTAACTATTCTTTAGTTAAAAGAAATGGTTACGAAGAGTAACTGAATTGTAAGCTATATAATGGTATTTTCTACGCCATTCGAAGAGGAAGAACTTGGCATATTTTCTGCAAGTGTAAATAGATTATAGAGAAATCAATACAGAAGGACTTTCCTTTCTTTGTCTATCTGATCTCTGTCTGTTCTAAGCTTTCATTTGTTTTCTTTGTGAAGATCATTTATCTCAAATTCGTTAGTCTCATCGATTGCATACTCTTCAACTTTGCAAGCACGGTGATCTTGCATAACCAAGAAGGAACTTTGTTTCCTTGATAACGAATCTGTGTTACGTTAAGAAACTTTGCGTTCTGGCAGATGTTATTTACAGAACTTTGTGTCTTTAAATTCCATCTTACTTGTTCTATACGAATGATCTTGTTTTCAATTCACGGTGACTTCGCATACATAAAGAATTACTCTGATATCTATAATTCTGCATGTTTGCCTTTCTGCTCTTTTCCATGCTCTCATTTCCTCAGTCCTTTTGTAATTGATGACCTTCATAGAAAACACTTTCGTGGTATCCAAGTTTAACCAACAAATCATGTCCTGTACATTTGTAAATAGGTTTGTTTCTGAATAAGGGAACCTCTCCCATTAAAGAGGAGGGACTTCTTGTCCCCTGACTGTTGCTCTTCTTAAAAGTCCTATTTGACGACCAACAGTCCCAAACTATATGATTATAAGCTTTGAGAATCTTATTATTTGTTCGGAATTTTTTGGTAACCTGGTGGATGACCAATTATGTGTCCCCAAAGATCTACAACATCTTTATTTTCTTCTTCTAAAAAATGAGCAAGCCATGCACTAGTGCTTCATACTCTACCACATTGTTAGAACATGTGAACTGCAGCCTGTTTGTGAAGAAGAATTTCTCATCTTTAGGGGAAATGAGAACCACTCTTGCTCTCATGCCATTCTTGCTTTTGGATCCATCAAATTAAAACTTCCATAGACCCGAGTTCAATTTTGATTTTCTTAAGTGCATGTGAAAACATAACTTCTTCTTCAATAATGCGCTTAGTACCAAGCCTAGTTTCACAAGATTCCAGTTCTTTAGCATATGGATGAAATTTATGGTGCCTCTAAACCCATTCATCAAACACTAGGTCAAAAACGAGAGGGTGGAAGAGGCTGCTCTTCAGGAATTGAAGTTTGTTCTTTGATTAAGCAATTTTCTTGGAGAGAGGATGGGACATATGACTCTACATGATAGGAAAATATAGGCTCAACTTATATGGTAAACCGGTTACCATACCTTGTCTTGAGTAACATATGAGACCAATCAGAAGACAAGTAACCACCCACTTTAGTAGTAAAGTCTCTTGACAAACATAGAGTAAACAAAGGAGGTAGGTCAATAATTGACGCATCTTGAGTTATTATTAGGCTCGGACATGCACGAAGGGTTAACTCAAGATCCTTAATGAATCCTAAGGTGGTAACAATTGAGCCATCAACATACAAGACTCCTTTATAAAAAGGGCTATATTCCGGACCTAAGACATCGAATTTTTCTTAGGCATAACATATGTACTAACACACGAGTCAATCATGAAATTATGCACTAGGTGTTTGCCTATGATCAAGGAAATATAAAAGGGTGGGGATTTAACAAATTTACTTGTTTCTCTTCTCCTTGGTAGATATTGATGGAAGCACATGGATTTTGTGCAACTAGATCAACACACGGAGTTGTGTCGAGCTTCATGTAATAGATCCTGCTTTGAGATGGAATGGTTAGGGCCTCCCACATATTGACATTTATGTTTGTTCTTTTCATCTAGTCTACAATTCTAAATGGAATGCCCCCTTTCTTGTGTATTTAGGGAACATCATCCCTTATTGATTGTTCAGGCATGGATGTCTAGACTTTAGCTAGAGTAGAGGTTTGACCTATTAAAGGAGGGGTGAACACTTCGCTTGAGAAGGAGCTTTGCGTGGGGCTTCTTATGTAAGGACTTGAGTGATTTTACTACCGGATTCCTTGGATACATTTTTCTACTGGGGATCTACTTGAGTGTCTAGGAGTGTCACCTACACACCTAACTATAAAATTCTCTTCTTGTATCTTGTGTTATCCACAACTTGGGCACGTGGTCTATTTGTATCTTTTGTATCTTGGTTGATTACAAATAACTCCTCTGCACCAAAGAACATAAGATTTTTCTTTGGAGGAGCTTCTAGTATTTCTTATTTATCTACTTTAGGGGAACTTGTTGAAGGATCGTAGGATGAAGCATTCGGATCATGAAAGCTTGGGCGCGTGTAGTATTGGCACAATAATATTGACTATGAGGAATGTTGCAAAGGAAGAACCATTCTGACTCTTGCTGTTTCACCTTTTTCTTAGACTGTTTCTTAGATTGTTTCTTTGAAATGTTGATGAAATAGATAGGGTAATGGGCATAGGAGGAATACATGTTCAAATGTTGGTTGATGGGTTGCTTGTATGCGCGCGTATGACTTCCGAATCCACACTTGATCGTGAGAGATTCCTTTTGGCTAGGAGGAACTACCTGTAATGAAAACAAGACCACCAGAAGGAGTTAAACAATATGGGTAATGAACTTCCTAGCGTAAGCTAGATCTGGGAAGTATGATACTTCCTAGATGGCTATCAGTCCATTGTTTTAAACAATTCAATGCTTACAAAAAGTAAATCCTATTGTTATTTTAAAATGATTTAGGTATCTCACTTAAAAACACAATAAGAAAAATAGATCTAATCATACAGTTAAGCTAGAATAGAATCCAAAGGTCAAATGATTGGTTCCGGGTCACCGCAGTCCGATAAAGGTCTTGGGTAGGTCACGAGTGAATGAGGGTGAGATAAAATTAGGTGGGTAGGTCTCTGTTCGGTCATTATGGGCAAACACAGAGACCCAAAGGACTGTCGGTCGGGGGGTGACCGATGGCGGTTAGGTGCAACCGGTGCGCTTACTATGAGATCTGGAGATGTCACGAGATAGGTGCCGGGTCTTGGTTTGTCGTGATGGTGTATTGGGTGATAGGAGTAGGATTTTGTGAGGTTTTAATGGGTATATTGAGGTGAAAATGTGGAGAAGGTCAATAGGGGAAAGGTAAACAATGGATGATAAAGCGATGAAGAAATGAAATAACCAGAAAAGTATGATGTTGTACTTACTTGGATTTCATTCCCCGAAGGCCTGTGTGTGTGAAGGATGGAAGTGATGATGATAAGTTTTAAGGTTCCAAGTGATCACCAACTTGAAAAGATTCTACATGGGCTGCATGTACACTCTTCTTTGCTTGGATAGATCAGATTGTGGTCGGGATGGTTTTGCATGGGAAGATGCTCAATATCCTTGCTTGGATGTGAGTTTTCGGGGAATTTTCTCTCTCAAGATGTGTTATATCTTTGAGATTTGTTCTTGCTTGTCAACTTTCTCCCAAATTTTTCCAACCTTGAGAATAAGGTCATTTAGGGGTTAAAAGGGTAACTAATGGTGGTCCGGCTTAACCGACGTCGGTCAAGGCGGGATTTCCTAGGTTTACCAAACTCGGGAGATCCTCCCGATTTCCTTGGATATCATGTCATTATCCCACGGATTAGACTCGGGAGCCTCTTGTGAGCATGCGGGAATGTAGGCATTGATTTTTAGGGTTTGGGTAAGTCTTAGTTAGTCATGGGAACTTGCCAAGAATAGGTCGTAGGTTGAGTTAGCTTGGTGAGGTGTCTAAGTGAATCAGTATGTGTAGATATTATTTAAATAAGATATTTAAATAATAAATATAGTGAGGATAATGCATTAATTTAATTAAATTAATTAAATTGATATTAGTGGAGTGAAGGGGGTCATGGCTAGGTAAATGTAATAAAGGGTACTTATATGTCGAGGGATGAAAGGGGAGTGTGACCTAATTTTAGTGTCTACATTTTGCCCATTTTTGTTGCATAGCTTGTATTGGTAAGTGATGCTAACAAAAAATAAGATGTGGTTGCTCCATGTGAGGGTGAAGGTGATCCCTCTTAAACTAGGAACTGACGAGGAAGCAGGCTGAAGCGGTGAGTGGTTTGATAAAAGGTAAATGTGAGGAAAAGGCAAGTGGGTAGAGGGAAAAAAGGGTGAAAGGTCTACTTGGGAAATATAGGTAATGGGTTAGGGTCACAGGTAGCAACAGTCAAATGCATGCACACGTATAAACTGCAGCATGCTACCAGGTTGAAGAGCATGCAAACTCTACATCGTCTAAGGTCGATAGGTTTATCCAAACAAATTTGAAGTGAATACGGTATCCAAGGTACATGATATGATTAGGAGACAAAATGTAGGTTAGGTGCGGGAACATTTAGGTGCGTTCCGGTACACATAAGGTAGGGTCAGGATAAACGGTCATGATAATAGGCTAGGTAAGATCATTAGGTTAATCAACACAGGTAACATTGCCACAAGGTATGGCAAACACATGAGGGAAAAGGTCACTAGTGATGGTCTAGGTCCAAATATCTAGGTCGCGGCATGGGTAAGGCCAAGGTAGGGGTAAAATAATGAGTCCCCAAAGGAGGAAAAATGGTGATAGTAAATGATGAGGTCAGGAATGGTAAGGTAGTGGGTTGGGTAACAGTTGGATGGGGTAACGAGAAAGGTAGAGGGTGGGGTAACATGGAAAAGTAAGGGCAATGTGTAGGTAAGGGTGACCAATGGCGGTCATGGATAACGATGATGCGTTATAGGAAAATTGATGACGGTGAGGTAGGGAATGAGATCGATGTCGTTCAAGGAACCGACATTGGTTAGGTTGGGTTTTGTATAAAAACAAAAAATCTATGTTTTTATTATTCATTTGTGATTTGTGAAGTGAAGAAATGAAAAAAAGAGAGAAAAGTGAGAAAAGTGTCCAGAGGAAATGGGACAATGAGTTGGCAAAGTGTGGTTTGACAGTGGTTGGGTGGGTGAGTAGCGGGTCCACGGATCAGGGTGAGAGAGTTGATTGGTCGGAGGTTGCGGGTAGATATTTGGTGATGGCAGAGGTGGAGAGGACTCGGGCGGACCACCGAGCGTAAGCGGCAGCACGTGCCACCAAGATGGTGGTAGCGCGACGAGGTAGTAAGCCTAACTCTATAGTGTTAATTAGATAGAGTAGAGGTTTTGATAATTGGTATTTGTAGGGGTTTGTGGGTTTTTTTTTTGTGGGTGGGAAAAAGTGAAATGTGGGTATGGGGAAAAATGGGAAAAAAAAAGGGGGGAAGGGTAGTAAAGTGTATAGGTGGGGTGGGTAGGGGTTTTGGGGTAGTGTAGGTCATTGTAGGTGGGGTAAAAGGGACAGGGGGAGGGTTTGTAAAAAGTGGGGTTTGGGAAGTCACGGATTTTTTTCGCGGCAAAGTGACTAGCGTCCACAGTCAATCTTGGCGAAATCATTGGTTAGAACTAGGATCGGTCACCAAAAAGGTGACCGATGCGCCACCAAGTGGTAACCATGGTCGGTCAGTTGAACCGGTATTGGTTACCAAATAGGTTACCGATGCCGGTTTAAGGGTGACTAGAGTCGGTTAAGATGAATCGACACCGGTCAAGATTTTAGGCACAAGGGTCGAAAAAAATGATGTAGGTTAGGTGGTTGAGATGGGTAGGGTAAAAATAGGGTGGTGGGTAATGATAAGTGATGAATATGGTCATGGTAAAGGTAGATTAATGTTGTGCTTGGATTGGATGCAGGGGAGATCACAGTTACATATGCGGGATAGGGTTCCACCACTACTAGTGATATTGCGTGACTTAGTGAGCCCTTTGGAGTTGCAGCACATGGAGTCAGTGGGCTTGAGTGGTATTTGACACTACCGACATGCTTTTGGTAGCCTAGTTTGATGGTCGCACTCATTGATAGATGGGATTCCATGACCAACATGTTCCACCTTCCGACGGGTGAGATGACTATCACCCTAGAGGACATGTTCCAGATTCTGAGGTTACCCATATTGGGGGCCCAGGTGTACTCTATCTCCTTCAAGGCCTCATAGGAGTTGATCAGGACCATATTTGGTGAGGGGCAATAGATCGAGATTCCATAGCACTAGTTTGAGCTATGGCAAGATGTACCTAGCCCATCCGAATGAGATGAGGCTAGTGGTTTTATTGATGGAGGTAGTGTGCTACTATGCACTGCCAGATGTAGAGGGTGGATGCTTTCCCTGATCACTGATGGGGGTGCTCCACGATATGATGGTGCATGAGACATGCTTTACCTAGGCACCAACATTCTTGGTGCAACTTTATAGAGAGTTGTGGGCGTATGGGCGGTTGCACAGGTTTAGCTTGTGTTGTACATTTATACTACACTGTTGGGCCTACGAGCACATAGTCTATGTTTGACCTATAGGGATGCCTCGAGCAGATGTATTCCTAGTGAGATCTATGTGGTTAGGATACAAGAGATGGGTGCCAGTTGCAGGAGAGCAGAGGTCAGATAGGCTAACATATGATGTGGCCCATTTTCGGTAGTTGTTGGAGGGGTTGTCTAGAGTGGACATTATCTAGAGGCCATATGTGGGATTCCCCTCATATAGGCACATGCATGAGGAGCTAGTTGAGCTCCAACTAGAGAGGTGGATACAGGGTCGCCATGTTGGGGAGGATGAGATGATCTCGATAGATAGGGTCCGACAACATTTGGGCTTGTACGAGATATTCCTCCGTCCTTCCCATAGTATTGAAGAGATGACGTGGAGAGGCCTCTACCTCTACCATAACCTACAGTGCTTATAGGAGAGGAGGAGTAGCACATGGATCAGTGGATTGATCTTTGTCGGATGTACAAATAGATATAGGCATTGGTGGGTGGCTTAGTTATGAGCCATACCACCTAGATCGGGCAGCCTGACCTAGCTACTATTATAGTGCGGAGAGAGACGCCCTACGAGAGGCGGTAATGCGAACCGATCACGTAGATAGGTATACTACAGACACAACTGGAGGGGTTAGAGGTAGAGGTAGCAGAGAAATGAGTACAGTGGCTAGTCTACAAGCCCAGATGGTAGAGGGAGATGGTGGAGGTGATGGAGGAGATGGAGACATAGACGGTTAGGTGGTAGCCTTACTGAAATAGGTGGTAGGTTTACGGGCCGCTGGCCACCCGACACAGATTGGGGCATTACAGCCCTGATATAGGCACAGGGGATAGGGGTACCACCACAGAAAAGGGTAGGGTACACCACCACAGTGCGAGGGAGCTAGTCCCAGTTCACAGCCGAAGGCCGTGTACGGGGCCGAGACATATGGGACCACCACAAACCGTGCCTATATCTATGTTACGGGATGCCCTAGGTAAGGTGAGATATTATCAGGACCAGCTCATTTCAGCCTAGATATACTTCCTCTCTTACGGAGAGTACATGGCACAAGAGGTGTTTAGTGAGAGGATGAGATCCCGCACACATAGTGTGGAGAGCATAGGAGGCTAGCGAGCTTTGAGGCCCTATCAGGGAGAGGCCACCATCTCACGGTGACCAGAGCTAGGTAATGTACTAAGATATGCACATAGCGAGTGACAAAATGATTGAGGACATCCAATGAGAGATGTTTGATATGTGGTCACCTGATTTTTGATGTATATTAGTGATTATTTGATATATATTCAGTGCGTGCCAAAGATAGTTGTATTTTTGATCATATACCGCCTACATGCTGAAGACAGTGAGGATGTATGAGTGATTTTGTTGTATATTGTGAGCATATACCGTCCTACGTGCCAAATATTTTTTTGTATTGATTCATTCATTATTTTTGTATATATGAGATAGATGCGTCTGCGATGACATTTTGTATTGTATATCAGCTTTGCACATCGACATTTTTGAGAGGATGGCCATGATGAGATAGGCATGTATTTTGAGATACACATTTATTGATTTATATGATGAGATTCATGGTATTTTGTGATGTGTTAATATGTTTATGAGATATTGGATGTATGGCTTGTGTTAGATGAGATATGGATGTGTTATTTTAATATGGTTTGAAATTAGGTGAGGTAGGCATGATGGAGTTAGGTTGGTTTATGAATGGATCGAGTCAGGTTGGTTTAGGCATGGATTGAGTCAGGTTATAGGCATGGATCGAGTTAGGTTGTAGGCATGTTTGAGTTAGGTTGGTGTAGGCATGGATCGAGTTAGGTTATAGGCATGCATCGAGTCAAGTTAGTTTAGTCATGGATTGAGTCGGGTAATAAGCATGGTTGAGTCGGATAATAGGCATGGTTGAGTCGGGTTAGTGTAGGCATGCATTGAGTTAGGTTAGGAATGGATTGATTCAGTGTGGGTTTATGATTCATTATTATTTGCAATGAATGATACTATGGGTCATATGTGTAGTGTTGTATAATCTATGTATAGTGATGATAGAGGGACGGTAGGTGTAATAAATGTATAAAATGGGAAGCAACTTGTAATGTATGTGGATTAATTTTATATTTTTTTAGAAAAGGGGAACTCGGTGAAATGTGATGTAAATGGTGAGGTAGATATGGTTGATAAATTGTTTTAGGGTAGAGAATGGCCGAGCTAACCTCTAAGGGCCCCATGCCCTCAGAGTGCTACCTACATAGTCTTGGTGAAAAAGGGACCTCAGGCTGATGTAGTTATCCCATGAGTTAGGGAAGAATATGAGAATGAGTTGGTAGATTTGTGGGCATGGTGTGGGTTTAGGTTTAAGAGATGTGAGTAGATTATAGGTAAAATGATGTAGGGAAAGGAAATTATGGTGAAAGGGGAGGACTACCCCAAAGGTAAGCATCAAGGACCAAGTCCTGTATAAGGTAATCAAAACGTAAACAAATATGGTTAAAAGATACTAGGGGGAAATAAAGCCACCTAATTGGGTAGGATCATATCGAGTAGATCATACTTTGGAGTGGGTGATGAACACAAGACACAAAAGGCATTACATGATTAACTGTTCTACGATGAAGGTAGTCATAGGATCACCAAATGTTGAAATTCCAAGAGGTCCCTTGAGGTGATCAAGAAATGAGAGTGGAAATGGTAAGGTGGGTTAAAGGTAGTTAATTTTATATGTTTTGAGTGATAGGTCTTTTGGGCAAGAGGTCCGAGGTCACAACGGGCAAGTCCATGACTAAAACAATTTTTTTTTGTTGAGATAGATTGATCAATGTGGAAGCTTCAGCTTTCTCTTGTTTTTTTAGCTTCACATAGTTGTCCTTCGAGGAGCAAATCTATTTATAGTAGCAATTTTTTTGAGAGGAAGATGTCCTTTTGAAGGAGTCATATTTTTTTATTAGAAGTTTGACTCAAAGAGTTTGGTCCCATTGAGGTCTTTGAAATCATGGACAAGACCAAGGTGAAGGATAGGAATCTTGCTCAAAAGGAAAGGTGGAACGAGCATGGATCTCATCTAAATGTACATGAAAAGTATCCATGAGAATCATGCTATGTGCAGTGCCGTGGTACACATATTCAAGAGAAGATAACAAGTGATGGGTACTCACATGATTCTTGTGTAATCATTAAGAAGGTGTATGGAGTGAATAGTGCTCAAGGGATGAGCTTGTAAAGAGACAAAGGGTGAGGTAGGACAATGAGTCAACAATAGAATGGTCGAAGATGCAATGTGTTAAGGGGTTCAGGTTGGTTTACCCTCAAGTGAGGACAAACGATAGGCACCTGATCCATAGGTATGAGTTATGATGTATGGTCCAAGCTAATTAGGAGTGAATTTTCCCCGTTTACTTTTTTTTGCTTTAGTTACATGTTGATTTTCTTTCAAGACAAGGTCACCGACTTAGAAGGTTTATTCATGAACATGTTTTTCATAAGCACGTTTAATACGTTATTAGTAAACTTGAAGGTGATCTAGAGCATTAAGACGACATTCATCTAATAACTCTAGTTGTGCTAAGCGGTCCTAACGAAAGTCATCATCAGTAAGCATGTCATGGAGAGAAATGCAGAGTGAGGGGATCTGGACTTCGAGAGGTAGAACAGCCTCTATACCATAGACCAGTGAAAAGGTTATTGCCGTAGTGGAAGAGTGAATACTAGTGTGGTATGCCCACAGGGAAAAAGGAATGTGCGTATGCCAATCCTTCCCAGTATCATCAACCAATTTCATGAGAATTTTGTTGAGGGTTTTGTTAGTGGATTCGGCTTGGCTATTGGTTTGTGGGTAATAATGTGATGAGAAACTAAGTTGACTACCGAAGGCATCACAAAGTTTTTGCAGTGTTTTATTTTTGAATTATTTTCCATTATCAGTGATGAGGCAATGAGGGACACCAAAGCGGAAAATTATGTGATGCTTAATGAGCTCACATATTCTCTCAGATTTCATGGAGATGAGTGGTATGGCTTCCACCCATTTTTTGTAGTATTCGGTAGCAGTTATGATCTATTGATGGCATTGGGAAGAATGAGGATTGATTTCTTCGACAAGATATAAACCCCATTGAGAGAAGGGCCAAAGGTCACGAGCGACACAGTAAGGCATAAATGGGTGTATGATGAAGGTTGGAATTTAACAAAATGTTTGACATAGTCACAACAATCATGGTTAAGGGTTGGCCAGTAGTATCCTAGGTGAAGAATACACTTAGCAACAACAAGGCCAATAAAATGACCTCCACATATGCCATCATGAACCTCCTTAATGGTATAAGGGATTTCAGAACTTGTGAGGCATTGTAAGAGAATACCATTAAATATGTGCTTATAGAGGAGTCCCCTAGAATGACAAAATGAGATACCTTTTTAAGGAAGGTGCGTTGTTCATTACGAGTGAGATCAGGAGGTAAGATGGAGAGGGAAAGGTAGTCAGAGTATTATTTATACCAAAGGTCATTTGGGTCAGGGGTGTCACTTCCGATTGAGTAAACATCATGAGGTAAATAAGAAGGTGAATGGAGGTGTTATACGGTGACAAATATTTTGGAATCGGCAGGGGAAGTGGGTATTTGGGAAGCTAAGCAGGCCATGGTATCTGCAAATTTGTTGGTTGAATGTGGGATGGTTTGAAGGGTGTAATGATCAAAGATGGTCAAAAGTATGTCTACATGATGTTTATACTTTTTAAGTATCTCATTACGACATTGGTACATACCATTGACTTGGGTTATGACCAATTTTGAATCACCAAGGATGTGAATTGATTTGACATCTAGGGCATATGCGCCCTGGAGACCTAGTATGAGTGCTTCATACTCAAATATTATTAGTGCATTCAAAGTCTAGTTTGAAAGACAAAGGCATGGGTTCTCCATCTAGAGGAATGAGGATAACACCAGCCTCACTCCCACACTTACACTTGGAACCATTGAAGAACAAAGTCATTTGGTAAGGGGGTTCATCTTGGGAAAGAGTAGTAATTGACTCATCGGGAAAGTCAAAATCAGAGGATTGGTCCCCAGAAATAGGTGCATCAACAAGTTGGTCAGAAATAGCCTAGCCCTTGATGGACTTTTGGTGAATGAATTCAAGGTCCGAGATCCGCTAAAAGCATAAGCCATCGTATGCAAAGTGCACCGATTTTGATAAGGTTTGGCATACATGAAGTGTAAGGGATCGGTGTTGGTCACGACATAGGTTTTGTGGTTGAGTAGGTAATGGCAGAGTTTGGTGGCAACAAAAACTAAGGCTAAGAAAATATTTTCTGGATGGGTGTATTGGGTTTCATAGTCCAAAAGAGTACGACTTATGTAATAAACTACTTGCTCCTGTGTTGTTCATCGTGACGAGGAGCATGGCTCCCAAGGAATGATCAGTAGCTGATATGTATAGGTAAAAAGGCTGATAGTATTTAGATGGAATGAGTATGGGTGGTTGGAGAAGGTATTGTTTTAGGGCCTCAAAATATTTGTGACAGTCATCATCCCATTGAAAGGAGACATCCTTTTTAAGAAGATGATGGAATGGTTGACACCGATCAAATAATTGTGAAATGAAATGGTGAATGGAATGTAATTTACCTTGCAGGCTACGGAGTTTTTTAAGGTTAGTGGGCAGAGGTATTTCTAGAATGGCCTTGACTTTATTAGGGTCAACTTGTATACCATGGAGGGAAACAATAAATCCAAGGAGTTTTCCTGAGAGAACTGTGAAGATGAACTTTTTAGGTTGAATGCGGACACAATATTTAATGAGGTGGTCAAAGATAGTTTCGAGGATGGCGAGGTGCTCGGCTCGACATTTAGATTTGGCCAAGAGATCATCAACGTAATCTTCCAATATGCAATGCATGATATCAAGGAAGATGTAAGTCATAAAGACAGATGATATGTAGCACCAGTGTTTTTAAGGCCAAAAGGCATGAATCGATAGCAAAAGGTTCCCTAAGGGGTAATGAATGTGGTCTTGTGTTGATCTTCTAGGGCAAGAAAATTTTGGTTATAACCAGAGAAGCCGTCCATGAGTGAGAGCATCTCATGACCAGCGATGAGGTCAACCAGTTGATCAATACTAGGGCAAGGGAAAGTCATCTTTCGGGTAGGCGAGGTTGAGGTCATGGAAGTTCGTGCAAATGTGGAGTCCCCTGTTGCTTTAGTAATAGGGAAAATGTTAGAAATCCAATGAGGATAATCAATGGGTAAGATAAAGGAAACGGAAAGAAGGTGTTGAAGTTCTTCTTTAACAAGAAGAGAAATGCAAGGGTGCATTTTCCTTAGCTTTTGTTTGATAGGTTTGGCATTAGGAATGGTTACGATATTGTGGACCACTATGGTGGGGTCAATACTAGGCATGTCTGCGTAAGACCAAGCGAAAGCGTGGTTATGATCTTGGAGAAAAGAAGTGATGGCTTCTTATTTAGTAGCATCTAAAGATTGTCCGATCTTTAGGATGTGTGGGTCATCCTGAGTATGAATGTTGATCTCGATAGTCGATTCATTTAACATGGTTTATGTCTCAGAGGGTAATGACCGATGAATATATGAGTCTTCTGCACTAAGGTAGGTGAGTATGGATTCATCATCCTAACATTGAATGATGTTAATTATAGGTGTGTCATCATCGATCATCTCAGGATACAAGAATGGGAGAGTGGAAGGGGACTCACCTTCGCATTGATAAGTCAAAGGCCCCAAGGAAATGATGTTTATGAAAAAAAAAAGTTAGGGGGGATAGATTCAGGATCCATTGACTTTGTTAGTGAGGGTGGTGATGAAGGTGAAGTGGGTGAAGGTGGTGATGAAGATGAAGGTGGAGGAGGGCTAGGGTCTTCAATGAGTTCGATGTGGGCCTGTTTGGTAGGAGGTTCAGGGAAGCCGATACCACTACGGTCATTGTATTTTGGGTGGTACATGGAATAATGGTATGGTGGGCTTGCTCGTAAAATCCAAAACTAAAACCCTTCCATGCACAATGGTGTAGGAAGGTGTGGGCAAAACGGTGATTGGTAAGTGATTGGAAATCAATGAAAAATGGGCAGGGTTGTGATGGTGTTTCAGGTGTGTAAGTGGTAGTATCAAGTCACCCATAGGTGACACTAGTACGAAGATGAGGAGGACCATAAAGGAGGCATTCTCCTAAATGGTGATCATAGAGGGTATTGGTGAAGGCTTCCATACTTGTGCGGAGTAAGGAATGTGTTGACACTATATAGGCGGTACTCCCCCAGAGTGAGGTGTTGAAATAAACCTTCTAAGGGATTAGTGGTTGGTATGTAGGTAGCTGGAATGGATGATGTAGTGGAGGTTGATGTGGAGGTGGAGTTAATAGATTAGGAAGCTAATGGGTTAGCGAAAGGAGGTTATGGTAGTGGTAGGAATGGAGGAGGTATGTGTGGTGAAAGAAACGATTTTACTAGTAGGTGGAGGTGTAGGTGAAGTGGTAGTGGTTGCAGAGATAGATAGCGTGACAGGTATGAGCACATCATTGGGTTGGAAAAGCATGTTGCATGTTTTGAAAGGTGATGGGTCAGATGGAATGGTATAAGTGTGTCCTTCATGTTCAAACTTTACACAACGATGCAAAGTAGAAGGAACACAACCCATGACATGGATCCAGGGTCTACCAAGCAACAAGTTATATTGGAATTCCCCTTTCAAAACGTAAAATAATTTTGGAATAGTGCGAGGGCCCATGCGAATGTGGAGGATGACAGTGCCTAATGTGGAGGTGATAGCGTCATTGAATGAATGCAACATGACCGGATGTTTATGCATGCAATTGTTAGGTATGTGCATTTAAGAAAATGAATGGGATGAAATGATGTTAATGCTAGTGCCTCCATCAATCATCACACTGCGTACTGCCGTATGTCATCGGTGTGGATAGAGATGAAGAGGGTGGTGTCAGGTCATTGTTTTGGTGTGGCACAAACTCCTGCTCCGAGAAGCTAAGGGAGACCACTTGTTGAACAAGGTGAGGTGAGGATGAAGGTGGTAATTTGGTGAGAGAGGCTACATGATGGGGTGTGATAATGGAGGCTACAGTGTAGGGTCAATGGGTAAAATCTCAATAGATTGAAGAACCTCCATGAGGGCTTGAAAATGGGATTCTGAGGTTTGGATGAGGTCATATAAGGAAATTTTGAGGGGAGATTGGTGTAGTTTGAGCATGGTGCAATGTGTGACACCATTAGAAATGGGGTATGAGGGGTCGTGGATAGTGATTTAAGGTATTGGTGTAGATGGTATGTTGGGTATAGGATTGGTTGGTGGGTCAGCTACCTTTTCTTTTCCCTTCTGCGCATGTGTAGTGACGTGTACCATGTTGATTTGAGGGAAGTTGGCAAATGGAGAAGGTGTAGGGTGAGTGGTATAATGACACAACCTCATTTGGTGGAGAAAAACCCTATGAGGTCAGCTGGATGCAACGATATTTGGGTGGTGGCGTGGTAAGTTCTCTGATGCAAACCATGTTAATATCAAATCTTGGGTATGGCTCTAGGAGCTGTGAGGGTGGATTTTGTGGTTGTTGAGTGGGTATTGTGGGAATGGGGTTTGGTGAAGTAGGATCCTCATCAAGAAGGTCATCATCGTTAAAGTTGGTTTCTAGTGGACATAATTGGATAAGGATGGTTTTCAAGGCCTTGCAGTTCTCCACATCATGCCCTGGCACACGATGGTATGCATAAATTTTAGTATCATCAAACCCTTTCGGCTTGGGTTTGAGGGTTTCATAAGGTCGATCAAGGTAATGTGATAACGAAGTCTCGAGGAGGTTGGTTAAAATTTTGGCATAGGACCCCGCTAGTCGATCACAATAAGAAGTGAATGTGGATTTGGGTGTAGGTGTGGTTGGTTGTCGGGAATTATTTTTGGAAGAGTAGGAGCAGGTCAAGCTATCGGTTTAGGTGCTAATGTGGTTTGAGGTATCGATCGGGTTTGCTTGGGTAGGGGTATAGTAGATGAACGGGTAGGAGGGTGTGGGGTTGTTTTGACTACCTTGTTGTGGGGTAGTGGGGTTTTGTTTTTGGGTTGCACCTTCTTAGGTAAAGGTGATGTGGGTGTATGAGGTCTAGAAGGAAAAGTAGATGGAGGAATAGGGCGAGTTACCCACGGGGATAATGGGGTCTTTGTGAAGGTAGATGACGCCTGGTCATGCTTGGGGTGTGAGGGAAAATGACTGAAGTGTAGTGGGTAGTGAAGTAATAGCTGAAGGTATTGAAGGTATTGGTGGTAAAGAGACTGCAAGTGCGGGTATAAGTTGTGTTGTGTGCTTGGGTAGGTTAGAGGTTTGTGAGGAAGGAATGGGTTATTGTGTTATTGGTTTATTAATGGGTGAAGGGTGCTTAACCATGTTGGGTAGCTAAGGTCTTAAGGTAGACGAGACAAGTGTGGGTGTGATTGGTGCAGTCAAGGTATGAGGTCGATGAGTTTGTTTCTTTGGTTTGGATGTCGGAGTAGGTGTGGTATTGACATTGAAGGATATAGCTAAATCCAGCTTTAATAGGTGGATGAGTAAGGCTAGTGTTCGAGGTAACCCTTAAAGTGGTAATAGGTTTAGTGGAGGCAAATGTTGTGGGTATGGGTTTGGGTTTAGATATGGGTTAGGTTATGGGTAAGGGTGTGGTGTGAGTGATAATGGGTATTGTTAAAGGGGGTGCAACAAAGAGTGGTCAGTATTTGGTTTGATGGGTCGAAATTTGTTCGGTAGATAGTGGAGGTATCATCGAGGGATCTTTGCATCCGTGTTGAGACAGGGGAGTAAGAGGTGCCCCATAGTAAAACCCTATCCACATAATCTAAGTAATCGGCCAAACGTGAGAACAACACATCATCGTGGGTGGAGTTAGTGAGGACCTAATGGGAATTCCCGTGAAATACGTCTTAGAGATGGGGAATTGGCTAGCTTCAGCTTCTGTGGGTAAGAGAGCCAAAAGTAGGTCTATTGGATTTTGGGTAGCTGATGGAGAATGCTCGCCAAGAGGTAAAGGTACCTCAACTGGGTCTATGATGGGTGGAGGTGATGATGGGAGCCCCTCTATAAGTGGAGGAATCGATAGGTGCTCCTCTTTTGGCGGAGGAGGGAATGGGTACTCCTCTGTGGGTGGAGGAGATAATTAGAGATCCTTTATGGGTGGAGGAGGTATTGTAGGTAAAGGTTCTCTTAGTGGAGAAGCTAGGGGTGAGAGGGGCTTGATGTTAGTGGAAGACCCCTCTGTTGGTGATGAAGGAGATGAAAGGTGTTCCTCTATTGGTGAAGGAACAATGGAGGTTGGTTCTAATTTGGAAGGAGGATTTTGGGCTAGGATTTCCTCTCTGGGAAGGCATGTGAGGTAATTGAGAGGTGACAGTACCTCGTTAAAGATGGCGTGAACCTCACGGGTATGGGTATCGTGAGCTTATGTCTCACCGTTTGATTAGATGAAGGGGCATGGTTGGGAAATTGTTTTTGAAGATTTGTAGATTTTGGTTGGGGGTGGCGTTGGGATTATCCACGCTTAACTTGCCTTTCTTAAGCATTTCTTGGACAATATTTTTGAAAGTGATGTAGTTAACGTCACTATGACCCTTTACTCGGTGATAGTTATAGAAATCATGATCTTTATACCATGCGGGCATGGGGCGCGGCAGGTCAAAAATAGTGTGTGGTTTTATGGGTGGAAGGGTGATGGCTCCAACTTTGATAATCTTTTCTAAGAAAAAGAGTAATATTTCCCAATTGGGGTATATTTTCACCGCTCTTGTCCGAATCGAAAAGTCCTGGATAGGTGAGAGATTAGATGAAGGTGTAGCTCCGATTCGATGAATGAGTCGGGCAAGCCTTGAGTACCACCGTGTTAGTGGTGCCCTTAGCTTTTGAATAATTTGTTTGTGGTTTGGAAGAGGAAGAGGTATCATTTGACTTGTATTCTGAATTCTTATTACGTAATTGGACTTTCTTCTCTTCAATTGCCTAAATCTCTAACTTTCGTGCCATAGTGAATGCCTCATTGAATGTTCGGAAGTTTTGGACCTGCAAGGTCAGGGAGATATGACTAGTGCAAGCTCATGTGAAGAGATCGATGAGTTCAGTTTATGGTAGTTGGAAGGTAAGTTTATTGATCGTTGTGCCGAAGTGACAAAATCTATGATAGATTTGTCCTCATACTGCTATGTATAGTATAGATCGGTCATGGTAACCTTCTTGACAATATTGATAGAGAAATGATCCAAGAAGGCTTGGGCTACCTAATTGAATGAGAATATAGAGTGTTTAGGTAACCCACTACACTAGTCTAATGTAGGTCCAATGAGGGACATGGGAAAAGTTCTCAAAAGCAAGGCATCATCATGAGCAATCAGATAACACCCATGTTTGAACGACCGCAAATGTTGTTGTGGGTATTCTTTGCTATTGAAGCGATTGAATTTAGGCATTTCCCAATGCACAGGGTATGAACGGACATGAATGGATGGGTGACTAGGCTCGTTGCAAATTTTTTCATAGGTGAGAGTGTTTTGGGAGCCGGAAAATGATGCCTCTAATATCTGCATCTTGTCCAACATCAATTTAATTAGGTCATTGGTGGGTTATGATGGTTGGATGCCTCCCGTAGCATGAGGAGGTTGGTTTTGGCCATATAATGGGGGTGGCATTCCGGTGTATGGGGCTGCCATGTAAGGTGGTGGAGAAGAAGGTTGTGAAATAGGGGTACATAACCTAAATGAATAATGGATGAAATAGGAGGTTGTTGGTAGTATGTATATGGGGGTGGAAGGGTCATGGTAACCCTAGTGGCAATAGGGACTAATGATTGTGGAATGGAAAGAACCACGTTCTAAAATGGGGTAGGGGTCATCGATGCACTGGAGGTGGGAATGTAGCTACGGTATGTATGAGATAGTACGGGTGGATGAGGTTGTGTTTGGGGTAGTCATCGACGGTATGTGGATGTGATGTGATGGGTGTCACAAAGATAATGAGATATATGGTAGTCATAGCTAGTATAGAACCTAACTGCAAAACGATTGGGGTAAAGTGGATGTGGGTAGCACAAAGCTAGATGGGGCCAATGCAGAAGTGGGTGCGAGAGTTAGGGGGATAGATACGGGCATGCCGTATATCAACTGACCCGAGGCGTCTCGAGTGGATGAGTGGGAAAGGTAAAATTGCAAGGTGGTAGGGTTCTGGTCAAGGAGTCATGCGAACTCCTCATCTCCGGTAGCGATAGTAGTAGGCTGGATGGGATCCATGGCTGGTGATAAAATAGAAGGTGGTGAAGGACTAGGTGGGAGTGGTTGGTAACTGGCATGAAATACAAGGGTGCTTTCTTATCTTTGGGTCAGCACCATGTGAACCAATATTGATCAAGTAGGGTTGCTTCTCTGTAAATGATACAGAGAACAACAGGAACATGTGAATATGGTGATAAAAGTGGATGAAGTAACAAATGGTGGCTAGAATGTGAAACAGGATAACCGATGTCGGTTAGGTAAAACCAACATTGGTCAGGGATAACCGCTGCTGTCACTGTAGAAAATGGATAGTGAGTAAATAGTGATGTAGAAGGTAAAATCTGACAAGTATGCCAAATTTGAATATGTATAAAATGTTAATGGGAAAAATGATAGTGACAAATACTGTGAAAAGTGGAAGAAAGTGAAGTAATATGTCCTTTTGAGTAGGTTAGCAAAAGGACTTGGAATCGATGTCGATTGGGTATAACCGATGGCTCACAAAGGTGACCGTGACAGATTCTGTGAAATTGAAACAATGATGAAAGAAAGTGGTTGTGAATTAAAATCGATGTAGAATCGGACCCAGAGTGCAGGAATGATGATGATATGGCATAGGAAAACTTAGGTGAATCTGGAATACACCAGCTATGATGAGGAGCATGCAAGGATGAAAAAAATTGATGAATGTGATCTCTCACCTCAAAACGCAAGCCAAGTAGAAACACTAAGAAAATGCGATCCTAGGAGTTCCTTTTCTATTATGTTTGTTTAGCTTATTTTATTTTAGGAATGACACATGAATTATGAAACAAAGTTTTTGGTGAGGATGGCTTCCTACAAGAAGGAGATTTAAATGGTCGGGTTTCATGTTTGTTATGGTGGGGGCGGAGACTTATTCGCTATAAAGTATGATTCGACAGAGTAGTGAGTGGTGCCCACTATGTCATGATCATGTGATCACCTACAACTTCTTCCAGGTAGGTGTTGTTTAAGAATGTATGTGTTTTGAATTTTTGTGTGGTTTGGTAAGAATCAAAGAAAGAGAGAAGGATAGAAGTGCTTTTCTATGATTCATTTGTCAACCATCAGTTGGTCATGACTTCCAGCGTATAGGTTGCCCTCAATTAATGTGAGCTAATGCAATAAATCAAAATGGAATGCATTTGTTTTTAAACCCAAATCGAAAATGTGAAATTGGATGACACAATAAGATGAAGAGGAAGAGGGATGCTCTTTCACTACAATGCAGAAAACATGAAGAAATGATTCCTTTTAATTACACCAAAAGAAAAGTTTCCTTTAGAGCAAATAGAAAGAAGAGGTGGATTACCAGGGAAGAAAATTAGTGTGTATGCTTTTAAAAGGGAAACAAACACACAATTTTTCCTAGGAATGAATGAAATTCAAGGAACCCCGGATGGGTCCCACTGGGCATGCCAAAATGTTTCACCTTTTTCTTAGATTGTTTCTTTGAATTGTTGACAAAACAAATAGGGTAACGAGCGTAGGAGGAATACCTATTCAAATGTCGGTTGATGGGTTGTTGCACGCATATGACTTCGAATCCACAGCTGATCGTGAGAGCTTCCTTTTGGCTAGGAGGAACTACTTGTAATGAAAACAAGACCACCAGAAGGAATTAAACAATATGGGTAGTGAACTTGCCTAGTGTAAGCTAGATTCGGGAAGTATGATACTTCCTAGATGGCTATCAGTCCACTATTTTAAACAATTCAATGCTGTAAACAAATTAAATCCTATTGTTATTTTAAAATGATTTAGGTATCTCACTTAAAAACATAATAAGAAAAATAGATCTAATCTAACAGTTAAGCTAGAATAGAATCCAAAGGTCAAATGATTGGTTTTGAGTCTCTGCAGGTTTGATAAAGGTCTCGGGTAGGTCATAGGTGAATGAGGGTGAGATAAAATTAGGTGGGTAGATCTCTGTTTAAGGCTGTATGGGAAAATGTAGATACTGGGTGTCGATCGGGGTGTGACCGACGGTGGTTAGGTGTAATCGTGTGTTGGTTACTATGAGATCTGGAGATCTCAAAGAATAGGCCGGGTCTCCTTTGTGATTGCATAAAGGACTTTGGTTGGTCGTGGATAGTGTATTGGGTGACGGAGTAGGATTTTGTGATGTTGTAATGGGTATATTAAGGTGAAAGTGTGGAGAAGGTCAATTGGGGACCAAGGTAAACAATGGATGATAAATTGATGAAGAAATGAAATAACCAGGAAAGTATGATGTTGTACTTACTTGGATTTCATTCCTGAAGGCCTATGTGTGAAGGATGGAGGTGTTGATGATAGGTTTGAAGGTTGTAAGTAATCGCCAACTGAAGAAAAGCTTCTACATGGGCTGCATGTACACTCTTCTTTGCTTGGATAGATCAGATCATGGCTGGGATGGTTGTGCAGGGGAAGATGCTCAATCTCCTTCCTTGGATGTGAGTTTTCACAGGAATTTTCTCTCTGAAGATGCGTTATCTCTCTGAGATGTGTTCTTGCTCATCAAATTTCTCCCAATTTTTTCCAACCTTGATAATAAGGTAGTTTAGGGGTTAAAAGGGGTAACCGACGGTGATCTGGCTTAACCGGTGATGGTTAGGGATAACTGACGTTAGTCAAGGCGAGATTTCCTAGGTTTACCAAACTAGGGAGATCCTCCCGATTTCCTTAGATCTCATGTCATTATCCCACAAATTATATTGGAAACCTCTTGTGAGCATGCGAGAATGTGGTTAGAGGGAATGTAGGCATTGATTTTTAGGGTTTGGGTAAGTCTTAGTTAGTCATGGGAACTTGCTAAGAATAGGTCTTAGGTTGAGTTAGGTTGGTGAGGTGTCAGTGAATCAGATGTGTAGATATTATTTAAATAAGATATTTAAATAATAAATATAGTGAGGATAATGCATTAGTTTAATTTAATTAATTAAATTAATATTAGTGGGGTGAAGTGGATCATAGCTAGGTAAATGTAATAAAGGGTGCTTATATGTCAAGGGATGAAAGGGGAGTGTGACCTAATTTTAGTGTCTACACTTGTGCCAAATTGTTCGAATCGAACAAGCACCCGACTTACCTTTAGTGCTTTGAAAGAAGGCTCAAGAGGAAGAAATTGCAAGGGCATATGTGCATTGGGATGCCATCTATCATTTTTTAGTTGGGTGCATATCTTTGATTTCCATACTTGATTCTACCAAGGCTGATTGATTTTGCAATGCACACGATTAGAAATACCTCTATAGGCTTTTGTATGTTGTTTCTCTAATGATACGACATTTTTTGACAAGTTTCTAATTAGGGTCTTTAGCTATTCATCTTCCTTCTCCTGTGATGGAGAGTAGGATGTTAAGGCAACTAGTTACATGCTTTTCTCAGGAACAGGGATAGGGGCCACAAAAGGCTAGGGTGCTTGTGACATTTTTGGGAATGAGGGAATAGGTGGTCTAGGAGTTATCTTTCCCTCTTGAATAAGACTATTTTTTGCCCTTACTGCAATACTATAAGAAACTCGTAAAGTCCTACCTCCTATGGATTGGATCATGACTGAGATATCACTATTGAGAACCTTCAGATAATACAGAAAGCATGCTAGGATGTAGGTATTACCACCGAGAGGGATTTTGTCCTAATTATTTTGAAATCTGATGTTGAAATCATTCATTTTCTCATTGGTTACCCTCCTTATTGTTGTCAGTTTCTCTACCAAAGATAGGTGATCTGACTTATCTTAAAAGTAATTACAAAGAGATATTCCCAGCTCATCCCGGTGGTAATAGATCCAAGTATAGGGCCTTTGTACCATTGGAGTGCTTTACCTTTGAAAGAGGCTACAAGTAGCCTAGCCTAAAGCGCTACATCATCATGTGTGATCAAATAGAGTGAACACAGGTTTTTTATATCCTAGATATGTTCCTGAGGGGTGATTTGATTCTCACTAGTAAATTATGGAATACTCTTGAGTGTGCCATTTAGCATATCATTTTACACAGACAGGACCAAGGGCCTTCGTCCAGTAAAGTTTTAAAATTTCTTAAGTGGAGGAGGTGGCTGATGTGCCACTACAGGGTGTGCAGGTTATCTATTTTGAGTAGGAGTTGAATGACTGTGATGCACTAGAGATAGATATGCGTGCGTAGGATTTGTGGAAAAAAATATTCTTGGGGATAACTGGAGGTACTTAAAAGAATCTTCAGCCACTGTACTTCTTCTTGTATGAACTCTTCTCATGAAAGGCACTCGGGACTGCTAAGAAAAATATTTAGAAATGTTTGGAGTCTCCAGATGTGTTGAAATGAGCCTACAAAGGATGAATTACTAAGTCCACACACCAAAACTTATAGATATAAAATTTAAGCTTTCATTGTTGGTTGCTCAAACATGCACTCGTGTCTCGGATTGTGGAAGGTATGAGCTATTTGATACCACAATGGAACCATCCCTAAGTTGTGGGACCTTACGTGCTTGGGATGGATCTTCGAGAAGAAGGTTCCTCCTCTCTATTTTAATCACTACTGCTACTCCTAGTACTAGAAGGGAAACTAAGTTAACAAATGCCAAGGGACCAGGGGTAGAAGGATAATATGAAATGAAACCTATACTAAAAGGTGATAGCACCAGAAAAGAGGGATGAACGCTATTTGTTCTGAGTGAAAACAAAAGGAAATGTGTGAAAGGAGGATAAGAATGGGTAGCATAGTTAAACACATATTTACCGATTGTTCTCATGGAATAAAATGAAATAAGGAACTTTAAGGGATGTGAAATGTCACAAATGACACACAATGCAAAAAAAAGGAAAGAAAAAGGAATGAAAACACATTAGGACATAGAATAGTTACTAAACGATGCTTCTATTACTTCCGTAAATGCGTAAAACCTGTTACAATGGTGAAAAAGGTTGATATCCAAATGTAAGAGAAATATTAAGAGGTATGAAACTCAAAAATACAAAAAATATGAAGTCGTTAGCAAAATTCTTAAGGATCCAGTGTCCAATGTTAAACATCAGCCTAGCTCTTACATTTATAGATGAATTTGTAGAAGTAGGGAAAACCCAAATTTGAAATATAGCCACCAACAAGAGACATTTAATGCCTACAAATCCTCCTAGATATATGTGAAATATGCTTCCCCAAACTTGTTTGGCATGTTGAAGAAGGGTGAATAAGATTTAATCAAGTGGTTGGAGCAATCTGATCTGCTCATCAATGCTTAGAGAGACGTTTTCCCATTTCTCACCTACCAGATCCACCAATAATTTGAATTTGAATATCTAGCACTATAGCTGATGTCAACATCTCTCTGACAAGTCTAGGTGCACACTTGATTAGAGATATGTAGAAAATTATATGGCTTTTAGAGCCTCTTGAGTACACAAGACACTTGGTGCATGTGAATTGGCTAAAATGATGGCCAACTCAGAAAAATATTTTTCATTTCTTCCACTTTTCACATTGATTTGTTATAAGGATTTGGCACCCTGTTGGTGCACTTTGACCGGTTTTCAGCGGCACACTTAAGCATGTCTAAAGATGACATGACACGAAGGTTACAAATGAGGGTGTGGGGGAATGACATAAGGAATAAAACAAAGGAAGGCGTGTGAGACACACATGGGGAAATAAGGAAAACCAAAGGTGAGAAGATAACACATGGTCAAGGTACAACCCTTGCAAGTGTTTGAGTATGGCACTTGAGAGGGCTAGGGACTTAGCTGATTTAAGAAACTATGAGATTCACATAGGATGAAGAAGCTACTTAGGAAGAAAGAGAATGCACAAAAGGTGGGTGCAAGGGAAAACTGTGACCAAGGAATTGTGCTAACTGAACCTGAGTGCGTGTAACCTTCAAAGAGGAAATGAGAGCCAAAATATGTATACAAGTTACCCAAAAACTAGGAGATTTATTTGATAACAGCTTCCATCAATGTTTTTGAATGTGGTTGTCTTCAATGAAAAATGGGGAGATTTTTGGCCATTATGTCTTAAGTATTGTCATTGATGTCAATTCCATTGATGGAAAAGGTTTTAATATTTGTCTTCATAAGGTATTAGTCAAAGGTCAAATATCAAGGTTTATTGGTAGTGTCATGTTTGGTGAGTTATATGAGGTTTTGAAACATGGTCTAGTAGGTATGATCACAATTTACGTTGAATAGATATTTTCATGAGGTCTATCATGGTTAGTATGGTGTGTTATAATTGTATGAGTGTTTGTAAGATGGAATATAAGTTTCTTCTGAGTGTGCTTGAATGCTTGAGTTAGTTTGAAGTATGTTATATTTCTTTTGAAGTCCGAACTACTTACTTCGAGTTTGAAATGATTACTTTGGAGTCTGATCAAAGTTTGTGTTAGTGTTATTGTATAAAGGTCTTATTGGTCTAGTAGATGTAGAGTGAGGTAGAGGAATGCACGCACATGTTTGAGCATGGTTTTTAGGTGATCATGTAGACCCAGTATAGGTCCTTAAAGGAAACCTAGAGCATGAGAGTGAGGTACGAGAGAAATATGAGCTCATGGAAGCATGTAAAAGTGTGAGACATGTTGTCTTAGGTGTTTTGGGTCCTTTTGGATATTCCGAAGCTTAGCTATGAGGTTTGACTACTGTTCATGGCGCACATTAGCTCTAATTGTTTTTCATCTCGATATGGGAAATATTCTCTTAGATGACACACATAACCTTTGCATAAGACCCTAATCCTTCTAGGGATGATGAAGCATGGATCAAAGAAGGTTTCGAGTTGGAATGAGGTTAAATGAGGCCCACACTTTTATGAACTAATGTTAATAAGATAAACCGATTATTATGAGTTTGAAATGCTCGATTGAGAGAAATTGAGGAAAACTTATTAGTATGAACCCGAAATTGATTTTTGTGCTATAATGATGATTGTATTTTCTATAGGAATCATCTAGATTTTGAAACAGATTAGAAAGGGCATGTGGTAATGAATGGAACCCACTTAAACAAGAAAGTTTAAGAAGAATTTAAGTTTGGGACAAAGTTGTCCAAAGAAGTTGTGAAATAAATTGTCATTGTGTTTATCCCGTGAGTTGTAATTAATGTCCACAATAGTTTTAGATAATTTTTGAGCTTATAAATGGCAAGGTGTTCCCTATTTATGAAGAGTGGTCTTATGGCGCTTTTGGGGCATTTAAGAGTAGTTTCGAGAGATGGACCTTGTTTAAGGAATTCCACTTGAGTTTGAAGGAAATATAAGATGCTATGCAAATTATATTTAGAGATATTTCCAATTGTTTAAGGTTTTTCTAGTTATGATGAGATTTTATAGGTCACCCAAATCAATTTGTGTAGAAGAATATTACTTGTTTCTCAGTCGGGATTGCTAAGGCTAGAAGATTAAGGTAGAAGATGCATGTAATGTATTAGTTGATGCTTTCTATCTATTGCAGAGTGAATATGGATGAATTTAATTTATATTGAATGCCTTTATAGGTCTTGAAAGTTACATCAAGCGTGTAAACCATTTGAGTTCATAAAATTGCTTTTGAAGCTCAGTTTGATGAAGAGGATAGTTGGTGTGGTTTGCACATATGGATGTTTCATGATCTATAGAAAGCATGGATATGATATATAGATCAGGGGATTCCAATGAGTGGTTACATTCCATAGTTGAGTTTTTCTTTGTTGGTCTTGAGGCCCAAAGGTGAAGACAAATTCTTGATAATAACTATTTTGAGAAGGATATGAGCTTTCTTGAGTGAGTTATGATAAATTTGATTGGTGAAATATAATAAATGACCATGTATGATTTTTTAATGTCATATTTGACATTTTTGAGAAATTAGGTAGCTTGAATAATCATTGTTACAATTTTTTTGGTTTTTAGCCATCCAGGTGATGGGGGTTTGAGGTGATTTTGAGCTTGTTTGGTATATTTGAGCATGGATGACCTACATAGGTCCTTAGTGATTTTTTTATGAGTATGGTGTTATGTTTTTGATTTTTCTTGGTTAAAATAATGATGAAGGACCGACCTTCCTTATGTTTTTGAGTTGAGATGGGTATAAAGTTAATGTTTGAGTTCATGTTTGAACTATCCAAGAGAGAGGGAAGAAGTGTGACCCAAGTACGAGTGTGGAATAGGTATGAAGGAATAATTTCAGAGATGAGGAATTATTTCAAATTCTGAGTAATTTTAGAGAGATTGTGTGCAAGGGGTTGGGATGAAATCAAGTCAAGTTTGTGCATGTTTGAGTGAGTTGAAGTGGTGAGGGTTTGAAGGAATTTGGAGTGGAATCTTGTGATCACCATCAATTGAGTTGTTTCAGAATATATAAAATGATATTATATCAAAGTATCTTATGATGAGTCATATTTATAGGAGTCTCTTGTTGTGAGTAATAGAAACAAGGGTTTAGGCATTGGTGCTCCTTGTGGGGTTGGTGCCTCACTAAAGAAATATTTTGTGATGTGTAATATCAAAAATATTTCATTTGGTCTTATTCTCCTTGAGGGTTTCCCACTTACATCTTGTGTTCTTGTGTACTCCTTCATGTTTATGTTCTTGTGGATGGTTGTTGCTTATTGTTGAGATCTCATTAATGCATAGTGTATAAAATTTAATCTGAATTTGTTTAAAGGTTTACAGGACTGATTCAACTCCCCTCTCAGGTCAATTGTAATTATAAAAACACAACCCCATGCCCAATGAATTCTTCAAGGAAACTAGATTGTTTACATCTAGCATGCATATGTCCCCTAAAGTTTCTAAAGTTTTATCCAAATAAGCCCCCATGCTTGTTTGTGTAACTTGTTCAAGTTTCATACTTAGACTAATTTAGTTAGTAAACCCAAGAATATAAAAATAAAGATTTTTGTGTCCCATAGACTTGGAGTATGAAAGAATTTTCACAAATTTATCAAATCGAGATAAAAGGGTATAGGAGTAAGATACAAAAGGAAAACAAAATCATGGGGAAATTCATGTAAATCATTTGTGGAAAAAACCATGATACAAAGGATAAAAATATGCAAAAAGTTTTTATATAAAGGGAAAAAAATATGTGGAAAAAAACAAGATATAAAGGAAAAAAAGACACAAAAATTCATGGAAAATTACATGATACAAAGGAAAAGAAAACCCAAGTACAAATAAAAAAACACATAAAATTTGTGATGTACAAGGATGACCACAAACTAATTTTTAGCTTTATTTTCAATCAAAGATCGAATTTTTGAGCATATAAAATATAAAAGAAGATAAGATCATGAAAAAGGAATTAATTGGAGCATGCACTTGATTTGATAATTTTAGAAACATAACATGAAAATAAAAGTCTATTTTTAAACATGTGTTTTGCTTTTCTTGAACACATTTGGGCTATTTTTTTAACTTGTATTAGTAATTTGGGCATGAAAATCTATCCTTTGAGTGCGTTTAGCTTTTATCATGCATGTCAAACATTTTCAAAGATATTAGTGGCAACTAGACTTGCATGTCTACATTTTCCTTCTCTCTCTCTCTCAAAATTTTCTATAAAAATGCCCATAATTCATTGTAAAATATATCTCTACATATTCTATTCAATTCTGGAGATTGTTTTGCATTTTGAGTGGAAGAAAAGGGGTCACGAGTGATTATTCATAGATATTTCACCTCTTGGATCAGTAAAGGAGTCATTTTTACCTTCTCACAACCCATGTTTTGTGTAATTTCATGTCTTTAAACATATTTTATATCGTGATACTTACTTATCCTTAGTTCATAGTTTAATTTTCATGTCCTTATACAATTATATGCTAATATTTAGGTCATAGATTATGTTTAACCTAGTTTTGCACATGATCTTGTTGTGGATCTTATCAAATTTCATTCAAAAGCCATTTATTTCCCTCCATTTGTCACAACCGTGAACCTTTCTATGAAACAATTTTTGCATTAACACATTTATTGTGTGTTGTGTATGGTGTTTGTGGTTCCAATGGTTCATATGTGCGAGTCAAATCAGTTAGAGATCCTAAAAATTCTTGTGTATCACAATATTTTTAGTCTCTCTCTTATTTCTTCTCTATTTTCCCTATGGTTTCAAAAAGGTAGAGTAGTCTTAGGAATATGAACTAGTTTATTTGTTTCAATGGGGGAACCAACCCTCTCTCAAGACTCACTCTAATACATAGGTCAACCAAAACCTAGGAGTGTTTCCATTGTTTCAATTGAAAGGAGAGAGTCCACACCACTCTCTGCAGGGCACATTTCAAAGTGATAACAAGGCCAAAAAGAAAGAAGTGGTGAAGGAGAGGAATTTACAATAACTATGTAAGATCTCCAAGAAGAGGTAAATAAGATATTAGAGCCGAGCTAAAGTAAATATTAAAAGAGGTAAGATCTGAGAAGAAGAGACATATAATTTGAATTAGGATATTTTATATAGGTTCATTTGAGAAAAGAAATATTTTCAAAAGGAAAATATAATAAATTGAAGTTGAAAAATATTGGACCTTTTAAGATTCTTAGGAAGTTTTCAGCTAATGCATATGAACTATAGCTTCCAAAAGGTATAAGAATATCTCCAATTTTCAATATTTATGTGTTTTCATGTGAAATTACCGTAGACCCAAATTACAAAAATTGATCCATGAAAAATAAGCCACAAAGTGAAACCGTGCTTCTAAATGCTTCATGAATCCCTCACCCGATCGATTTCCTTCCATGTCATGATCATATTGAATTTGCAAGGCCTCCAAATATATTGAATAAACATGTACATTTTTTCAAAGTGATGTGATAATGTAAACTCTTTCATTGAGCAAGGTACAATAGAAGACATGTTCTTTGACAAGCCTAGGAAGGTCATTTTTGGCCATTTCAAGGTAGGTGTGAATTTTCTAGGTAGGTTCTAAAGGACCATAAGCATATGGAGGTTTTATTGTATTTTTTTAGGTTTTAAAGGTGGTTTAGGAATTTTAAGGAAGATATGGTGGTCTAGGGATAAATTGTGTAAAAGTGGGGTTTTCAGGTGTAAGGAATGAGTGGTTAAAATATCAACCTAAACTTATTTGGATGATTCTAATAGATCCATAAGGAGTTATAAGGAAATAAGATAGGAAATGGAAATATGGAGGAATTATATACGTGGTGGAAGAATAATATTTGATCCGGGACTTTATGGTATATTAAAACATTTCAATATTTTCAGAACACCCCACTCTCCCAAAGAAAAAGGAGCCACTTTGGAAATTCAATATGAATTGGGTTCTTAACCCTATTCAAAAAATATTAAATGGTATCTTGGATTCATAATCATATAAAATTTCATCTCAAAATACATTTCTAAGCTCTCGCGTGAAGTTTTCAAGTCCTCACTAGTCAAGAGTTAGTAAATCCCATACTTAGCCAAACATTTTGAATGCCACATGTCATATTCTTTCTCTATGGAGTGATTTTGTGTCCGTCTTGTCCCTTTTCACTAAGGGGAAAATGGGTACAAGAAATTTCACCCATGAGCAAGGCCTTTCTCTAGTCCCCCATATAACCCTTCTTAGCTCCACAACGAGCTTATCTTGCTAACTCCTTTTCCCTAGGCCTGCATAGATTCTACCACTTGGCATAATCTTGCTCCATTGACCTATTTTCTATCCCTTTGTACCTTTTCACCTAGGGGACAATAGAAACAAGAAAATACACCCATGAGTAAGCCCCTTGTTGGTTTTCCATGTCACCCTCACTCAACTTCCTAGGTGCATTTTCTAACCATCGTGTTCTTCTTTAGGCTCTCTCCTCATAAAACTATGTGTCAACACCTTTATCCATTTCCCAATTTAATTTCCATTTTTCCCTTTTCACATAGGGGATAAGAGGGACAAGAAAGGTTCCCATGAGAAATCCTCCCCATATGGTTCCCAACGTGACCTCACACAACTCCCCGAATTCTTTCTCAACTTTTTCAACTCCCTCACACTTTAACACATTCGACACTTGGCATAATATTTCTCTAATGTGCCCATTTTTATCCCTTGTTCCCCTTTCAATGTTAAACCTAGATTTTAACTCAATATAAACTCCAAATAATCTTTCATATCACCCGTGGTTAAACCACAGCTTAGCAAGGAATCAAGAAAGCGAAAGGTAAGGTGTTTTAAACATATATTATTTGCACTGCTCACCTTAAAACCATTTTTAACCTGTAAAACCTTCAAAAAATATTATAATATAGCATAGGTTATGCATAAGATCTTCTATAACATCCATAGATTTTGAAACCAAGTTTTTCTCATAACTCACTAACTAGAAATATGATTACACAGAGATTTTCGAGAGATTCTTCTAATCCTAAGTGCCTTTGAGATGAATGTAACAACATACAAGATTATGGTTTTTAATTTTCATATAAGTAATTTGAAAACCTATCTTCCAAATTTTCATTTTTGATTCCTAAGATTTCTAGTAGAAGAAACACAATGAAAATTGGAGCAAGGTATCCTGAAGGCGTAATCGAATCCAACAATGGTGATTTCATTGCTATCCAAAAATAGTAAGTTTAGTTTCAAAAATATCATATGATATGTATAGTGACTTACTAGAAATATTAAACCTCCCAAAATAGAAATCCCTAATCATTTAACACATCCAGAAATAGTGAAGAACAACAAACAGGTAAAATAAGCAACTTTCCCAAAATAGTAGGTTCGTAAAAACAACTTTCTCAAAATAGAAACTCTTGAAAAAGAAAGGAATCATCAACAGATGTAATCTAAGTACATTAGAAGCTTTACAAAAATATGTATTTATAGAAAATAAAAATTTCCATAAATGGAAGCTCTCGATCCCATCGGTCAAAAATAGATAATTTCAATTTTCAAAGTGTAGAAAGTTGTTGGATCCATTTTCTCTCATCTCAAGATTTTTGTTAGCATCACATGATCATGAAGTTCTTGCATATCTCAAATAAGAAGATTAACCCTCCACAAGGATCCTTAAGCATCATTTAGACCACATTTTTTTCAAGGAATATGGCATAACATATTGAGCTATAGTAGGTGAAAGTTATATACACCTAATTTTTAATGCTTTATATTTTCATAGATGTTAATAATAATTTCTCTTTCTAGGTTAGAGGTCGGAAATGCATATATTTCTAGGAATGGGTGCCTTAAGGGGCCTGCTCGGGATATGGGTATAGTTATTAATGTATCCATTGGATTAGGGATGATACATGGAGAGAGAATAGCTTTCAGTCCCATTTATGTATTTCATCTTCTCTTATCCTCTTATTTTATCCCTCATTATTCCAAATTATAGCTTACTTATGACCCCATTTCTTCCACCTTGCATTATTCTTATTTTTCATGACACTTTTCACACTCCCCTTTTCATTTTCATCCTTGGATGATGTCATCACCAATGGGTGATTACGTCGTGTAAATTAAAACTCATAGCATTAGCGGATTCCTTCATTTGTGAGTGATGGCGTTAGTATAAAGACCCCAAATCACATTTTCACATCATAATCGCCAGATCCAATCAACAATAACACTCCATTAGATTTTCTATCTTGTGCCAACTTGCACTTGGTTGCTTAACTTATGGATTTATTACATCTTGACTCTTTGCTTGGAGATTCTTCTTACCTGGATTATTTTTCTTGCACTTTTGGGTCATATATAGTGAGCTAGGACTAGATCATTTCCCCTTCTCCATGTGAAAGTTGTTCTCTCTTGGTCCATGGTCCTTTAGGATAAATATGCATCAACGACTGCCCCCAATAGGTAAGTGCTCTAACCCACTTTGTCATTTTTATAGAGTAGTTTCCTACATTCACTATTTACGATATGTTAGCTTAATATTTTATGCACATCCTAGGTTAGCATATTTTATTTTAGTTCCTTTCATGTTACATTATTTATTTCTATTAGCATAGAATTTACATGCTTATTTCATTCATAATATCCATGCATAGTGTTGATACCTCCATAGGGTTCTTTCCTCTTCCTCAACCTAGGGAATTGGAAACCTTAGGTCATCCTAGAGTAAGGGTAACTTCCCTTTGGGTATGCAATCATATCGGTCTATGTACCCCCTTTAATTTTATCCTTTTGTGTGTGAGTGTTGATGTGTCCATCATTTTTTTCCTCAATACCCTAGTTGAATGGATGATAAGAGTGCATAGTGTCTAGACACATTTTTATTGCCATACGTCCTTGGTGAAACCGATGTGAATCCTTATTTTGTTTCTTCCAACTGATCACAACTAATTAAAAGCATCCATTTTCATTTTTGTCTTCTTTCGCCTTTAAAAATTCCAAAAACCCTAAAAATAATTTTCTCTCGATGCCATCATCCCTTGTGTCATCTTTGTGTAGGGTCAATCATGTATGTCTTATCTAGATCCAATCACAGACACCCTTGGCCCCTATGAAAAACTTTTTACAGGGCTCATTGTGTCGGTATATTATTCTTTCAAGCTTCTTCTAGGTCATATCAACACTCCATCATGGAGTATCTTAGTCTTGGGCTCTTCGACTCTAGTGAAAAATCATTTTTAGAAATTAATCACCCAGAATCCATTTTTACTTTCTATTTAGACTGTTGTGTGATAGGAGATAACATGAAAAAGTATAACACCTGCAACAACAATGTATCAGGTGATAAAGAGGAAACAATTCATATTGAGGACATTTATGATCTTGTACCTAAGATTTGAAAATTACTTGATAAGTTTCCTCAATAAAAAGGGGAACCTGAGTCAGTAATCCATAAACACCTTCTTAAATTTGTATCGAAGAAACCTAAAAATAAGGTGGATAGTGGTAAGGCTATTATAGTAAGATAATTTGAAAATGCCTCTAGCTCTGATCCCACTAGCCTTATCCTACAACTTATAGATAAGATGAGCCAACAACAAACCGCCACTATGTACCAACTCCTCCAAATTCAAACCAATATGGTTGAAATGGTAAACCATCCCGATCAAGGCTTTGGGGGTTCAATTCCGCCCTTACCCAATGGAACTAATGGGGAACCTATTACCCAACCTCTCATTCACAATAATGTCTTGCAGAAAAACAATAAGAGCCTCTAGCACCTTACATTACTAGCATAGATATTTGAGGCATTGTCATTTATATTTTATATGATGGATCAACCAATCATAATCTAAACATTAAGGCCTTTAGAAACCTTTATAAAGAGTGGATCAAAGTTAACTCTTAGCTAAGACTCTTCTTTGGGATGCTTTGGGTTGGTATCACACTTTACCCCCTAACTCCATAGTGGAGTTAGAATCTCTAGTGACGACCTTAGTTAATGAATTATAATATCATGATTTACCTGAAAATAACATCAATTCTTTAATTAATTACAAAAACATGAGAATAAATCGGCTCCATCCTTCATTAAACATTGCGTAACCTTATCCACTAAGGAAAAACATAATATGACAAATGAAATTTTAAGCCAACTCTTCCTTCGATCCCTAGAACCTTTCCTTCAATATAAGGCTAGGTCATTTTCTCCCACTTCCCTTGATGAAGCCTTTGAACAAGCCAAATGATAAGATTACCTCATGAGGGAATTTTAGAAGTATCCTTGTAAGACTCAAGAAACTAAACAAATAAAAATCCTTCAAAAATAAAAGAACAAGAATGTCATGGATGATGGGGTCTCAAATACCCTTCCTCTTATGGATTATGCAAATAGGAATGTCTTTAATATCAATTCAAAAGATAACAATAGTAAAAACCAACCTAATTACTATCAACCATTAACCAAGGATGAGTTGTGAAAGTGTATGCCTAAACCATTTTGTCAGATCCTTGATCTTTCTTAACCTATAACACAATGGCATGGTGGAAAAAAATTTGTTGGTGGCATACCAATTGGGTCCATTCTCATGAGAATTGTCTTTCCCTTTGCATGAATTCCATAACTTTCTTTTTATACCCTCAATTTGATCATGAAGACATCACTAGAGAGCATTTGACTGAAGTAGTCAAGGCTCAGGATGATCAAAGGAAAAAGGATCATCATAATGTCATTAATTAAACTAATGAAGAACTCAAGGTTTTATTTGAACCTATGCCTAACCATGGTTCTAGAAAAATATCTAAAAAACTAGAAAATGCCACAATAAACATGGGTGTTCTGACAATCCCTTTGAGAACACAATGGATATAAATGATGTGAGGCATGTGATTGCATATATAGATCCCGAATACCCTCAATAAATTCAGATTTGAACTCATAGAGTTATTTAGCCTTGTGTCACCACCGATTCAACTCAAAAAATCAAAATCTTACCTTCTACAGATGCCATCGGCCCCTACGAAAAAAAAATATTATAGGGACAAAGGCGTATAAAACTATTTTTCTAACCATGTACACCTTCAAATTGGGCTGATGGCATCAAGTTAAAACAAATATTAATTTCTAAAGTATCTCTAATTGTTCTTCCTCATTCTAAAGATCTTAAACACTCTCATGTCACTACTTAGTCCATCCACAATGAGTGGGATCCTTTGAAATAATTGTCTGCAATTCTTGGTACAATTACCTTTTTAGATCTCATGCGCATGTCACCTCACCATTGTGAGCATCTCATGAATGTGTTGTTTGATATGAACATACCCTTCCCTCCTACTTTGGGGAAGTATCCTACATTGAACGGTTCAAAAAGAAGCATCCATAAAAATTGTGAGGAACTTTCCATTTGTATGAATTGTACCACCAATAATAAAACATGTATCCATTTTCATATGGCTTCCATAATTCCAGATGATCTCTTTCTTTGAGTAGATGATCCTCCACTCTTTATTTATGTGTAAATTGGTTTAAACAAAGTCAAGCATGCCCTCATCGACGAAAGTTCTAGCACATGTGTGTCTTCTTAAGACTTCATTAAAGCCCTTGGATTCTCAATAAACAACCTCAAGACCACATGTACTACTTTCCAAGGGTATGATCATCAGTAGATTCCTCCAATGGGTTGCATTTGAATTCCTAACACTATCCCTCCTAGGATTATACGTGTGAAAGTTATGGTATTTAACTTCCCCTATCTTGTAACATTCTCCTTGGTTGACTGTGGACCCACCGTATCTATGTGGTCACCTATTCTGCATATCAATGTGTCAAGTTTGCACATCAAGGGGCAATCTATAAAATCCAAGGTGACCCAAATCCTTGGAATTATGATACTCTACAAAAAAAGGGGACATATAAATTCCCAACCCTTTAAGAACTATCACCAATCCCATTTCGTGAATATCAATGCTTTAATTATCCTATGGAATATATTTGTGGCAACATGGGTCATCCAGAATGGTCGAGCAAGCCACCCAATCTCTTAGATTCTAACAATGACGAGCCCGATGAGATTACTATCGATTAATACGTATGATCTTCCATATTTTTTCATCTCACAACTTCCTCCTAACTTGCGACCTCGCAAGAAGGATCCATCTATTCCTATCACTATTTTGTGAACACCTCAGCCTCTATAAGAATATAAGGTATAACTTGAATTCACAATTGATTCTTGTGCAATAGACACCACTACTCTTGAATATGATGAAGGTTATGCTCGGAAGATTCCCATTTTGATAGCTATGCCTAAATTTGGAAAAATAGGTCTGAAGTTACAAAATAGCCCTCTAAAGCACACTTACTTGTGAGGTTAATGTCATTCTTGTGCACAAAGACTCTTAACTCTCCATTGATCCCCTTTCTAGAACACCGGTGCTTGCACCTCGACATCTCCTCTAGCCTCTCCTCCTCCCTATGAATCCACCATTAAATCATGAAACATACCTCCTCATCTAAAATAAGGGGAGCGTATATCACGTATTTGACTTCAAATCGATGACCTCATGGATGAAAAAGTGCCGATGTACCGACATCATCCAAGATGACCCATGTCGATCATTTACATTCTTCCTCAACTCTATCCCTTATGAATCCTCAACCTTTTGGGGAAGATCCATATTGCATGTGGCATGAGGATATGAGGCATGATGTATATGATTGTAGAGCATATAGAAAACATGTGAAAAATATTGAAGATGAGGTTAGATGAGATCAAGTTCGAAAGGCCACATGAACTTCTACCTCAGCCCTTCACACCATGGATACTTCTTGCATAATGATGCAAACTATTGGGTTATGCATGACAAGTGCCCTATTCCTAAGTCCTCTTTGTGTGGAAATAAACATATATCCAACTCCTCTCAAATCCATCCATCTTCCCCTAACCATATAGATGACATCCTACATATGGGCCTCCACATTTCCATGATCTCTGTCCCACTCTTAATGATATTTGGCGTGGCATCCTCACTCATTTCGAGGACAAAATTGATAAGAGTTTTTTTCCACACTATCTAAATTCCATTGACTGGTAACTATTACACAATATGCTATTAAGGACCTCATGACTCATGCCCGAAGTCATATTTTGAACCAAGTTGATGATATCATCACCGATACTCTACATCGATTCACCCTCGCGCTAAGAATCTCTATTAAAAACCTTGATTTGATCTTTGGCTTGAGCTCTCACCTTTTCTTGGGCTCTCACCCCCCTTTGTGTTATACACATCTTCAAATTCTCCTACTCTTGTTTGGGCTCTTTGCTCCACTTAGGTTTATCATCACTTCTCTTTTTCCCTAACATTTCCTACCGTTGGAGTGTCACAATCTTGATTCTACCTATTTTGGCTCTGATTTTCCCTTTCCTTTCCTATTAAATCAATGTGGTCTTGTGAATCCTTACTTAGGTCCTTGACCTTGCTTGGATTTATTTTCCTTCTTACCATATTTTTCACCTAAATATCATTATCGTTCTTCCTAAAGTACCATGAGTATTACCACATACATGCATGAGAAAATAAAGGAAAGTGATAAGTAAAACATCATTTATCAACACCATAATCATCAAAATAATCATCATCATATATATATATATATATATATATATATATCAAATCAATTTTTATACATAAAAATACAATCATGGTCCATCACGGCACACCATAAAATATATAGGTGGCTCAAACATCCTCATCCCCTTAAGGGGGTATCTAAATTCTTTATTCTAAGGGTGCCATGTTGGATGCTCAGGTTGTGCGAGCTAGAGACTCTAACCTAGATGGGGCTCCGTAAGCCTCTCCCTATGCTCTTTACAATTATGCCTCTAACCTTATAGCCCTCTCTCGCAAAACTCTTGAAATTTGATAGGTGTGTTTTCTACTCTTGAACCAAGGAACATTATACCTACAATAAGTTTTGCAACATCAGATTTATGCTTCCAGCCTTACTAGTTTTTGTGCATCTCTCCATCTCCGCAATGTCTTGGTATCCTCCCCAACTAATCAAAATGATCCTAATGAATCACCATATGACAATGTTGTGGGGTATTCCATGACGGAGGCATCCTAAACATCCAATACTAGATCTAGAATCTCGTTGTGTGCATTCTTTATCGTGAGTGCCACTCCTCTTGTTTACTCTATAAAACAAAAAATTCACTAATCAATACCAATCTTAAGATATAAAAATCAAAGGCATAATTTGTATCATCTAAAAAATCATCATATTCATACTTGGCTTACCAAATCTCTCAATAAAAATCTCACCATCTTTGAAGCCACCCAATACCATCTCAACCTCATCAAATCTCCACGATCTCCACCCGACATATTATGCACATTTGTCTTGGGGCACCAAAATATTGTCTCCCTCAGGCAAGTCTTAGGCATGTATCATAGTTTTTGGGCCATATCCATCCCTAATGGCATTAAGTAACCACATCCTGTGTGCCACATCTTGTATTATCTCAACCATGGTCTTGTATATCTCTCCTCTCCTCGTCTCGGTTCTAGGAAAAGTTGTGCATGTATCTCCCACATGTGGGTTCAAACCAATGGGTCCTCTATCGATCCATCACCTAAAATCTCTATTATAATGATCTTTAGTGGTTCTTAAGCTACTCAACCTCTCTATCCATGTCTACTTATGGCTCTTACATTTTGGGGCTGTAGTGTTGCTTGTCTATCCATTATACTCATAATTTCTTTCACATGTCACCGCCTATAGGTAGGTAGTGGTGGTATCACAACAGAGCTTGAGCCTCCTAAACTATCTAGGTACCCTTTCCATCGAAGGGTCTTTACCCAATGCATTTTTCCTACCCTCCCTAATGATGTAATATTGAATTAAAATGACACCCTATTACCTTCACATTTCTAAAAAGACCAAATTACTCGTCGTCTTCCTAATAAAATTAAATGCATCAAATCACTCGTGTTCAAGTGACATCGCATGCTCCTCGTCATTGGTCTCTTCCTCCTCCTTGTACTCTTACAATCTCATCATGTTAATCTCCGAGTTTGGAATTCCAGATCTTGTTCTCTTAATTCAAAAAATAATAATAAGTAAATAAAATCCAAAATCCTATATAACCCTAATATTTCTATTTCAATTTTACCCGATGGTCTTCAATATTTAAATATCCATCATTTTAGTTATCGATCTCCACAAAATCTGATATTGGTTATGTTGGGATTTTTATCTTCTCATGTTCTTTTTGACATATTACATGTCTTCATCTACTCTTTGGTCAAAAACAACATTTTTTGACCCTCATCTCCAATTGTCGACATCATGATATCCATCCCATGGGCCCTTAGCTAGGTGATTTATGTATTATTTTAATGATGATTCTTTAATGTTTCCTTTCAGCTTTTTCTTCCTCAAGGCTCTAGTAGCATGGTTTATGCTTGTACATAGCAAGATGACCAACACTATCGTGTACACATCGGTGGGTATATTTCATTTCAGCTAGTCCCTTCCTTATTTTTAGCATTTACTTTTAGTTTAAGTGTTATGTATCGTTCTTTCTGCTTTGAATATCCCATTTTTTTATCGGGACGTGGTAATAAATGGATGGGGCATATGTAAACACCTATTTTTTTATGCTTTCAATTTTCACCCGTGTTACTAACAATTTCTCTTTTTAGGTTAGAGGTCACTAATGCATCTATGTATGGGAACATGTGCCTTAAGGGGTTTGTTCCAGGATAGGGGTATGGTTATTCGTGTAGGAATTGGGATAGGGATGATACACACAGAGAGAGAGAGAGAGAGAATAAATTTCAATCCCATTTATATATTTATTTTGCTCATATCCTCTTATTTTATCCCTCATTCTTTCAAAATCTAGCTTGCTTATGACCCCATTTCTTCTCGCCTTGCATTATACTATCTCTTCATGACACTTTACACACACCACTTTACATTTTCCTCCTTGGTTGACGCCATATACCTATGAAATTATTTCAGCATAAATTCAAAATCTTGGCTAATGCCTTTTCCCACGAGCGATGACATCAACATAAATATCCCAACGCACATTTTCACATCATAATCATCAAATATGATCAATAGTAACTCACCAATTATATTTTCTATCTTGCACTAACTTGTACCTTCTTTCTTAGCTTATGTATTTCATACATTTTAACTCTTGGCTTGGAGCTTCTTCTTTCTTGGATTTGTTTGGTTGACCTTTTGGGTCATCTATAGTGAGCTAGACCGGATCATTTCCCCTTCTCCACCTAATTTTTTTCTCTTAGTGTATGGTATTTTGGGAGATAAATGCATCAATGAATACCCTCAAAATGTAATTTATCTAACCCACTTTATTGTTTTGTATAGATTATTTTCCTACATTCACCAATTACTATATGTTAGCTTATTATTTTATAAACATGCTAACTTGGCATATTTTATTCTTGTTCCTTTCATGTTACATGATTTACTTTAGTTAGCATAGAATTTGCATGCTTATTTCATTCATAATATCCCCCATAGTACCAATACCTCCATAGGGTACCTTCCTCTTCTTCACCTAGGGCCTTGGAAACCTTAGGTTATTCCTAGTGTAAATTACCTTGGGGTATGTGATTATAACGGTCGTTGTACCCCCTTTAATTCTATTTGTTTGTGTGATGGTCTTAGTATGTCCCTAATTTCCATGATACCCTATTTTAAGGGATGATAAGAGTGCACGTGATGCAACCACACAACAAAAAAACTCTTCAATTCATCTATCACAAGTTTACACCATTAAATTACACCTTACTATGCATATGAAAGGTCATACAAGTTTCACAATGTACTTTTCCCGACTTAAAAATGCAATAATTGGATTGTTTACATCTTGAGAGTTTATAATGCATATTATTACCTTGCATTCTTTCTTTCGAGTGATGGTAACTCTTTCATTGATCTATTTATAAGTCTTACAACTTGTCCTTCTCATCTTGAACTACTACCTCAATCATGGTTTTTTACCTTGTTCTTCAACCCAATGGCCTTTTCCTAGCCTTATATAAATTTACCCTATTCTTACTCCGCAAACCCTTTCCACATACTTAATACAACACTATGCCATTACCAATCTTAATGAGAAAAGAACCAAAACTTCACTTTTTACTGTTTTCTCAAAATTGCCATCAAGATCCTTATGACAATGTGTTTGGAACACCAATGGTGAATATATTATGAGGATACCCAGAAGGATTTGTAAATATCATGAACCTTATTCAATGACCTCTAAGGTGTACATAAAACATCGACTCCAATTCCTCTTGTAACTCCCTTTTATCATACTTTTGCAATATTGCTCCTAAATGCCTCTCTAGGTCTTCCTCAAGAGACTGAAAAGCATAGAATTGATTCCAAAGAGCTTCAAATCAAAATGAATGGTTTAACTAGCACCCTTTAAAAATTTCTAGGTGTCCCTAAGTGTTTAGAGTCAAATTCCTCTCTTAGCATACACTTCCTTTGTTAGCTGACCCTTATCCAAGGTTGGAGACTATGGATTCGTGTTCTTCCTCCAACTATCACAAAGAAAAGAATTTGAACCATTAGAAACATAAAATATCTTCATCATCCCTTTATATACATTCTTAGGAATATTTCTTGAAATTTTTGAGTCAAAAGGAAGTGATTTAATCCCCTAAAATGCTAACCCTAGCCCAAGACCTCTGAAACCCTACTAGAAGGCCCGAGAAGAGTGATTTCTATATAACGTTTTCAAAACTTCCAATCCAACGATGTTTTTTTACATGATCTCTATTAATAGGTTATATACTAAGTAGGTTTACCAAGTAGCCTTTGAAAACATGTGTTAATACTCTTCCATGTAAGTTTTCCTTTCACCCTATCAGTAGGTGTATATTACCACAGTCCAATGTTCCCTTGTTTCACAACATAAAATTAAACTCATTTATGGTTATAATTCAAATGATAAAGTTTAATTATATACTTTGAGGTCTATCAAAGATCATAGTCATGATTTCATTCTATTTTATGAGATTCCATATATTTTACTTGAGCATGTACAATTTTTCACTAGATCAAGAAACTAATCCTCTACAATGTCCTTATCACGAGAGATATTCTCAACATACAAGTTACAAATCTTATTTCTTGTTTCCTATTCTTGGGAATGGATCTCAATGTTATTTCAATACGCCACAACAAGTAACTCCCTATATGCGCACTTTGCAAGTAAAAACTCAATCAAACTTATATCTTAGTTTTACATAATTTCACCATGAAGATCACTTAACTCACAAACTATGAGTATAATTAGTTCTACATGAACACCACTCATAAATCCTCTTTGACCTTTCATTTTATCCTTTGTGAAAAATTCATGTATACAAACAACCATACTTGAAAGAGTTCACATCACAACACAAGTTACAATTTTTATAGAGTCTTCAATGAATTACAAATGTCTTGATTGAACCACCTACACCATGCACATACAACACTTGACTCCCTCATAATGTGTCAACACTTCTTTCATAGTTTGCAATATCACTACACTTAGAGTTCCATATTTATCTCATAGTTCGTTCAAGCTAAGCTACACATTTTATACAATAAGCTTTAAAACACAACCATAACATTCACAAAGATTACAACTAATATATTACATAAATCATTGATGATATTTTCATCAGACATGCATTAGAGCTCTAGGAGTATTCAACCATATAATGAAAATCGCATACGATCACGAAGATATAAAATACTTACAAAAACACTATATTCTACCTTCTTGTAGCACCTTTCCCGATGGACTATTTTGTGCGCATAGAAAAATTGGACAATGGGGTTAGGTTGTGTTCAAAATAGAATGTTGGTCTCGATGGACCCACTTTAAGTCATCATCGAGATAAAATAATTAAATTAATTAATTAATCATGTTGGAGATTTTTTATCATGTCTATATGGTCCTCAAGTTTCAAGGAGGATCAAGGAAATCCCATGTTTTAATGTCAAGTGTGGAAACACACAAAAGGATTTCTGAGACTAAAATTTCATCCAATATTGCGTAAGGAGAACCCACCTAATGTTGAATTAAACTGAGTTGAGCTCACTCGGTAAGGAGCTTATTCATTTGAGTCGAGTCTTGCTGAGCTCGGTTAAAGAGCTGTGAAACGAAATGATTAATAGGAAAGCATAGATCATGACTCAAAAATGGGCTCGATGAAGAGAGATTACCAAGGATTGCTCGAGTCAATCAAGAGGGAGCTAAAAATTCTTACAAGAGTTAGTGAGTTAGCAGAAGAAAGTGACTTAATCCCGAGTTTGTAGTAGAGTTGATCGATGTCTAATTACATTAGGAGATAAACTTGGGCTCATCGATGAACATGTTAGTAGCCATGCATTAAAATGAAGAAATGAACTAAGGAGATTACGTGGATGGTTTAGCAAGCTGACTAAGAAGAGCTTGATCTAGTTTGAGTTTTGGTATGGGAACTCATGAGCATGAAGCCGAGTTGGGGAGCTCGGTGAGTCTTGGGGTTGATACATATTTCGGTCAAACCGTTAAGGCTCAGTCACCAAGTCACGAGCTAATTTTAGAGGTCTATGGGTTCTGAGGTTTGAATCGCCAAGAATGCATATTTTTGTGACAAATAAGCCATGCTTTGATGGCAAGATAATCCTCAAATTCTGAGACTTAAACTTCCAAAAATGTGGGGATCATGAGAAACATTTTCATGTGGAATTTTGGTGGTCGAAATATAGCACGAGGAATCCACATCGGGGAGGTTCTAAGGAATCACGCCAAATCTACGGATAAATGGGGCCAAACTACCAAAGTGTGTGCTTTCAGGAATGAAATCCATGCCAAGCTTCACATAGAAAAATAGTGTTTGGGTTCCCAAGCCAAAATGTCCATCATGGGAAAACTCATTAAGGAAAAGGTGGAGTTGCTTCCCAATTTGACCAAGTCATGGGACAATGAATCTAGTGGATGCATGTAGAGAAACCTTTGAGTTCTTCTCAAATTGTCTCAATTCATTCAATCCCTACGGTGTAGGGGATGGAGCAAGAAATGGTCATCCGATTAATGCAAGGGATCATGAAGAAAATGAACTTACTCATTTTAGGTAACAAGCCCGAGATCGAGCCCAACATGTAAATAAATCAAACAACAACTCATCGAGGAAATTTGAAGAATTTTGGTGGTGGAGGTCACACAAAGCTTGGCGTTGTTATGGGAGTAGCTCAGAAGATGGAAGCTTGGTTTAGAGCTAGGCAAAGAGTTGTGCCTTTGGAGCATTGGTCATGGATGTGGGAGCTCACTCAATGTGTTCGAGAGACATCACTTGCGTGGTGAGCGAGGTAGACCAGAAGAGAATGTGACATGCTCAAGTCGGGGATGCAGTCATGATGAGTGAGCTCGGTGAGGCCTTTGTCTCTACAGGAGCTCATCTCGGGTCATAGTGATGGTGCCGACTTGGAGGTGAATCTGACCAGGGAATGAGTGCGATGAGCTCGTGGTGGTCTAGGTGAATGAGAAGAATTTCGAGTGAGTAGTAGAGCTCGCTTGATGGAGGTGCTCAATTCTGCATGGAGCTCGATTCTGATTGATGGAAAGTCATTTTAGGTTTAACATGGAAATGACTAAGAAGCTCATGATGGTGAGGAGATTCAGCCTGAGTAAGACAATCATAGAGATTATTTTGATTTTTAGAATACTGAGCTCTAAGCCATATAATGATCTGGCGTATATGATAGTGGCTTGGTTGGTGTGATAAATAATTGAGCTTGTTTTTTTGGAACTCGACGGTGAGCATTAGAAGGTGATGAGAAGAAAAGCTATGGCTCGATGCACAGAAAATGAGTGAGAAGACTTCCGAAGGGCTCGGTGGTAGAAGCATTTCTAGCTAGTAGAGCCAATTTGTGAAGATTTCAAAGGAATAGACACGGTGATAGCTCAATGCTCAGTTAATGCATGTCAGAATAACTCGAACATATTTGTACAGGTAGATGGGTGAGTTTGAAATCTCTCCACAGTGAAGAGCTCGTTTTGGGGGCTCAAGCATTATGCAGTGAGCTTGAGAAGGTTATGATGCTCTCGGAGGGGAGAATCAATGTGGAGAGCTTGACAAAGAGGTGAGATTGATTCTACATGAGCTCATGTGGAGTTTAAGGTGAGCTCAATTCAAGGTAAGCTCGGTGCATTACAAAACGAGCTCGACTGAATAATTCAATGGGTCTCATGTAGAGCTTGACAAAGGATGAAAAGAAGCTCGATGGGAGCTCAGTTGTGTTGGTCGATGAAGGAGCCTCATTTCAAGTAAAGGTCATTGGACATAAGGAATAATGGAGCTCGGACCCAACTTAGTGAGTTGGCTCGGCGAGCCAACCACCGAGTTGGGCCATTTTTGGCTTATTCCCCTTTCACTGCAAATCAATTCAAAAGGGGTCCCGCCATTAATATTTTTAATATTAATTTTAATTAAATTAATATTTTTATTTAAATATTTTAATAATAATATTTATTATTATTATTTAAATATTTTATTTAAATATTATTTTAATTAATTAAGAAGACTATGTCAATAATCAATCAAGATTGTGAATCAAGATATACCTCCGTGAGCGATGGAGATAGCGACGGAGGTACAGTCAGCGTTGTTTCCACTATTTTGGCTACAAAATGTCTGCGTTCTAGGCCAATAATAGCTGAAGGGAGGCTGCTTACTGACAAGAATCAGACAGATGAAAAGCTGCAAACTGAAAAGGTGGACATGTTGGGATCCACACCTTTGGCCTGGAACAAGATTCTCCAAAACCCTAACAGTAAAGTGGGTCCATAATCGACTGTAAGAGGATAGTTCATGTGGGAAAAGGAAAATGAAGGTGCTACCTGTCTAATGGTCCCAGATGGCTACGTGAATAGGGCTTTGGACAAAGCGAATCTCTCCTTGTTGGTAAGTTTCTAGGCTCCAGACCTAATATTGATTTTATTAGAAAATGGGCTCTTAGAAAGTGGAAACCTAAGGGAGATCTGAGTATTACCATCATGCCACGACGAATGATTTGGAATCGGTGCTTCTTGGAGGACCGTGGTGGCTAGGTAATATGGGCCTCTTTTTGAAAAAATGGTATCCAGGGTTTGAGCCGAACATTGAAAATATAAACACCATTCCAATATGGTGTAGACTCCCTAGGCTACCATTATAATTTTGGGATGATGAAATCTTGCTAAACATTGCTAAATCCATAGGTGCTCCAATCGGGCTAGACAGACCCATGAGAAATAGATCCAGACTTTCTTTTGCTTGATTCTGCATCTCTTCTGAAATGGAGCAGGAGTTACCAGAGCACATCATCTTAAAATCTAAGTATGGAATGTGGACCCAAAAAATTGAATTTGAAACCTTCCATTTAAGATGTAAGCAATGTCATCGTATAGGACATTTCACCAAAAAATGTCCTAATAAGGAGATCTCCACAGAGGAAGATAAACACAAAAAGAAAGAACAACATGAGGGTGATTTAGAAATGACAAAGGAAAGCAGGGTTCTAGACAGTGAAAGCTGGAGAGAAGAAAAATCCCCTAACTAGCTTGAGTTGAACTACAATAAAAAGGAAAAAAAAGGGGGTTCAGAACTTCAATAAGGAAACACCGGTCTGGCATCCTAAAACCCCAACGGCTGAGCTTTGCATGGAGCACCAATCAGAAACAAAGAAGACTTAGAAATGCAAAATCTAGTAAAGGTGACTATGGAGGTGGATGAACAAGAAGGAACTGTAAAGGTGAATATCATTCCTAAGGATCTAGCTCAGATCCCAAATGACACTAAGGAAGCTGAGATAGATAATTCTCTGGACTTCATTGAGGAAATGTTGGAAAAGAACAACATGAGTTCAGAAGAAGCATTACACACTCCAAGGGGTGAAAGTAAAATCTCAACCACAAAGGGAAACTCTTATTTCAGCAACAGATCTACAGATCTACCTCCTTGCTTCAGCAACAGATCAGCAGATACACACTTGATTGACAGTAAACAGAAAGAGAAAGAGGAGGGAGAAGTAACGCCATTTAAAGAAGATGAGGAACTAACTTCTGGATTCAGAGAGGTCATTTCAAAAAAAAAAAGAATGAAAGGATTTGAAATGATCCTAGAATCGCTATACAGTGAAAAGAAAAAGAAACTTGACAATTGGGAAACTTCAACATCCAGAACTACTAGATCTTTTGCTAGAAGACTAGTAGATTTTGGAAGTAGCTCTAAAAGAGGAAGGCCCTCAAAGAAGAATCTTAGATCCAAGAGAACAGAGAGAGACATTGTAGATGGAACTCAACGTCAATTGAGCCATCAGGTAATACCATCTCCCATTTCTATTTAATGAAGATTATCTCTTGGAACATCCGAGGTCTAAACGAAAAATCTAAACAGAGAATCATTAAGGAGTTCTATCTATTTAGAGTTTCCAAACTCCAAAAAGTGGATATGAATAAAGCCTTTGACAAGGTCTCTTGGGTTTTTTAGAAAAAGTTTTAATTAAATTTGGCTTCCTTGCTAAATTCAGAAAAATTATTAAGGCTTGCATCACTACGGTCAGATTTTCAGTAGAGGTTAATGGTGAGCTGGTGGGTTTTTCACAAGTAGCAAAGGGCTAAGACAAGGGGACCCCATATCCCTCCTACTCTTCATTCTTATGGTAGACAGTCTTGGTAGATTAATTGGTAAAGCAGTTATTGATGGTCTTCTGAAAGGTTCTAAGCCCACTTCCATGAGCCACGTAGCTTGTCATCAACAATTTGCGAATGATACAATCCTTCTCTTAATGGCATCCATCCTTGAAGCTAAGGCTACCAAGGCTATTCTATCAACTTTATGAAGCTACTTCTGGGCAAGAGATCAATTATGATAAAAGCTCCATTTTCTTCTTCAATACTCCTAAGGAAAGACAACTTAAAATTGCAAAAATTATGGGATGTAAAATAAGTGCACTTCCAGCCACTTACTTAGGACTCCCTCTGGGCACTAAAAACGTTTCTACCAAGGTGTGGAATGATCTATTGGAGAGATTTCAAAAAAATGGCTGGATGGAAAGGAGCCATTCTTTCTAGTGCTGGTAAATTCCTGCTCATAAAAAGAACTCTTCAAAACCTACCTATCTATATAATGTCTCTTTATAAGATCCCTTCTTCCTTCAGAGAAAAAATTGAGAGGATTCAAAAAAAATTCATATGGCATGGCATGGAGGAGAAGTTTAAATATCACTTAGTTGCTTGGGATAAGGTTTGTACTCCAAAATCTATAGGAGGCCTGGGCATAAAAGACATCAAGAAAATGAATGAGGCTCTTATTGTGAAAATGGGCTAGAGAATGCTATCTGAGAAGCAACCCTGGATAGAATTAATTAAGGCTAAATACCGTAATCAACAAATTGTCTTATCTTTTCTTCAAGATGAGCATCTTCCTTATGGTTCCATTTTTGGAATAACTTAGTGAAGAGTAGAAATTTCATAAAACAAGGAAGTAAGTGGAAAGTGGGAGATGGTTGTGATATAAAATTCTGTGACGATAACCGGTTTAATTACAACCTTATGGATAGATTTGGAATAGTCAAAGACAGTCTTAAAGGAAAGTATGGCACTAGAATCAAGGATTATATTGTAAGACAGGCAACAATAAGAAATGGAAAAAACTTTCTGTGGATAGAGATGATCTGATCCAAACTATTTCCTCCCTACAAGATCAGTTGGACCTTATCCCCTTAAGTCAGCGGAAGTTAAGGATGAGTTGGTCTGGAGTAGTTCTATTGATGGGAACTACTCTGTTAAAAATGGTTATAATAATTTCTTCGACAATAGTCAAATTGAGTTTAAATGGAGTAGAATTTGGATGAATGAGATAACACCTAAAATTAACTTTTTCTTTTGGCTTGCTCTCAGGGGCAGAATTCTTACCACTGATAACCTGATAAGAAAAGGTTTCATAATGCCTAATAGGTGTCATCTGTGTAAAAAAGACTCTAAGGATATCAGTCATTTGCTTATCCATTGTGAATATGCTACCAAAATGTGGAGTTTTTGCTCTCTAACTTTAAAGCTTCTTGGGTGGTTCCGAAGGATTTCAACTACTCTGGACCCAATGGAAACCACCCTACAAAAATTGTGTTGTGAGAAGGCTTTGGAATTTGGTAATGCCTCATATTATTTGGAGGATATGGAAAGATAGAAATGATATCATCTTTAGAAACAGTAAACAAAATTATAAGCTCAGTATTGGGAAAATTTCTATTGCTATTAAAGAGAATATTGCTAGATTTAAACCCCCCAAGAACAAGAGTTATCCGTAAAAATGAAGAGAATATCTTGTCCCAATGGCAGATTAGAGCCGACAATATCCGAAATAATCTAGGTAATAATATTGTGAGATCTTTGATACACCGGCATCCTCCGATCTTAACCGGTATAAGTTGAACTTTGATGGGGCCTCTAAGGGTAACCCTAGAATTGCAGCTGGGAGAGGAGTGATCCATGATCATAAAGGCGGTTTGGTTGCTACTTATGCCGGTAAAATGGGAATACAAACTAATAATTTTGCAAGCATTATCTCGCTTTATGGGGCCTTATAATTGCTCAGACTCATAATATCCAAAATCTCATACTGGAAGGAGACTCACTTAATATAATTAATCATCTTAATCAGTGTTCATCTCCAAGTTGGAACATCAAGGACTTCGTCTTGGAGTCCATAAGTATTTTCCAAACATTCAATAATATTCAGATCAAGCATACTTACCGGGAGGGTAACAAGGTGGCAGATGCATTGGCTAACTATGGCATAAATGTTAATCACATTATTTGGGATAATAGTGATCACATTCCTGAGCAGATTCAAAACAACATACAAGCGGATACTTATGGGCATGCAAATTTGGAATAAGATTAATGAGCATTTGGAGTGGGTCTTTATGAATAAGACTTTCACATGCGTGGATAAGTTTAAAACAACACTTAAGCAGATCTTGATGGGAAATCAAGGATATATAAAGTATAATGATGATTTAAAGTGGATTTATCTAAAGATTAAAGCCACACATGTAGGAAATATTGTGCCTATAACAGCTATTAAATAGTTTTTATGGATTTTCAAGTCCGTAGTAAGGCTGATGATGATCTGGAGTGGGTTTCTAAGGGGATGATGCTCGCGCATGCGGGATCTCACAGTAAGCAGTATTAATTACGTAAGAATTCATGGGAAGTGTTATGAAAGCAACGGCTACACTATTCATCATTCCCATCGCGTGAGAAAAAAACAGAGAAAGGTGGGTTGAAAACTGTGGCTACTATAGAATACCTCATAGGGATTTTGAAGTTTACACTTTCAATCACTTAAGCCCAAAGTGAAAATGGGAGGATCCCTTGTCGGATCGAGCCCAGTGTGGACCCAGAGTGGAAGAATAATGAAGAGCTTTGGAATCTTCTCAACCAGGGAGGCATTACTAATTTTATTGAGAAGATACGGTGGTCACAACCAAAGCATTTCCGTATAATTTGCAAAGGACTAGAAAGACCACAAAGTTGAATATGGCGGACAAAAAAATTTGATCAATGAAGAGTTAATCGCCGAAGCTACTGGCCTTGGAATGGATGGGTACCAATTTTTCAATAAAATGATTGACAGGCTGGCTGAGGAGAGGAAATTTGTGGAGGGCAATGAGAAACTAGTTTTTGTCACGGTAGGTTTGCAAGTCAACTCTATCCCTCCACCTTTTGACGAGGTCACCCGTATGATGGTGAGATACATCTCTTTAGAGGGGAGATTTTTCACAGTTCCCTTAAAACATCTTGTGTTCCTCAATCACTTCCGTAGAAATTACACGGTATGTTTCCCTAATTATTTGCTTAATTCTCTTGAGCACTCCATCTTGGAGTTCCAAAAACATGCTCGTGTGGTCCCTTTGCATCAAGGTCTCATTTTCTTGTTGCATAAACTGTGTCTTCTTAAGCTTCCTAGCATTCCAACCTCCCCCATCTCTGTTCCTTCTTTTCCCACCACCGCTGTCGATACCACTCCTCCTATCCCCATCACCACTACTACTACCCCTATGACTTCCTTCTCGGCTCCCCCTATCATCCCCCCACCTCTGCTCCCACCCCTTTCACCTCCACCTCGACCAGACCTATAACTAGATCTTCTAAAAGGCTGAACTTAGATACCCCTATTTTGGGGAACGTGCCTCAAGACTTGGAGGTTGATCATAATCTCCTTCACATTAGTAGCATGGGTTCTTAGGAGACACACACTGAGAGCTCCACTAAAAGGTTGGAAGCTTTATAAACTGACATGTTGCTACTAAAAGAAGAAGTCAAAAACTTGACTAAGCAGAAAGGTAAGAGGATGAAGAGGAGGCTGATATTAACAACAAACAGGTTGAAGATATCTACAAAAAAATTTACTCCCTGGACAACCGACTTGGAAAAACCAAGACTCACCATGATCATAATATGGCTATTTTTAGTGCAATCGAGGAGTTTATTGAGCAGCATGTCCGTTGCATCTCTAATCTCAACGGCATACCAGCAACTCTTTGGGGCACAAAAAGAAAGCAAACAAACCATTCAACAACTTGGATATTATTGACCCTACTCACATGATGGCATTGGCTATGTTCACCTCCTAGTAGACTATTAAATCTAGAATTTCCAAAGCCACCAAGAAGTAATTGTGGATCTGCGCTACTCTTGCTGACTTTTGTGTTTTTGTTGTTTTTGGCTGCTCTTCTGCAGTGTTCAAACTGGTTTGATGTTTTGGGGTAACTGCTCTTTGGTTACACTAGATTTTTATGTCTTATCTAGATCTTGATCCTTCTTATAATGTTTTTCATTCCTATTCTGGCTTCTAGGCCCTTTTTGTATACAAGGGTATAGTCCCTTTCAAAAAACTATTTACCAATAATAAAAAAACAAGCAATCAAAGATGTATGATGAAATTTCTCGATACTTCAACAAGATGTAATAAATGATACATCATGTGCCTTCCATTTAGGAAGGAAAATTATGACCTTTCCTCTTCTCTCTAATTCTTCTATAAATCTAAATTAGAAGTTCATTCCAAGGGGGTCCAACAAACCAAGTAGGTTCCAACAGTCGAGATAGGTTGGAAAGTTAGATATCTTAGGCAAGTGTAACTTTCAAGATTCCTCTCTCTTCTACGACTTATCCTAGTGTGTTGAGAAAATGTTCAAGTCTCCTCTTCAAGACTGTATGGAAAATATTGCCTCTTATGAATGTATGATGCATTGTGCACGTTATTGAAGCAATAAAAGTGTGTGTTTTGTGACTAATCTCGGTTCATTCATCCTTCTATACTTCTTTGTGCCTTTTCTCATGATTACAGGTACACACGTGTAAGTTCACGTTTCTATTACAGGTTCTTGGAGTTTTGTGCCTATGGAGTGGTAGAGTATTGCATGGAGTTGAGTTGTGGTGTCCATTCTCCCTTCTTGAGTTCATCATTCTTCACCTGGAAACTATCATATTGCTCTATTTGATCAATTTAACAAAGGGAACACATGTCTCTTAGTTTGTGGTATCATGTACCCTCTCTAAGTTGTAGTAGGTGAAGTTGACTGTGCTACACACACCCTCTTGATTAACCCTTCTTGAGTCTAGAAACACCCTTTATTTGGTGCATCACCATCCCTAGTATAGTTTCATTTCTATAAATATATTTCCATAAAACCCCATGAAGATGTTAACATAGGACTAAATAGCATTTTTATCACACTAGGAATACTACAACACTTAGTTTAGGAAGAGGAATTCAGCCTCCTCATAAGGTTCACCTCGATCCCAAGTCCCATAGCTTGAGAGGTGATCCAATATGTCCCAATCACACCAAATGTATTGTTCACATTTTGGCCATTAAGAGGGTGCAGTGATTTGGTGACAATAGTTTTTGGCATGCCCGGTGGGACAAAGAGTTGGTACTTCTCTTCTCACTTACACAAGTCAAAGTGCATGGCGACTCTATATCCCTGGATTCCAAATCTCAGTGTGTTAACTTATGTGAAGAGTTCAGACAAGAGCTTATTCAAAGAAAGGAAATTATCAGCATATCAAACTTTCCTTATCTCCTCTAAAGAGAAGACGAAGAGATGTTTCAACATCACCAATTGTAGCTCTACCTCGTAGGGGTCATTCAACTCCTCCATACGGAAGGTTCACTCCACCAAGGAACAATCAAACTTTTTCTACTATGGCACGAAATCAAGTTTTTCCCCTTTCAATGCAAGAAGTCCTCTTCTGTTGGCTCAATGTGACCCTATACCTATTACGGAACTCAAAAGTTTACCCTTTTACATAGGGGAAACTCACATTACTCCAATGGAACATATTCTTGATGTAGCCAACATTTGTGTTGTACATAATGTCATGGAGGACAATGTTGTGGTTAAACTTCTTGCTATCTCTTGTAAGGGAAAAACAATTCAATGGTTTCAAGGGTTAAGTGTTGGTAGCATAACCACTTTAGACAAATTAGGAGAAAAGCTCTATAAACAGTTTGAATATAAGAGTGATAATATTTCACTTTTGGAACAACTCACTACCATGAAGAGAGCTCCCCAAGAATACATGAGTGACTTCAACTTCCGATTCCATAGGACCTGGAATAGGATTTTGGAACTTGTAAAGCCTTCTGCACATAATGCATTCTTGTATTATTTGTGAGCCTTGAATAGTGATGTAGCAGTCTTGATCCATTCCATGGGAGGTGCTACATTACCTGATGCCTACGATGTTTCCATAAGAGCGGAAAATTCCTTGATTCAAGATGGAAAGATAGATCCATGACTACCAACGCCGTTGTCTCTGGATCTTATGAAAAATCAACCTATCATTTCTTCTATTCTAGTAGCCTCTAATCAACCATCTCAGTCTTCCCTTGCCTCATCAAATGATCTATTTGAAGCAAAGTCACTTCTACGAACATTTGGAAATGAGTTTGTTGAACTCAAGAGGCAACAATTTCAATACAATCATCCATATTAGCCACAAAATCAGCAATATCAAGCTAACTGTCCTCCTTTTCATGGGAACAATCAGCTACAAAATCAAGTTACAAATGTTAGACCTTTGTACTTTCGAACCCTCTTCTTTGCTAGTTCATCTAGAGCCATTATAGAATCGGCCCGCAACAATCTAGTCCAAGACTACGAATGGTGATACCCTTGTTCTCAACCCCACAATAAAAATCTTTGTCTAGTTCTTGGCCGTGCCCTTATGGTTCAAAGCTTATCTGCCCCTTCTGAGAAAATATAGAACACATCTACATAAGAAACAACAGATCAACCATAGGCACCTAAAGAAACCACTTTGCTAAATTGGCAAGTAGAAGATTTTTGCGGGTTGAATACAGATTCCTCATCAGTAGTGGAAAACACTCATTCCAAGAAGAGAGCAATGGAACCTCAAACTTCCAAAGCTGATCAAACATCCACTTCACAACCTCAAACACAAGCGGTGGTTGATAAAGATGTGGGAAAGAAACCACCGAAATACACATTAGCCAAGCCGTAAAGAAAAGATAGTTGATCGGGCATCATAGTACCCAATAAGAATTTTACAAAGGAGGATCCTAATGCTAAAAAAGTGTCAACAAAGTAGGAGTAATTCCCTTCAGCATAGTGGAATAGATGAAGAAAACCAACCTAAGTGTTACTATGTGGGATGTACTCTCAATTCCTTCTCAAAGAAACTTGTTGTAGGAATCTCGATCGGTTTTGGTAGAACCAACAGATCATCAATTCATGGAGAAACAATCGCTACTCGAGTTTTTGTTAACTGGAAGGGAAAATTATTCCTAAAGCAAACAAACCACCACCATTCTATATTTCCCTGATCATTAGAAACCACCTGGTGCATAATTGCATGATCAATTATGGTGCCAGTAGCTTAGTCATGCCCAAACAAATTACAGATGTACTAGGCATACAATATACGCCAATTGCAAGAGGAGTTGTTCAGCTAGATGGCATAGATGTTAAGACTATTAGAGTTATCAAAGGAATTCAACTTACCATCCATGCATGCCCAAGTTTTTCATTCACCCAAGATATATCAGTCATTAATCTCCCTCCTCTCTTTTCCATCTACCTATCATGAGATTTCACTGCCAAGATGGGCGGTTATCTATCGGCCGATTGGTCACATATGATTCTCAAGACTCAATACAGAACTAAAGAAAATATAATGGTAGAACCAATTTTCCACAATCATGTAGAATCCTACACTTTGCTAGTCCTATAAATGGGAATTACACCATCAAAGATCCGGAAGAAGAAGATGCTGATCATGAATGTAGACCACTCTCGTAGAAGAATTCCCGATATTGTGCTAGATGAAGTAAGTGGAGATCATTAGTATGATCCCTATGCTGATGTGTTGGCAGAAGAAGAAGCTGGTTTGCTACTTTTATAATAAATAGGATTGGGTACATACTGTATTCATGAAGAAGATACAATCATATCGCAACTCATCAAAACACCAAACAATTTTAAAGGACTATGGAAATTTTTCTTCAATGGCTCAAGAAGTAAGAATGGATCCGGTGTTGGTGTTATGTTGATATCTCAAGAGGGAGATAATTACTTCTCATGTTTTTAATTGCAGTTCAATTGCACTAACAATATTTCAATACGAGGCCCTCGTGTAAGGAATTCAACTAGCCCAAAAGAGGGATCAAAGCCCTTCTTGTTTTTGGAGACAAGTGAATTATTTGTCCATCAAGTGATGTCACACAAGACATCCAAGAATGATATCTTAAGATCATACAATAACCGAGTCTGGAACTTAATTGAAGATTTTGAAGCTTTTGGAATCCATGTAGTTCCTAGAAATTAGATTCAAGATGCTTTGATAGAATTTTTACAATTAGCTTGAAATACGACATACTCATTGATGTCATGAAAGAAGGAAATAAATTTTTCAAAATGGTGGTTTAAGCTATAGTCCATGATAATGTGAGTAGCTGGAAAGTGTTTGATAGTGACAAAGTGTCCTTTTCCTACAAGAAGAAGCAGAGTTTGCTGCAAGAAATTAGGATAAGTTACAAGATTCATATGGTGATAAAATTATACAATTGAAAATCAATAAACTACCAAAAGGATTAGTCACTATGGAATCCATTTTCAATTCAGATGATCAAGCCAAAAGAAAAAGTTATAACATCTTTGGTCAAAGAAGAGGATTTGGAGGAAGTCAAGGTAGCACATGAGAAGTTTCTGAAGATTGGAAAAGTGTGTACTTTCGAAGAGAGAATCTTTCATCAAACTTTGTCAAGAGTATCACGACATCTTTGTGTGGAGCTATAAAGACCTGTGTGGTTTTGATCTAGGTCTAGCACAACATACCATCAAACTGGATCCTAATGCCAAGCCATTTCGCTAGAAATAGAGGCCGATTAATCCCAAAATTGAGCCACTAATGAGAAAAGAGCTAACCAAACTCATCGAGGCCTGTATTATTTTCCCCATCAAGCACTCCTCTTGGGTAGCCAATCTGGTGCCCATAAGGAAGAAGAATAGAGAGATTCGGTTGTGCATAGATTTTAGGGATTTGAATCATGCATCATTGAAAGACCATTATCCTCTTCCATCAATGGAGCAGCCTTTAAACGGTGGCAGGAGCTCAAATATTTTCTTTTCTCGATGGATATTCGGGTTATAATCAACTCCTAGTCCAAGAATCCGACCAATTCAAAATGGCTTTCACTACCAAGTGAGGCACGTATGGCTACACCAAAATGCCATTCGGATTGTCCAATACTAAGGCTACTTTCTAAAGAGCCATGGATATGGCATTTAAAGGACTAATCAACAATATTATCTTGGTTTACCTGGATGACATAACTATATATTCTAAGCATGTAGATGATCACATTGCACATCTAAGGAATGTTTTCTGAAGGTGTAGAGAATTTTTGGTTTCACTTAATCCCAAGAAGTGTATTTTTATAGTCCATGAGGGAAATTTTTTGGGGCATGTTGTTTCGGTGGAAGGACTATCAATCGATCTAGCCAGATTCATTTAAATATGTACTTATCTCTTCCAAGTCTCGAAAGGGCCTTCAAATTTTTTTGGGAGCCATAAACTTCATGCAGAGATTCATCCCTCAATTTGCAACATTGTCTAAACCACTAATAGCCATCTTTGAAGGAAAAATGCCATTCTCATGGAAAAAGGAAGGATGAGAGAAATTTGAAGCTATCAAAACAATAATTTATCAAGCTCCTAGGCTAGTGAACCCCGGTTTGATAAAGAATTTATCCTTTATAATTTTGTAGGTCAAAAGAGAATTTCAGGGATCCTCTCCTAGAAAAATGATGATCTAATGGAGTAGCCAATTGCTTTCTTTATTCAATTCCTCAAAGACTACGAGCTCAAATACTCATTCGTTGAAAAAAAAGTCTTTACAGTTATTTGAGCTTTGAATAAATTCAAGCACATGTTTTCCAACAACAAAATTCATCTGATGGTGTCTCATCCAGTGTCAAGGAGTGTTTTTAACAAAGAGATGAATGAGAAGCATGTTGGATGGATCACGAAGGTGATGGAGTATGATGTATATATCAAGGTTACAAAACTTGTTAGAGGTAAAGGTTTATGTCAACAACTTGATGCAGATATGGACTCAAAGGGTGATGAGGATACAATGCTCCTAAACACTGATGAGAGTGATGATCAATTTGATTGGTTATCCAAAATGAAGAATTTCCTCTTCTCAGGAGTATATCCTATGAACATGGATAAAAACAAAAGATGGACTTTCCGTCTTCAATCTATTCCATATGTTTTGGTGGATAATGTTCTCTTTTGAAAGGATTTGAATGATGTCCTCCTTCGGTGCGTAAGACTGGAACAAGTGAGTAAGATATTGGAAGAATTTTATAATGGCCTATCCGAAGGAAATTACTCTACATGAACAATTGCTACCAAGATCATGCGGGCTGATTACTATTGGCTAGATTTGTTGAAAGATGCCCATATCTGGGTAAGGAGATGTAAAGAGTGTGCCTTTTTCACAGAAACCAAAAGATGAAATCTCTTCCACTACATCCAATTTGAGTGGATCAACCCTTTGTTCAATGGGGGTTGGACTTCATCAGAATGATTAACCCTCCATCCAATGGATGGACATAAATGGGTCCTTATTGCAATAGACTATTTTACTCAATGGACAGAGGTTGTAGCATTGAAAGAGAGAAATGAAAAGGAAGTTCTAGATTTTTTGGAAGGTATAATGACAAGGTTTGGTGTTCCTTTTACAGTCATTTCAGACAATGTGATGGCTTTTCTTGGTATGAAGTTGAGTGAATGGGCTGTTAAAAATGGGGTCTACCTCAAGAATTTGTCTAATTACTATCTACAAGGAAACGGATTAGCTGAGTCTAGTAATAAAAACCTCATAAGGATTATTAAGTGCATGATGGAAACTAATAAGAGGACTTGACATACCCAAATTTAAGACCTCCTTATGGGCAGATCGGATCACACCTAAAAGGGCCATAGGGAATTATCCTTTCATGATTGTATATGGAAGGGAAGAAAAAATTCCACTCTCCTTGGAGTTACCTTTTTTGGAGTTAGCTCATCAACTTGAAGTTATGGAGAGTGATCCTCTGATAGTAAGGTTTGTTGAACTCATGGAGTTAGAGGAAGTACGGAACAAGGCTATGAAGACTTTGGAGCAACATTAGGCTTAGGTTAAGAAATATTTTGACAAGAAGGCATCTAATAGGCATTTTTAAGAGGGAGATCTAGTCCTCAAATGGGATGAAGAAAGGACCAAGCCAGAATGCATGCCAAATTTGACGCTCTCTAAAGTGAACCATACATCGTCAAGAGTTGTAAAGAGGTGAATTCATTTTTATATCCAGCTCAATGGAGAAGAACTGCTCATTCATGTGAATGAGATACATCTCAAAGCTTGTTTTGGAGAAGCATTCCGCCCCATGTATAGTTTAGTTAGGTTTTTTGCCCCAAGTGTTTATGAACATTGTTGTTGTGTGTTGCTATTATTTTGCATTCTTTGTTGTTGTGGTTTTGTGTTGATCTTGCACATTGTTTCATCATTGGAATGTGTCAAGGAGAAAAAGGTCCAAAGTTTCAATGGGAGTTTCATGATCTACCTCATTTAAAAAGTTTTAGTGTTCCATGAATGTCAAGCATTCAATAGATTCAATATACTTCATGCATAGCATTCTAGGGAGGTCCAAGATCAACAATGCTCAAGGGGATTTTGAGATCTATCGTGAGGAACCAAATACATTTTGGGATTCCAATATTGAATCTATACCCAATGGATGACTTAAGGCTACTAGAATCATGCTTAGTAGGAAATCATCCCCTGAGAGGTCACCAAAAATGTAATCTAATTTTGTGCGCATAGAAAAATTGGACAACGGGGTCAGGTTGTGTTCGAAATAGAACGTTGGTCCTGATGGACCCACTTTAAGTCATCATTGAGATGAAATAAATAAAGTAATTAATTAATCTTGTTGGAGAGTTTTTTTGTGTCTCTATGGTCCTCAGGTTTCAAGGAGGATCAAGGAAATCCCAGGTTTTAATGTCAAGTGTGGAAACACCCAAAAGGATTTCCGAGACTAAAATTTCACCCAATATTACATAAGGAGAACCCACCGACATTGAATTGACCCAAGTTAAGCTCACTCAGTAAGGAGCTTATTCATTTGAGTTTAGTCCTGTTGAGCTCGGTTAAAGAGCTATGAAACAAAATGCTTAATAAGAAAGCTCGGATCATGACTCAAATATGGGTTTGATAAAAAAAAATTACTAAGGATCACTGAGACATTCAAGAAGGAGCTCGATAAGTCTTAAAAGAGTTAGCGAGTTAGCAATAAAGTGGCTCAATCCTGAGTTCGTAGCAGAGTTGATCGATGTCTAATTACATTGGGAGCTCGACTTGGGCTCATCGATGAACATGTCAGCAGCCATGCATTAAAATGAAGAACTGAACTAAGGTGAGTACGTGGATGGCTTAACAAGCCCACTAAGTAGAGCTTGATCTAGTTTGAGTTTTAGTATGAGGAGCTCATGAGCATGAAGTTGAGTTGGGGAGATCGGTGAGTCTTGGGGTTAATACATATTTTTGTAAAACCGTTAAGGCTCTGATCCACCGAGTCACAAGCTAATTTTAGGGGTTTGTGGGTTCTGAGGTTTGAATCACCAAGAATGTAGATTTTTGTGACAAATAAGCCATGCTTTGATGGTGAGATAATCCTTGGATTCCGAGACTTAAACTTCCAAAATGTGGGGATTGTGAGAAACATTTTCATGTGGAATTTTGGTGGTGGAAATCTAGCATGAGGAATCCACATCGGGGAGGTTCCGAGGAATCACGCCAACTCTGCAGAGAAATGGGGCCAAACTACCAAAGTGCGGGATTTTGGGGAATGAAAGCCATGCCAAGATTGACATGGAAAAATAGTGTTCGGGCTCCCAAGCCGAAATGTCCATCATGGGAAAACTGTTAAGGAAAAGGTGGAGTTGCTTCTCGATCTAACCAAGTCATGGGCCAACACATCTAGTGGATGCACGTAGAGCAACCATTGAGTTATTCTCGAGTGTCTTAGTTCATTAAATCCTCGACAATGTAGGGGATGGAGCGAGAAATGGTCATCCGATTAATGCAAGGGATCATGAAGAAAATGAACTTAGTTATTTTTGGTGAAAAGCCCGAGATCGAGACCAATGTGTAAATCACTCAAACAAGGAGTCGTCAAGGAAATCTAAAGAAGTGTGGCGAGAGGAGGTCACATGAAACTTGGCATCACGGTGGGAGTAGCTCGAAAGATGAAAGCTCGGCATAGAGCTAGAAGAAGAGTTGTGTCTTTGGACGTAGGTCGTGGCGGTGGGATCTTGCTCAATGTGTTCAAGAGACATCACTTGCATGGTGATCGAGGTAGATCAGGGAAGAGAATGTGACATGCTCGAGTTGGAGATGCATTCGTGATGAGTGAGCTCAGTGAGGCCTTTGACTCTAGAGGAGCTCACTCAGGTCATAGTGATGGTGCAGAATGGCGGTGAATCTCTCTAGCGAATGAGTGTGACAAGATCATGGTGGTGTATGGGAATGAGAAGAATCTCGAGTCAATCACAGAGCTTAGCTTGATGGAGGAGCTCGATTCTACATGGAGCTCAGTTATAGATTGGATGGAAAGTCATTTTAGGTTTAACATGGAAATGACTAAGAAGCTTGTGATGGTGAGGAGATTCAGCCTGAGTAAGACGATCACATAGATCCTTTCAAGTTTTGGAATACCGAGCTCTAAGCCGTATAATGATCTGGCGTGTATGATAGTGGCTCGGTTGGTGTGATGAAGAATCAAGCTCATTGGTTTGGAACTTGGCGGTGAGCATTAGAAGGTGATGAGAAGACAAGATATGGCTCTGTGCATAGAAAATTAACGAGAAGGCTTCTGAAGGGCTCGGTGGTAGAAGCATTTCCAACTTATAGATCCAAGTCATGAATATTTAAAAGGAATAGATGTGGTGATAGCTCCATGCTCAATTAATTAATGCATTCATTAAGCTCGGCGCAACAAGTAAATTTTGGGTTTTTTTTTAAAAGGATGAAAAGAAGATGCTTCACTTGGTTCTAAATACATAATTTAGAACTCACAAATCAAAGCAACCATTCTTATAACTAAATACATAATAACTCATAAAGAAACCATTCTTATAACAGATAACCATATGCAGCTGTAATGACTCGGAGTACCTCCGATCTATTCATTCCATGACTCGGTAATCTACCGATCTATTCATGTGTATTAAGAGTTAGCATTTTTATTTAACACATCCCTCTTGCGGCTCTCTTCCCTAATCTGGGATTCAGAATGCTCTGTCTAAGGAACCTATCTGAATAATTGTTACCATTATTCATCGGCATCTCATCCCTTAGACTAGGTGACTTAGGACAACGCAATCAGCAGCTTGCGATACTTTGGCCAAAGATTTGAAACATAATGCTTATGTCTCGTATTCCTTGACGGCATACTCATCAATCTGGAATACGTCCTTCACCCCATTCCTATGTTATGTAGAATGTCTTATACTGACTTACATCGCCTCTCTCTATCCCAAGTTATTCACTCGAAAACGGATTAGTAAGGTGACAACGTTATATGGATGCTCCCGAGGACTAGGGATACGCTGACATACTAGGTCAACCCTAGTTAAACCAGTGTGTCAAGATACCCCGAGTCTCCTAGGCAGCCTTATAACGTGACCACATTCCTAATCAGTCCCAGAGTAACTTGTTCGAGTTTAAGGTGTAAATCTTAATGATCAATGCAAAGGGTGTCGTCATAAGTCACCTGCATTGTTGTATCTTCGAGAAGATCCTAATCTTCTCGAAGGTACAACCCTGCAGTTGACTTGTGCCATCAACCTTTAAATCCACCTCGAAAAGATCTACTTATTAATAAGTGTTACGCACGTTGAGTTTAAATTATACTAAAAGACGTTCCCCTAAGGTTAGCCTTTCCCGATCCCTGGGTTCCTCACCTTAGAATGACCTTTCTTAATAAAACCCAATACACAAGAGAAGTTATTAAGACTAGAGGTCCCATCAAGGAGTTCATAGAATATACATAATTCTATATCAACGAAATTGGACAATTACTCTCATCCTTCACATGAGATTGCTAACCAAACCCTTTTTAGGTTTATATCAGTTCTCATAACTGAATTTATATCTTACTTATTAATATCGAGATATAGTGATTAAGAATCCAATTAAACGTTGTCTTGACTTAGGTCAAGACTAGGAAGTAATAATTTATTCAGCTTGTTTAACTTCCTGCTCAATGTTTATTTTAACCCTAGCTTCCAGAAAGACAGTGATCTAAATTCCAATTTTAGCTTTAGATAGAACATACTAGAACTACTAAACAATCATAAGTATTCAGTCACTTATTCTTGCAAGCTTACATTGATAATCACAAAAGTCTCCAAATTATACAATAATAACAATGCTCTCAAGATCTTTGAACCGAAGAAGGTCAAACTATCAAGATAAGAATACAAACACATAAGTAACAAATATCTCTCTTTATTCCCTTCAGGCTAATCAAATACATTTTATGCATTCAGCATACTTGATACAATATTTCAACAGAAAAAGAACATCTTTCCTCATATAGTACATTTAGAGAATCAAGCTGTAATTCATCATAAAACCAAATTAAACAATCTGAACATCCTATCAGATCTGCGTGCTTTTACCACTTACGGCAACCATCTGCAAAAATTGTCAACATGGGTCAGTTCGATGAACTGAGCATGATAAGCACTAACTCTTAAAACAATTGCAATCCACCAACTGTTTTCATTAAACAACCTATTTAAATGAGATCATTTCACCAAACAAGTAAACATATTTCAGACTATGCTTTTGTAATACAAACATGACTATAAACGCGTAACTCATATTATCGTTACTGAATAGTCCTAAATACTTTTCAAATATTTCATCAAAATATTAGAAATCAAGAAGAACGAAAGTATCCCAAACAACTATCCATCCGAATTCCAAGGACAACAAACATCAGACAGATCATTACATTCAACATAGTAAAATGAATATCATAACAAATCATGATTCCATCAAGATGTTAAAACAGTTCCAATGGTTAGTTAAAAATATAACAACATATACTTTACAACAGAAGAGAAAGAAAACGAGTCATTCCTATTTCCCTTCCAACAAGCTCATGACTGTACCATCCCCTCGAAAGTAAAGCATTCACCTTATACGCATACGAATAAGTCAGACGAGCCACAAGAAGAACCACAGTTTTGTTAAAGTTTAAATATAACAAACTCCTGTAGCTTACTAGCAGTACAGTAGCTCTCACGCCAAAACAGTGATGAATATCTATCAAATAGACTCCACATAACCTTCCATACGAAGCGACAAACAAGAAGATATTCAATGCCATCACCTGTCGAGGTGCAGTCGACAGCTCCTTAGTTCAGTCAAGCTCAAGACTAGATATTCATGCTAACAGAAGACGTAATCATGTTCAAACACAAGAACAATCCCACTGAGTCGAAACTCACATCAACATTCAGTTCAATTTAATCCCTACTAAAACACAAAGGGACAAAAATCAGAATCGAACCAACATACAACATAACATGGGCTCGATCAAAGATGCCAAATTCAACCAATACTTAAATTAAAGGTTTCATTTGAAGTTGAATTCGTATGTCAACAAATCAAGAATACCAAAAGTACTCACAGCAAGAACTCCTACAGATGTTACAACATAAATTACTTTTCAGTGTCTCCACCAAAGTTGATAACATTTAGTATTCATAATAACAACAACATTCATAACCCAGCTTTGAATGAAATTAAAAATACTAGATACCTGTCAAGGACTCTCACTGAGTCAGTATCGACCGAAATCATAACAGGACTTACACAGAAGTAGAAACACCAGTCACATATCAAGGATTCCAACCATGTGGTACTCTTCAAATAAACTTCTACAGAAGTAGAAAGATACATGATACATATCAATCCAAAAATTCCAATCAAACAATATCATACCGTGTTCACATCTGAACTCCTTCAGAAGTAGAAACGTATGGCATTCACGACTAACTTCTACAGAAGCCCAAATACAAGATATATATATATATATATATATATATATATATATATTAAGGGTTCCAACAGAGCGAATAGCAATAAGTGTTCATATCCAGGCTTATACAGAAGCAGAAACACTGGTTTCCTATCAAGGACTTCAACTGAATCCAAACAACAGTATTCGTTTTAAGCTTAAGCAGAAGACAAAATATAAAAAGTACACCAACTGAGTCTGTACCAAGAAATTCTTTGCTAAGCGAAAGTATTCATATTAAGACAACTGAAGTCGTATTACCAATTACCCCTCCAGGACTCCGACTGAATCAAACTACCAGTATTCACATATATGACTTCTACAGAAGACCATAATATACGAACCATTCCAAGAACTCCACAGAGTCATTTTGTGTATAAACAAATATATTGCAAACTATCAACGGGTTATATCCCATAATTGCAACACAAGGGGGGAATAACTTCTACAAAGTCGCATTCGAATACAATAACACAGCGAGTTATCCAAACAGAAGTAACTTAAGTATTATAGCAAGATCCAACAAGATTCAGCAACCATAACACATATTACTCATGACAAAACTTTTAGAGAAGTCGTATATACTGTACACTCAAGAAATCCAAACAACAGTATTCGTTTTAACAAGAGAAAACAACGAGGTAAAGACCTAAGTCCGAATCAGACAAGAAAACAATTCTTAAACTCCTACAGAGCCAAATTCATATATTTTCCTTGCAACATTTCTTCAAAATCCAACCGGAATGCAAAACACAGCAAGGTAATACATCCGTTCGAAACAAAATGCACACCCATCAAGGGTTTACTCGAAAAATCGAGCCGGTTAAGAAAATACAACAACTAAATCACACAAGGCTATCATAAAAACCAACTGAACCCGAAAATCATTTGAACAGAGTTGTTCTAATGAAATCATTTGAAAGAAAGCAAGATCTTTAAAAGTTAGAGCCTAACATGCCTGGTTATTTGCTTAAAAATCCGAAGAAGACCACTGAAAGAGCTCGTGCCTTCTCCTCTTTTTCCACGTTAGATTCAACAACAATAACTTGTTATTTCCATGCCTTATAAACTTTCCTTGATAGAGAAAAGAGCGAGTTACACTCATTTTTTCCATGCAACACCAAGTAGACTGGTGCGAAGAACCAGTGATCAGACAGGGAAAACCGGAGCGCATGAAAAACCAAACAAACTACCAGTTTTCCATTTTGCATGCCTTCCCGTGAAACCCGAGCTCGAAGACCGAGTTCATTAATTGCATTTACTCCAAATTTCCCGCTCAATCTCCATTGCCACCGACCGCCATAGTTGGCGATGGACAAATGAAATTCAAAGACCATATCTAACTTTGGCGACTCTGCCACGTCGGCTCTTGCTAGCCATTTAAACTTCTACCAAATTACCTATCCTTCATGCTTATCCATCTATTTAATGCCATAGAAACTACCGCCCATGGCTCGCACCCTTTCATAGGTCCCCTTTCTTCCTTGTTCATTAGTTAGGTTAGTAACATAGGTTAGGATTTAAGATGCAACTTAGTCTAACCTCCATAGCACAAAGTTACTAACTTAGAACATTTAGCTTATAGCTTAGGCCTAGGTTAGATTAACACTAATCTAACCCATAGATCATAGTTTAGTTTTAGGTTACTAACCTTAATAAATCCAGTTTAGGTCTAACATTTCAAATGCTCAGAAAAAGAACCTACAAACATACATTCACGAACAGGATTCACTCCTGCACTGCCAATAGGCTAGTGGAATAAATGTATCTAAATTTATTACCTGGCCCACGATCAAGACCTTCCTGATATTACGATATCGGGAACCAATTCATTTAACACGATCAGCCTGAGTTAGACTCCGAATAGCTTATTCAACGCATTCAGACCTTGCAACCTGCGTAAGGTCTATAATTTTAGTTCATCCCGAATAAACTTAAAGCATCACTTGGATCAATGCCACTGATCCAAGGCTGGGTCTTATAGATGGATAACTCCATAATTCATTCCGAGATCAGATTAAACTCAGGTGTAAAATGAAAGAAATAAAAGAGTCCAATCATATTCCGACTCAGTCAAAGATCTGCAATTTCAAAGAAGATACAGTCCATATCAAGCATGACTTCACAATCAAAGGAACACATCCTTTTACAAAAGAAATCACATATCAACACTTGAATGCTCAGGAGGAAGTAACAACAGTTCAGGGTGTTACATGCTTCCCTCCTAAAAGATTCATCATCCCGATGATTACATATTCGATTAACCTTCAGGTCAACCAATTTATTAGTTCACAAAACAATGCGACTATTTTCCAACTTAAATAGTTCCAGAAATCAATGTCACAACACATTTTATTCAACCTGAATAATGTTTGCCTCCATCTGGCTTTCATATAAACTTGAAAAAGATAAGTTCATAAAAGAAATGTTTTGTCAACAGATTTCATTCTGTTGAAAAAGAAAAGGAAAAGCAATTTTCATCTCTTCCAGATTTTCCCAAGTTGCACTTTCTTCATTAAACTGGTCCCACTGACCTTACATTGCTGTATTTCATGATTTCTCAAATGCAATTGGTGAGTTTCCAGCACTCGTGTGGGTTTAACCACGATTATTCCTGGGTCTTGGACCTGCAAGGAATTCCAATTTAAAACATGTGACAGATCTGAAACGTATTTCTTAAGCAAAGAAATATGGAAAACATCATGCATGCGAGATAAAGCAGGTGGTAATGCTAAACGATAAGCTACAGGATTGATTATTTCGACAATTTCGAAAGGTCCCACGAAACGAGGTGACAACTTGGCAGCCTTGCCAAAAGTTATAGAACTCTTTCTGGGTTTAACACGAAGAAAAACCTTCTCACCAAGCTCAAACCTTCGATCAACCCGCTTAAGGTCAGCATAGCTCTTCTGCCTATCCGCTGCTTCCTTTAATCGTTCACGAATCAACTTAACTTGTTGTTCCATTTCTGTGAGAATCTCTGGTCCAATTACCACTCTATCCTCAACACTATCCCAGCTAATAGGAGTTCTGCACTTTCTTCCATAAAGTGCTTCAAATGGTGCCATTTTAAGAGATGAATGATAAGTGTTGTTGTATGCGAATTCAACTAATGGAAGATACTCTTCCCATTTATACTGTTGATCCATGCAATACATTCGCAACATGTCTTCCAACACTTGATTTACCCTCTCAGTTTGTCCATCCGTTTCCGGATGATATGCAAAACTGAAGTTTAGTTTCGTTCCAAGAGCTGTATTAAGCGTTTGCCAAAATCTTGACGTCATTCTTGGATCCCTGTCAGATATAATCAATTTTGGTACACCATGCAATCTGAAAATTTCATGTACGAATCTTTTGGCCAGCACTGGTGAATCATCCTTTAGATTTCCAACTGATGAAATGAGCTACCTTAGTCAGTTTATCTACAACTACCAGGATAACATCATGTTTATTCCTGGACATGGGTAATCCTTGTACAAAGTCCATGGTTATTACTTGCCATTTGTACTGCGGTATGCTATGAGGATATAACAGTCCAGCAGGGTGCATATGTTCTGCCTTAACCCGCTGACACTCCAAACAATGAGTCACAAAATTAATGACATCCTTTTTCATACCTTTCCAAAAGTATTGTTGTTTCAGATCAGCAAGCATTTTTGTGATACCCGGGTGTCCAGAGAAAGGTGAATTATGAAATTCAACTAACAACTTCTTCCTCAAATCATTCAGCATAGGTACATATACCCTGTTTTCATAACGCAAGATTCCTTCATTATCAAAATGAAAACCTTTATACCTTTCATCATTAGGTTCTGCAGCAAGCGCTGCTTTTACTTGCTGAAAGTAAATATCTGATTCTGAGGCACTTTTTACCTCATCCTTAAACTGAGTTCTTAATGTTATAAGAGCAGAAATGTGCCTCCTACGACTTAGAGCATCTGCTACTCTATTCTCCTTCCCTTTGATATAGCTAATATCAAAATCATATTGTGATAAAAATTCTAACCACCTTCTCTGTCTGGCATTAAGATTAGGCTGAGTGAAAATATATTTCAGTCCTAAGTGATCAGTTTTCAACTCAAAAGGTTTCCCAAGTAAATAGTGTCTCCAGACTTGAAGTGCATGAACAATGGCAGCAAGCTCCAAATCATGAGGAGCATAATTCAGCTCATGTAACTTAAGTTTTCTACTTTCATATGCTATGACTTGTTCACTTTGTAACAAAACACCTCCAAGACCTTCCCTGAAGCATCCGTTACAACAAAGAAAGCTCCCATTAGGTCTCTGCACAACTAATATAGGTGCGGAAGTCAACTGGCTTTTCAGACTTTTGAAATCCACTTCGCACTTATCATTCCAAATAAATTTCTTATCCTTCTTCTGCAATGAAGTTATTGGTGTAACCACTTTAGAAAAATCCTTAACAAATTTTCTATAGTAACCAGCAAGACCCATGAAGCTTCTTACTTCATGCACATTCTTTGGTGTAGGCCACTCAGTTATTGCCACTATTTTTGAAGGATCTACAGCAATTCCTTCTTTGCTAATGACATGACCCAAATAGTGAACTTCTGAATCAAAGAAAGAACATTTGGATAACTTACCATACAACTTTCTTTTTCTCAAAATTCCCAAAACTATCTTCAAATGCTCATTGTGCTCCTCAACGCTTTTAGAATAAATGAGAATATCATCCAAGAATACAAGTACAAACTTGTCCAAATATTCTTGAAAAATATTGTTCATTAAGTTCATAAAGGCTGCAGGTGCATTAGTTAATCCAAAGGGTAGAACCGTGAATTCATAATGTCCGTACCTTGTTCGAAAGTTGTTTTATGAATATCTTCTTCTCTAATCCTTAACTGATGATAACTAGATCAAGATCTATCTTAGAATAAACCACTACCCCATGCATCTGATCAAATAAATCGTCGATCCTTGGAAGTGGATATCTGTTCTTGATTGTTGCTTTGTTCAACATCCGATAATCAATACACAGCCTAAGTGTTCCATCCTTCTTTTTCACAAATATTACAGGCTCCCCAAGGTGAAACACTTGGTCTAATCAAACCTTTAGACAAAAGTTCTTGCAATTGTGCCTTAAGCTCTACTAACTCGTAGTAGTCATCATCCGATACGGTGCTTTGGAAATAGGTTCTGTTCCTGGTTTGATTTCGATGGTGAAGTCAAATTCCCTCTTGGGTGGTAACCCTGGTAATTCCTCAGGAAAAACATCCCTAAAACTTTGTAGCAGAGGAAATCGTTTCATGTAATCACCATCTTCTTCTGAAAATTCAGATATCTTTACTGCATAAAGGGTACATCCTTTGTTTTTAGCCTTTTTAAGCTGCATAGCTGACAGTTTTCTAACTGAAATTTCCCGTTTCACACCTTGAATCTCTGTTGTTTCCAGCTGATCATCTAAACATTTTATGTTCTTTTCATAGCAGATCTACCTTTGCTTTATGGTCAGCTAACCAATTGACACCGATGACAATGTCATACGATCCCAAAGGTGTAACATAGAGGTCAACTTCCGTGGAGAAATTAGGTAAGTCAAGGACTGCCCCAAAAAGACACATACTCACTGTATGAACAGAGTTATTACCATACTATACAGTCCAAGATTTATCCATTTTTCCATCTTTTCTCTTAAGTTTAGAAGCAAGTTTATTAGAAATGAAACATTCAGTAGCTCCTGTATCAAAAAGAATAGTGACAGGTATGCCAAATAACTTACCCGGAACTTCTATAGGTGTCACTTGCTTTTCAGCTTGCTTGTCTCACATCACGCAAAGATGTATCTTATGCTCATTGATTACGATCATCCTTCTTCAAAGGGCACTCGATTTGTAGTGGTCTTTGCCACAATTGTAGCAGCCTCCTACAGGTCCCTTTTTAGGCTCAAAATTTCCTCCAGCCTTGTAATTGTCACGTTGTCCTCCATAGGGCTTCTGCCCATTGTTATAATTTTTGGCAAAATTATCCCTTACATTTCCAGCAGGCTTATTTGCTACTGCTTTCTTACTGTTATCCCCTGGAAACTTACTTTTGTTTCCAAACTTTTTCCATGGTCCCTTTTTGGGTGCAAGAGAGGTTGAAGAAGGGTTTGCAGTCTTCTTCCGCACTTCCTCCTTATGAGCAGAAATAGCCTTTAATTTCTGTTCTTGTCTTATGGCCTTTTCAACAACTCCTTCCATAGTGGTTGGACTATGAACATCGACCTCTCCCCCTATCACGGGATTCAATCCCATGATGAATTTCCGTATTCTGAACTTCTCGTCAGTTTGATACTGCGGTACATACTTGAGGAGTTTTGTAAACCGCTCCCAAGTATTCGATTCTACCATTAGCTTCCCTTGAGCTAAGTTCTAGAATTCTGTCATTTTCTGATCATAGAAAAGTTGTGGCAGCCAACGTTGCCTAAAATAGCCTTTAAATTGATCCCAAGTAACGTTGGTCTCATCAATATTTAGCTCACTTTTTACTATCCCACCACGAAGATGCTTCGTGGGAAAGCTGATAGGCTCCCCAAATAGCTTTGGTTTCCTCTGAGAAGTTTCTTATTGCAAAGTACTTCTCCATTTCGCTGAGCCAGTTCTCAGCTCCATCTCCTAATGTGGTGCCATCATACTTAGGTGGACTTATCCTTTTTATATCATTAGTGAGTTCTGCTGCCAACCTGGCCTTTTTGTTTTCTGGTTGGACAGGTGCATTCCCAGCATTAACATCAACACCCATATCGGGGTTGTCCTCAGGAGGTTGCTGATTGTTATTACCAGCTTCTTCATCCTCCTCATTTCCCATCACCTGCTGTTCAAGTACAACTAAATGATCTCTTGTGTCCAACAGGGCAGCAAGGATCTCATCAAGTTTTTGGGTTGTTGCCACCCCTCCTTCAGGTGGAGCATTATTCGCAACGTTCCCTCTTGTTCTAACCATTTTCTTCACATAAGAAAATTCAGGTTTTCATCAGATTATGGACATAATAGGTCCAAGAGCTGCAACCTTCAGCTCTGATACCAAGATGTAACATCCTCATTTTATACATTAGAACAAGTAAATTTTTTTTTTTTAAATGCTTCCTGGTTCTAAATACATAATTTAGAACTCACAAATCAAAGCAACCATTCTTATAACAGATAACCATATGCAGCTGTAATGACTCGGAGTACCTCCGATCTATTCATTCCATGACTCGGTAATCTACCGATCTATTCATGTGTATTAAGAGTTAGCGTTTTTATTTAACACATCCCTCTTGCGGCTCTCTTCCCTAATCTGGGATTCAGAATGCTCTGTCTAAGGAACCTATCTGAATAATTGTTACCATTATTCATCGGCATCTCATCCCTTAGACTAGGTGACTTAGGACAACGCAATCAGCAGCTTGCGATACTTTGGCCAAAGATTTGAAACATAATGCTTATGTCTCGTATTCCTTGATGGCATACTCATCAATCTGGAATACGTCCTTCACCCCATTCCTATGTTATGTAGAATGTCTTATACTAACTTCTGTCAGTCTCTCCTATCCCAAGTTATTCACTCGAAACAGATTAGTAAGGTGACAACGTTATATGGATGCTCCCGAGGACTAGGGATACGCTGACATACTGGGTCAACCCTAGTTAAACCAGTGTGTCAAGATACCCCGAGTCTCCTAGGCAGCCTTATAACGTGACCACATTCCTAATCAGTCCCAGAGTAACTTGTTCGAGTTTAAGGTGTAAATCTTAATGATCAATGCAAAGGGTGTCGTCATAAGTCACCTGCATTGTTGTATCTTCGAGAAGATCCTAATCTTCTCGAAGGTACAACCCTGCAGTTGACTTGTGCCATCAACCTTTAAATCCGCCTCGAAAAGATCTACTTATTAATAAGTGTTACGCACGTTGAGTTTAAATTATACTAAAAGACGTTCCCCTAAGGTTAGCCTTTCCCGATCCCTGGGTTCCTCACCTTAGAATGACCTTTCTTAATAAAACCCAATACACAAGAGAAGTTATTAAGACTAGAGGTCCCATCAAGGAGTTCATAGAATATACATAATTCTATATCAACGAAATTGGACAATTACTCTCATCCTTCACATGAGATTGCTAACCAAACCCTTTTAGGTTTATATCAGTTCTTCTCATAACGAATTTATATCTTACTTATTAATATCGAGATATAGTGATTAAGAATCCAATTAAATGTTGTCTTGACTTAGGTCAAGACTAGGAAGTAATAATTTATTCAGCTTTGTTTAACTTCCCGCTCAGGTTTTTTTTAACCCTTGCTTCCAAAAAGACAGTGATCTAAATTCCAATTTTAGCTTTAGATAGAACATACTAGAACTACTAAACAATCATAAGTATTCAGTCACTTATTCTTGCAAGCTTACATTGATAATCACAAAAGTCTCCAAATTATACAATAATAACAATGCTCTCAAGATCTTTGAACCGAAGAAGGTCAAACTATCAAGATAAGAATACAAACACATAAGTAACAAATATCTCTCTTTATTCCCTTCAGGCTAATCAAATACATTTTATGCTTCAAAGATACTTGATACAATATTTCAACAGAAAAAGAACATCTTTCCTCATATAGTACATTTAGAGAATCAAGTTGTAATTCATCATAAAACCAAATTAAACAATCTGAACATCCTATCAGATCTGCGTGCTTTTACCACTTACGGCAACCATCTGCAAAAATTGTCAACATGGGTCGCCTTCGATGAACCGAGCATGATGATAAGCACTAACTCTTAAAACAATTGCAATCCACCAACTGTTTTCATTAAACAACCTGTTTAAATGAGATCATTTCACCAAACAAGTAAACATATTTCAGACTATGCTTTTGTAATACAAACATGACTATAAACGCGTAACTCATATTATCGTTACTGAATAGTCCTAAATACTTTTCAAATATTTCATCAAAATATTAGAAATCAAGAAGAACGAAAGTATCCCAAACAACTATCCATCTGAATTCCAAGGACAACAAACATCAGACAGATCATTACATTCAACATAGTAAAATGAATATCATAACAAATCATGATTCCATCAAGATGTTAAAACAGTTCCAATGGTTAGTTAAAAATATAACAACATATACTTTACAACAGAAGAGAAAGAAAACGAGTCATTCCTATTTCCTTCCAACAAGCTCATGATTGCATGATGTCCATCCCATCGAAAGTAAAGCATTCACCTTATACACATACAATAAGTCAGACGAGCCACAAGAAGAACCACAGTTTTGTTAAAGTTTAAATATAACAAACTCCTGTAGCTTACTAGCAGTACAGTAGCTCTCACGCCAAAACAGTGATGAATATCTATCAAATAGACTCCACATAACCTTCCATACGAAGCGACAAACAAGAAGATATTCAATGCCATCGCCTGTCGAGGTGCAGTCGATAGCTCCTTAGTTCAGTCAAGCTCAAGACTAGATATTCATGCTAACAGAAGACGTAATCATGTTCAAACACAAGAACAATCCCACTGAGTCGAAACTCACATCAACATTCAGTTCAATTTAATCCCTACTAAAACACAGCAAGGACAAAAATCGAGAATCGAACCAACATACAACATAACATGGGCTCGAACAGTGCCAAATTCAACCAATACTTAAATTAAAGGTTTCATTTGAAGTTGAATTCGTATGTCAACAAATCAAGAATACCAAAAGTACTCACAGCAAGAACTCCTACAGATGTTACAACATAAATTACTTTTCAGTGTCTCCACCAAAGTTGATAACATTTAGTATTCATAATAACAACAACATTCATAACCCAGCTTTGAATGAAATTAAAAATACTAGATACCTGTCAAGGACTCTCACTGAGTCAGTATCGACCGAAATCATAACAGGACTTACACAGAAGTAGAAACACCAGTCACATATCAAGGATTCCAACCATGTGGTACTCTTCAAATAAACTTCTACAGAAGTAGAAAGATACATGATACATATCAATCCAAAAATTCCAATCAAACAATATCATACCGTGTTCACATCTGAACTCCTTCAGAAGTAGAAATGTATGGCATTCACGACTAACTTCTACAGAAGCCCAAATACAAGATATATATATATATATATATATATATATAAAGGGTTTCAAAAGAGCGAATAGCAATAAGTGTTTATATCCGTTTATACGAAGCGAACACTTGGTTTCCTATCAAGGACTTCAACCGAATCCAAACAACAAAAGTATTCTTTTAAGCTTAAGCAAGACAAAATATAAAAAGTACACCAACCGAGTCTGCATACAGAAATTCTTTGCTAAGCAAAAGTATTCATATTAAGACAACTAAAGTCGTATTACCAATTACCCTCCAGACTCCTACTAAATCAAACTACCAGTATTCACATATATGACTTCTACAGAAGACCATAATATACGAACCATTCCAAGAACTCCACAGAGTCATTTTGTGTATAAACAAATATATTGCAAACTATCAACGGGTTATATCCCATAATTGCAACACAAGGGGGGAAATAACTTCTACAAAGTCGCATTCGAATACAATAACACAACGAGTTATCCAAACAGAAGTAACTTAAGTATTATAGCAAGATCCAACAAGATTCAGCAACCATAACACATATTACTCACGACAAAACTTTTAGAGAAGTCGTATATACTGTACACTCAAGAAATCCAAACAACAGTATTCATTTTAACAAGAGAAAACAGCGAGGTAAAGACCTAAGTCCGAATCAGATAAGAAAACAATTATTAAACTCCTATAGAGCCAAATTCATATATTTTCCTTACAACATTTCTTCAAAATCCAACCGGAATGCAAAACACAACAAGGTAATACATCCATTCGAAACAAAATGCACACCCATCAAGGGTTTACTCGAAAAATCGAGCCGGTTAAGAAAATACAACAACTAAATCACACAAGGCTATCATAAAAACCAATCAACCCGAAAATCATTTGAACAGAGTTTGTCTAATGAAATCATTTGAAAGAAAGCAAGATCTTTAAAAGTTAGAGCCTAACATGCCTATTTATTTGCTTAAAAAATCCGAAGAAGACCACTGAAAGAGCTCGTGCCTTCTCCTCTTTTTCCACGTTAGATTCAACAACAATAACTTGTTATTTCCATGCCTTATAAACTTTCCTTGACAGAGAAAAGAGCGAGTTACACTCATTTTTTCCATGCAACACCAAGTAGACTGGTGCGAAGAACCAGTGATCAGACAGAGGGAAAACCGGAGCGCATGAAAAACCAAACAAACTACCAGTTTTCCATTTTGCATGCCTTCCCGTGAAACCCGAGCTCGAAGACCGAGTTCATTAATTGCATTTACTCCAAATTTCCCGCTCAATCTCCATTGCCACCGACCGCCATAGTTGGCGATGGACAAATGAAATTCAAAGACCATATCTAACTTTGGCGACTCTGCCACGTCGGCTCTTGCTAGCCGTTTAAACTTCTACCAAATTACCTGTCCTTCATGCTTATCCATCTATTTAATGCCATAGAAACTGCCGCCCATGGCTCACACCCTTTCATAGGTCCCCTTTCTTCCTTGTTCATTAGTTAGGTTAGTAACATAGGTTAGGATTTAAGATGCAACTTAGTCTAACCTCCATAGCACAAAGTTACTAACTTAGAACATTTAGCTTATAGCTTAGGCCTAGGTTAGATTAACACTAATCTAACCCATAGATCATAGTTTAGTTTTAGGTTACTAACCTTAATAAATCCAGTTTAGGTCTAACATTTCAAATGCTCAGAAAAATAACCTACAAACATACATTCACGAATAGGATTCACTCCTGCACTGCCAATAGGCTAGTGGAATAAATGTATCTGAATTTATTACCTGGCCCACGATCAAGACCTTCCTGATATTACGATATCGGGAACCAATTCATTTAACATGATCAGCCTGAGTTAGACTCTAGAATAGTTTATTCAACGCATTCAGACCTTACAACCTCGTGTAAGGTCTATAATTTTAGTTCATCCCGAATAAACTTAAAGCATTACTTGGATCAATGCCACCGATCCAAGGCTGGGTCTTATAGATGGATAAATCCACAATTCATTCCAAGATCAGATTAAACTCAGGTGTAAAATGAAAGAAATAAAAGAGTCCAATCATATTCCGACTACCAAAGATCTGCAAAGAAGATCAAATCCATATCAAGCATGACTTCACAATCAAAGGAACACATCCTTTTACAAAAGAAATCACATATCAACACTTGAATGCTCGGGAGGAAGTAACAATAGTTCGGGTGTTACAACCACGGAGTTGGGCCATTTTTGGCTTACTCCCTTTCACTACAAATCAATTCAAAAAGGGTCCCACCATTAATATTTTTAATATTAATTTTAATTAAATTAATATTTTTTTTTAATATTTTAATAATAATATTTATTATTATTATTTAAATATTTTATTTTAATATTATCATAATTAATTAAGAAGACTATGACAACGAGCAATAATAATAGTGGTGTTATTGGGCCATTTTTGGCTTACTCCCTACTTCAATTCAAAAAGGGTCCCACCATTAAATATTAATTTTAATTAAATTAATATTTTTTTAATATTTTAATAATAATATTTATTATTATTATTTAAAATGTAATAAATGATACATCATGTGCCTTCCATTTAGGAAGGAAAATTATGACCTTTCCTCTTCTCTCTCAATTATTCTATAAATGTAAATTGGAAGTTCATTCCAAAGGGGTCCAACAAAACAAGTAGGTTCTAACAGGTTAGATAGGTTGGAAAGTTAGACATATTAGGAAAGTGTAATTTTTAAGAGCCCTCTCTCTTCGCAAGTTGTCCTTATGTGTTGAGAGAACTTTCAAGCCTCCTCTTCAAGACTAACGGAAACTATTGCCTCTTTTGAATGCATGATGCATTATGCACGTTATTTAACCAATTAAAGTGATCTCGATCCTTTCATCCTTCTATACTTCTTTGTGCCTTTTCTCATGCTTCGCAGTACACTGTGCAAGTTCACTTTCTTTTACAGTTCTTGGAGTTATGTGCTTATCGAGTGGTGGAGTATTGCATGCAGCTTGACTTGTGGTGTCCATTCACCCTTCTTCACTAAGAAACTAATATATTGCTCTGTCTAATCAAGTTTAAGAAAGGGAATGCATGTCCCTTAGTCTGTGGTATCATGTACCCTTTCTAAGTTGTAGTAGGTGAAGTTGACCTGTGGTGCACACACCCTCTTCAAATTAACCCTTCCTAAGTCCTGCAACACCCTTTATTTGGTACATCACCATCCCTATTATAGTTTCATTTCTATAAATCTCTTTCCCTAAAACCCCATGAAGATGTTAGCATAGGACTAGATAGCCTTTTATCACACTAGAAATAGGACAACACTTAGTTTAGGAAGAGGAAGCCGGCCTTCTCTAGAGGTTCACCTTGATCCCAAGTCCCAAAGCTTGAGAGGTGACCCCGTGTGTCCCAATCACGCCAAATGTCCTATTCAGATTTTGGCCATTCGAAGGGTGAAGTGATTTGGCGACAAAAATATCTTCTTCTTCATTTTTCTTATCCTCTTCTAGGATAAATTTCTTTACTTCTATTCCTCTCTTTCTTCTTATCCTTACTCTCTTCCTCTTTTATCCATCTTCTCAACTGCATCCTCTTTTTTCTCTCTATAAGTAGCCTAATGGGCCACTTTACTCTTTTTGTCATCACAATCCCTCTTTCTTGGCCTTGGGATTCCATCCACTATTTCATCAACATAGAAACTTGCTCCACATCTTTCTTAAGTGCACTTATTTATTCTTCCATCCACTTCTCTCTTTTTCTCTCCATCTCTCTTATTTTTTGCTTCTCTCTTTCCTCTCTTTCTTTCTTTCTTTCTTTGAATGATCATAGCCAAAAAATCCTTCAATAGTTCTTCACTACCTTCTTACATATCTTCCTTTAATATGTCTTCTATATTTCTCTTGTACTTCCTCTTGAGTTTCTCTTCATTTATCTCATTGAACCACCTTGACACCACATACCCACGTTCAATAGCCAATTTATAAAACTCCTCTTGGTTATTCATTCTCTTAACCTGCATATTCTTCATCAACACTTAGAATTTAACTTATTAGATTCAAGAACTCCTTTCATACAATATTATTAAATGATGTTTTAGGGTCTGATAACACTAATGATGTATCCACATAACAACAACAACAACTCTTCAATTCATGTATCACAAGTTTACATAATTGAAACACACCTTACTTTGCCTATGAAAGGTCATACAAGTTTCACAAGATACTTTTCTTGACTTTTAAATTCAATAATTTGATTATTTACCTCTTGAAAGTCTCTTATACATCATCTTACCTTTCCTTCTTTCTTTGAGAGTGATGGTAAATCTTTCACTAGTTTATTTATAATCCTTACAACTTGTCCTTCTTACCTTGCACTACTTCCTCCATCATTCTTCTTTACCTTTCTCTTAAACCCAATAGCCTTTTACTTTGAATAATTTTACCCTCTTCTTACACCTTACAAACTATCCACATACTTAATACAACACTATGCCATCCACAATCTTAATGAGAAAATAACCAAAACTTCACCTTTTACTGTTTTCTCAAAAATTACCATCAAGCTCCTTAAGACAATGTGTTTGGAACACCAATGGTGAATAGCCTATGAGAATACCTAGAAGGAGTTATAAATTTCATTAACCTTATTTAATGACCTCTAAGGTGTACAAAAACTTAGACTCCAATTCCTCTTGTAACTCTCTTTTATCATACTTTTCTAATATTGCTCCTAAATGCCTCTCTAAGTCTTCCTCAAGAGACTCAAAAGCATAGAATTAATTCAAAAATATTCAAGTCAAAATGAATGGTTAAAATAGTACCATTTAACAATTTCTATGTTTTCCTAAGTTTTTAGAGTCTAACTCCCCTCTTAACATATACTTCCTTTATTAATTGACCCCTTATCCTAGGCCGAAGACTATGAATTCTATGTTCTTCCTTCAACTGTCACAAAGAAAAATAATTTCAACTGTTAGAAAAATAAAATATCTTCATCATCCATTTATATACCCTCTTAGGAATATTTATTAAAAAAATTGAGTCAAGAGGAAGTGATTTAATCCCACAAAAGGCTAACCCTAGCCCAGGACATCTGAAACCCTATTAGAAGGCTCGAGAAGAGTGATTTGCATATAAATTATTCAAAAATTAAACTCCAACCATAATTTTTGTACATGAGCTATGTTAAGAGGTTATCTATTTAGTAGGTTTACCAGTATCCTTTGAAAACAATTGCTAAGACTCTTCCATGTAAGTTTTCTTTTCACCCTTTTGTAGGTGTATATTTTGATAGTCCATTGTTTCCTTGTTTCACAACATAAACTTAAACTCATTTTGGGTTATAATTCAAATGATAAAATTTAATTATATTCTTTTGAGGTCTATCAAAGATAACATTCATGATTTAAGTCTCTTTTATGATATTCCATAGATTTTACTGAGCATGCACTTTTTTCACTAGATCAAGAAACTAATCCTCTGCATTTTCCTTATCACAAAGATATTCTAAACATGCAAGTTCAAAATATTATTTCTTGTCTCCTTGTCTTGGGAATGGATCTCAATGTTATTTGCATACTCCACAACAAGTAACTCCCTATACACACTTTGCAAGGAAAATATTAGTTAAACTTATATCTCAGTTTGTATTGTTTCACCGCTAAGCTCACTTAACTCACAAACTATGAGTATAATTAGTTCTACATGAACACCACTCATAGGTACTATTTCACCTTTATTTTCCTCCTTTATGAAAATTTCATGTATACAAACAACCCTACTTGAAAGAGTTCACAGTCACAATACAAGTTACAGTTTTAATAGAGTCTTTAATGAATTACAAAGCTCTTGATTGCACCACCTACACCATGCACAAAAACACTTTACTCACTCACAATATGTCAACACTCCTTTCACAGTTTGCAATATCACTACACTCGAGTTCCATCTTTCTCTCACAGTTTGGTCAAGCTAAGCTACACATTTTATACAATAAGCTTCAAAACACAACCATAACATTCACAAATCTTACAACTAATATCTTACACAGATCATTTATGATCTTTTCATCAGACATGCATTAGAGCTCTAGGAGTATTCAACCATATAAAGATAATCTCATAGTAACCAATATACAAAATACTTACACAAACATTGTATTCTACCTTCTTGAAGCACCTTTCCTGATTTCCATTCGAATGGGAATGCCCAAATTGGTTACATTTTCAAATTTTATATGTCCTCCATCGAATACCTAACTGAATTTGACATCTTAGACACTTGGTCACATAGGTGAACTTAGAATTAACCTCAAGTTGTTTGGCTATAGACCATAGTATTTTGATTTTCTAACTCATACCATGATTCCTTGACCCTAGGACCTAATACACCTCATTATTCCTCATTTCATCTTTTTACAAGATTTCAAGCTTCAAGAATGATTACCACAAGCCAAAAATGGTCTTAAGACTCCAAATTGCATTTTGGAGGGAAAACCAATTATTCAAATTTCCTAAGGACTTAACCTAACTTGATCATTCTAGAGGGACTAAAATGACCCTATTAACACCCCTTAAACCTTATCTAGGCTAGTTCAACCCAAAATTGCATAATTTATACAAAATCTCAAAATTTTCATGTTGGTGAGAAGATGTTCTTGCATCAACATGGTGCCTAGACACATTATTGTCCATCATACACTTTGGTGAACCCAACATGAATAATTATTTTTTCCTTATTATAATGCACAACTCGATAAAATTACCTATTTTCATATTTGTCTTGTTTCAGTCTTTAAAAATTCTAAAATCCCTAAAAATCAACCTTCCAAGATGTTATCGGCCCTTGTGTAATTTTTGTATAGGGTCGATCTTATCTGTCTTAGTTCAACTTTATTATTGACACCATCGAACCCTATACAATGTCTTTATATGGTCGATTGAATCTATTTTAATTTATTTTCCTTTCCCAATGCCATCATCCCTTTTGTAAAATCTATGCACGATCGATTGCTCATGAATTATAATTTTCCATAGTTTCTTTTCAAGTCCTTGATTACACATCAATGTCTCCTCTTGGGATATTTTTGGCTCATTTGAATCCTCTGAACTTATCCATGGGCTATTCATTCATACCTACATTCCCTCTTCACGCTCCAAAATTTTATAGTTCTCTTCCCATAAGTGATAATCTTCATAGTTTTCCTAATCCTACCCATGAAGCTTAGTTGTCCTTGCCTTGTCCTTCTGATCACTCAGAACAAGGTCACTCAATTGAATGTAATGTGGTTGAAACTAAGCATATAGACCCAAGACACATCATTAAAAATCTTAATAACAATGAATATCTTACACTGGTAAGGATGGGAGTCTCTGTAAGATATCCATGGAGATGACCATGCCTCATCTCAATTACAAAGGGATTCTCCATAGTCAGACCCCTCCTTACAGGACTAATCAAGATGATTCCCCTAAAACTCCTACCAATGAACATGAGGAACATCTAGAATGTGATGAATACCAAGAAGCACCTATAGATAAAGGCCAATCTTCTTCTATGGATCATAATGTATTGATAACTAAGCTCCTAGATCAACTGGCCTTATCCCAAGATGTTACCACTAGCTAGTATGATCCAAATGCAAAATCAAATGTTATAAATAGCATCCCAAAATATGACACCCAATGTAACTTCCTTCACACCCCCTCCATTTTTGAATGCACATAGAAACCCCATCCCCCATCAATCCAAAAAAATGTTGTAAAATGTCCAAAATGAACCTCTTGCTCCATATATCATTGTCATGGATTTAGGAGAGAATATCCATACCATCTCTTAAGATTGTTCCGAGGACCCAACCATCTTCCTCAAAACCTTTAGAAATATTTATAAGGATTGGATTCAAACAAATACCTATGAAAAAACTAAGATTCTAGAAATAACCTTAGTTGTTGAGACCCTAGAATAGTATAGTAATTTTCCTCCTTATTCAATAGTTGATATATAAAGCTTAGTCAAGGATTTTCCAAATTCGAATAACGTGATTTATGTGAGAATACCTTGCAAAAGTTCATAAACCTTAAACAAGGAGTGAATGAATATGCTCATGAATTTATTAAAAAATGGAAAGCTTTATCTGTACAAGCTAACCATAACCTTGATAGTGAAAGTTTGTCCCAAATATTTCTTAAGGACCTTACACCAACCCTCTAATATAAGGTTAAATCTTTTTCTCTTAACACATTGGAAGAGGTCCTAGAATAAGCTAAAAGACAAGATCACCTTATGTACGAGTTCGGATGTACTTCTAACTCATCACCGAAACTTAAAAGTACAACACATGTAATTAATCCCTCTAGCTCTCCCATGACCCTTTATCTCACACTAAAATTCTTCAATTTCTTTCTTCACAACAAATTATTCCTTCCTTAAAACAATCCTTTCCTTACTTTAGGGGTGAATTTTTTTGGTGGCATGCAACCATATGAATCTCGCATATTGATTGTAAGGATATTAGGAGGGAAGCTCTATAATTATTCCTTAAATATTCTTTTGATTATTCTACAATCATACAAGAATGTTATGAGAAATATTAATCTTTGGAGATATCTCGTTATAGTCACCAAAATCAACACCATAAAAACCTCATGAAGAATTTTTTGGGTACTATAGAGCCCTAATATGATCAAATTTTCTTATATTCCAAATATGTCAATGCTACTAAGACTAACTATAGGCATAAACCATCTCAAAAAGATCCTTTTATCAAGCCAAAGAAATATACTAATAACTCATATTTCCTTGACAAGTCGTAGGATCCACCTGCGGTGGATCTTGTTCCCACAGTTCATCCTCCACCCTCATCATCAACAATATTACCAAGTAAATATCACATTCCTTCTTCTGAAAAGATATCCCCATCAAATAAAAAATCGGCATCGGGCTTGGATACATCTTTTGTCACTCCTCTACCACATTATTGCTACGAGAATTACTCCAAGTCACCTTGGAACTTTTTAGATGCAATAAATTCCATCACTTGAAAATTTCCATTCATGGATCTCATGCATACATCATCCTTGAATTCAAGGTTCCTCCTCCAAAATCGAAAAAAATTTATAATCCTTCTAATGTAGCTCCCAAAGTATCCTCCGCGACTACAAACCCAAAATTCCATCATATAGAGACTATGGGGAAACCTCCACGAAGTTCATGATTTCACTCATTAGCCTTGGAATTTGTGGAGGATGACATGATTACAAATGAAGTCTTATTTCTTGTAGACGAACCACCCCTAGTCATTAACGTTGTTATCCACAATGCTCAAGTATGTAGGGTCCTTTTGGACAAAGGGTCTTGAATTAACTTAAATTCTTACTCCCTAATCAAAAACCTCAAATTCACGGTTGATAACCTCAAACCTACTCTCCTAACTTGTCGAGGCTTCAAAAACTAATAAAATCCCATGGGATATATCTGCTACCCATTATGATTGGACCTAAAACGGCTCATACAAATCTTATGGTCATATATCATTCTCTTTATTACAATCTATTATTGGTTCACCCTTGACACATCTCATGTACATAGTGGCATCATTTGAGTAAAATGTATCAAGTTCATCCACAAAATCAATGATTTAAGAATGATGTTCATATCATCCCCTGGGATGTTCTAGTGCCATTCAATAATGAATCCTTCCTAATGCCCATCTGCTTTCTAAGCCAAGGAATTCCATATTAAGAATTCTTTGATATTAAGTTTGAAATTGAGGTTACATAAGAAGACTTGGATGATGATGAACCTAATGAACTCTAAAACTGGGTCAACAAGAATAGATTATCTTATGTCATTAGGAAGTGGTTACTTTAGCTAGTCCACTTACCATGAGACCGGTATCCACCACAATTTGAACCAAAATTATCTATTTATCATGCCTCAACCTCTAATATCTTAGAATGTAATGAATTAGGAATTATCCAAAACTTTTTGATCATCCTCCCCTATCACCCCGATATTTTAGCAAGGTTAGTATCACAACTAAAGAAGAGATGCATAAAGAAGAAGAGATTGCTTTTCCCCTCAATGATGAAGATTACCTTGTTTCACAGATGAGTCCAGGAACTTGGAAATGTTTCACTACCAACGTGCCTTGCCCAAATGAAATCCATGTGAGTCCAATATAATACCATTGACACATCTTATTAACCTCGTATTTACAACACTAGCGATAGTGAGGACAAAGAGGAAATGTTTCACTCTATGTCTCCCCGGTAATCCTCCACTCTTTAATACACCTTGGATATTAGAGAGCTTCATGGTTATGTGTCCCATCATCCTTTCAATGGGGTAACACCTTTCTATTTTACCTATGGAGCTGAGGAGGAACTTCCTTCACTTTGTGTATCTCTCCACTACATCATTCCGGATGAGAAAATGCATGAGGCATACCTTCATGAACTTGAAATCCTAGAAGAACAATGTGATCTGTGCTTATACTCATAATAAAATACAAAAGTAATGCATGACCAAATAACATAATAAGCTTATTTTTCCTTGTACTTTCGGATATGGGTGACCTTGTTCTCGAGCTCGATTATACCCATGTCAAAAGTAGGAAAATGTTATAAAAAATGGTGGGTTCATTACCTCATGAAAGATAATATCAACCCTAATACATATTGCCTTCAAACTAATGAAGATTGCATCTTCAACGAACTCGACAAACGATCAATTTCTCAAAAATTTCTATGTACGAAAAAAATTTAACAATTTTTGACACTCATTTGCGATCTCCCATCTTTTCTTCTCCAAATTCACTACTTCATGAACTATCTTTGAAAATGTTATTAATTCTTTCACCCTTTCTTTTTCTATGGAATCACTGCAGCTCTTGTAAATCCTCACTTAGGATCATAGTATTTTTTGGATTTGTTATATTCTTATAGAAACTACCTCATGGTTTTTTTGTGCTTTTTAGTGTTGTTATTCACCCTTTGGGATAATCATCCACAATTTATTTATGTGCACCTCCAGTGTTATGAAAATTTATATTTGTAGCTTTTACCATACAGCTTTTGTTGCTCTTCTCAAATTACTTACCCGCCACTTAGCTTTGACACTATGACACCTCATCTCCAATTATCGATATCATGATATCCATCCTATGAGCCCATAGTTAGGTGATTTATGCATTATTTTACTAATGATCCTATAGTGTTTCCTTTTAGTTTTACTTCTTCAGTGGTTCTAAGAACATGGTTTGCACCTATACGTGACAGGATGACTCGACACTATCTCGGTACACATTGGTGGGTATATTTCATTTCAGCTAGTCCTTTCATTATTTTCAACATTTACTTTCAATTTTAGTGTTATGTATCATTCTTTCCGTTGACTACCCCATGTTTTTCTATTCTAAATGCAAATCAATGACTAGGGCATATGTATACACCTAGTTTTTTACTCTTTCTATTTTTATACATGTTACTAACAATTTCAATTTCCATGTTAGAGGTTGCTAATGCATCTATTTATGGGAATGGGTACCTTAAGGGGCTCATTCTAGGATAGGGGTATGGTTATTCATGTAATAATTAATCTTCCTTAAGGGGATTGCTTATGAACCCATTTCTTCCACCTTGCATTATTCTTGCTTTTCATGAAATTTTACACACTATAATTTGAATTTTCATCTCTGCCAATATCATTGCCTATGGAAGATCGCATCGATATAAATTCAAAATCTTGGCCAACGACTTCACATTTTCACATCATCATGGTAATATTAGATCAACAGAACTAACCATTATCATTTCTCTCTTACATCAACTTGCACTGCTCTCGCTTTCGCCTGGATTTCGTATGTTTTGAATCTTGGCTTGGAGATTATTCTTTCCTAGATTGGTTCACTTGCAATTTTTGGTCATCTTTAGCAAGGGAGGATTGGGTCATTTACTCTTCTCCACCTAAAATATATTTTCTCTTAACGTATGGTCTTTTGGGAGATAGATGCATCAATGACCGCCCTCAACAGGTAATTTCTCTAACCCACTTTATCATTTTGTATAGAGTAGTTTCCTACATTCACTATTTATTATATGTTAGCTTAGTATTTTATGGACATGATAAGTTAGCATATTATATTTTAGTTCCTTTCATGTTAAATTATTTACTTTGAATAAGATAAACTTTGCATGTTTAGTTCATTCATAATCTCCCCCATAGTTCCAAAACGTCCATAGGGTTACTTCCTCTTCTTCAACCTAAGACCTTGAAACCTTAGGTTTTCCTAGTGTAAGGGTTACTTCCATTGGGGTATGTGATCATAGCGGTCCATGTACCCCCTTTAATTCTATCCATTTGTGTACCATTCTTGGTGTGTCCCTCACTCGTTTCCTCGATACCCTAGTTGAACGGATGATAAGAGTGCATGATTTCTAGACACATTTTTTCCACTATACATACCCATCTTTGCTTGAAACATCCCAAGATCCACCTACAAAGGAACCTACTCCCACAGTTGAGCCTCCACCCACACTATCAATAGTATTACCAAGTAAATATCACATTGCTCATTATTTTGACAAGATATCCCTATCAAACAAAAAATTACCATCGGGTTTTGGATATATCTTTAGTTGGTCCACTACCGTAATATCACTATGGGAATTACTCCAAGTCACCTTGGAACTTTTTAGATGAACTAAACTCCCTCACGTGCAAGATTCATTTCATAGAGATCATGCATACTTGATCCTAACATTGAAGGTTCCTCCTCTATCGCTTGTAAAATTTGAGGATACTTGTAATGTAACTCCCAAAGCACCCTCCATGACTATAAACCAGAAACCTCCACAAATTTCATGATTTGATTCATTAGACTTGGAGCTCATGGAGGATGACATGATTATAGATGAGGTATTATTTAAGGTAAATAACCTACCCCTACTCATTAGCATTTTTATTCATAATTCTCAAGTGCGTAGAGTCCTTGTGAATGAAGGGTCTAGAATTAACTTAGCTTCTTACTCCCTAATTAAAAACCTCGATTCTCTATTGAGAACCTCAAACCTACTTAGCTAACTACTCAAGGATTTGAAAAAACTAATAAAATTCCCATAGGATTTATCTGGTTACACATTAGCGTCGGACCCAAAAAAAATCGTATAGATCTTGTGGTCTTAGATCATCCTCTTTCTTACAATCTATTACTTGGGTCACCCTTGGACACATCACATGTGCGTAGTCACATCATCGAGATACTAATGTATCAAGTTCATCCCTAACAACCAAATCTCTAGGAATGATGTTGATCCCAACCCCTAAGATGTTGCGGCCATCCCTAATGAACCCTATCTAATGCCCATAACTCCTAAGATCTAATTTATTCGGTATCGTACTTCTTTGATATTGAGTCTTAAATTTAGGTTATATTAGTAGACTTAGATGATAATGAACCTAATGAACTCCTAAAATGGGTCAACAAGAATAGATTACTTGATAAAATTGTAAAGTGCTTACCACCAAATCCTCCTACCATGTGACCAATATCTACCATAATCGAACCGAAGAACCTATTTATCATGCATCACCATCCAATCACTTAGAATGTAATGAATTAGGAATTGTGCAACTCTTTTATGATCATCCTCCCCTACCACGTTGATATTTTAGCAAGGTCGAAGATCACGGATAAAGAAGAGATGCCCGTTGGTGCCATTTTTGAGCTTGCACCATGTTGCCCTAATTTTCCCAATCTGTATCCTAAAAAAATTACCCTTTGAATTGATGGTCTGAAATTCTTCCCCTCCAGTTGAATGCTTTAAAAATGCTCACAAACTTGTTGTTTTGCCCTAATTTGAAAGAATAATCCAAGTTTGCCCTTTTTGTGCCCTAGTTTTTCCAATTTTGCAGGCTATGTCATTTTTCCCTTTTCCAGATCATGGAAAAATTGAAATTGATCAAATCATACTTGTGTGCAATTGAAAATCCTATCCCAAGGTTGAAAATGTTTGGAAATCATGCTTTAGTTGATTTAGAATTGAAAAATCTACCATCCTTGGTGAAAAAATTGAATTCTAGGGCATCCCTAGAATTTTTTACATTTTGATGGTCAGACGGGCATCATTTTCCCATCAAATTCATCCTCATAAGGTATTGGCAATGTGGCGGGTTTTCATTGGCCGAGGTGTAGTGGGAAATGTTTCTAACTTGTCATTTTTAATTTTTTGGCAAAGTGGCAAATTTGGCTCCACGGCTCCGCCTTTTTCAATTTGCCTACATGGCATGTTCTTATTGGCCGAGGAGAGGTGGGGAGTTAGATCTCCTTTGAAAATTTTGGCTTTATTTTGCAAAATTTCCTAAGTCAAAATTTTTCCTGAATCCCCACAGCCAACTAGAAGAGGACACGTGTCCAAGAGGGAAAAAAAGGAAGAAGTTTTTGGTTTGTGTGGGAACGCGGGCCTTTGGAGGTCATTAAGGTTTTTTGCCTTTTTGGCAAAGTGGTTTAAAGTAAAATTTTGGTGTGTGGTCCCGTGGCCCGATCACAAGTGGACACATGTCCAATAGGGTCAGAGGGAAGTGCGGGCCATGGAGGGAAATGGGGATTTTTTCCCTTTTTGGCAAAAGGAGTTAAGGTAAAAATTTAAGCCGCAGGCCAACAAGAAAATCAATGAGTGACACGTGGCGGCATAAGGCGGGTTGGTAGGCCGATGGAGGTAAAGGGGATTTTTCCCTTTTTCACAAAAAGGCTTAAAATCAAAATTTGAAGTGCTTTGGCCCACTAGCGAATCATCAAGTGACACGTGGCAGAGGACAAGGTAGGTCGGCAGAGGTAGGAGAGAATTTTTTCCCTTTTGTAAAAAAAGGCTTAGAATCAAAATTTAAAGCGCTGGTCTGCGACGAATCACAAGGAGACACGTGGCGAGGGAGAAATCGGAGGTGCGGGCCCGTGGGGCAAAAGGTGAAAAATTTCCAATTTTCCAAAAAAGGTCAAAATGCGCAGAATTGAAGTACGATCCCAATGGGACCCACCATGTGCCACGTGTCAGCTCCAAAATTCAAAGGCGGAGGGGCGGGGAAAGGTCAAATTTTTCCATTTTTTCAAATTTTCAAAAGGTCATAAAGTAAATGTTTTAAAACTGGGCCCAATCCAATCATTTTTTGCCACATGTCTGGCCTTATCCAAAAAATTAAAAAGGTAACTCAAGCTTATTTCTAAGTCTCGCATCTTCCACGTGGAGGGCCAGATTAAAAGATGGATAAGATTGATGGTTGTTGTGCATCCATTTGTTTTGACCGCCATGGGAGCTCCAGGAAGCTTGGAATCACGATTTTTGCATCAAAATTCATCAAATTTATAGTGATTTTGTGTCATCTTGGCCTTCCAGGATCATTGGCATCACTTTCATGGCTTAATTCTTTGATTTGAGATGTTTTTGAAGTAATTTTTTGCCCCAGCCCGAGAAAACATGTGAAATGTCAAATTAAAAGTTACAGAGGTAATTTGAAAAGTTAAAAAGGTGAAAATGATGAGTAAAAGGTGTTTTCATGCCTCAATCATGAAAAACATGTCTCCAGGATGGATAATGATCCAAATATTTTTAACGATTTAATATTTTGGGCACACCTAAAGAACTCCGTGAATGTTTTTCTGCTTTGATGTCATTTTCATTAAATCATGAGGTTTTTGTAACAAACTTAATCCAATGGCATATTATTTTCTTTCCAAAGAAGGCTCCAATGTGGCATAAGGTATATAATGCATGTTTTGAGACATGTAAAAGGGGGGAAGTTGAAAATCACGAGAAAATTCTAAGAGAAATCTGTTTTTGTGAAAAAAACCCACCAAGAACCGTAATGATTTCTTTTGTGTTGGATCTTCATGTATGTGAGTTGGTTACAAGTGTATAGCCATCACACAGCTCTGAGATTGTTCATGAAACTCTCCCTGGTCTGATGAATCTAACAAGATTTTGAGTTAATCTATGTTTTTCTAGGTAATATGATGTCTGATTATCATTTTTAAATGCCTGTAAATAGTTTCCATTGTTCTTGTTGTAATCTTGCATTGAAATTCTTTAGAAATCACACAGAATCTCCATTTCTTGTTGATAGTTTAGTGGCATTTGCAATCTCATGTTCAGAAGAGCCTTCATCTAATAAAGAGATAAACAAATTTAAAATCACTTTACCTTCCTTGACTGCAAAGATTACTTGTAAGCCTTTGGGGGTACCTTAGGTGTGGTTTGATCAAGGATTTTTGTGTTTAATTGAGTTCTTTACTTCAAGATTTTGTGGTGAATTCTCAAATATTGTGTGAAGAGTGC